>VZRW01000914.1:961481-994521 GCA_013398125.1 Aegotheles bennettii | reverse complement strand
GCTCCGCAGGGTCCCGGGCTGCCCGGGGGAGGATGCCGAGGGGGGTCCGGGGGGGTCGGAGCGGCCGTGCCGTGTGTTTGGCAGAAGTTGTGTGGGTTGTTTTCTCTTCCCCTTGGTGCCCTGCTCGCTGGGGAGGTTGCCTGTCAGGTTCCTGCGCTGTCTAAAAGAAAAGGAATTTAATTTATTTGGGACAAGGCAGTGTCGGATGAAGAGGCTGCTTATTACACTTAATGAGTATTTTTTTTTTCCAACCTGGGCATATCTGGGATGGGTTTGTTGTTGTCCTTCCATGCGAGGTGTAGGAGACCTCCTCCACCCCTTGGCATCGCGCGGGGAGGAGGAACGGTCCCGCACTGGGGTGATGTTTTGGTTGGGGGTCACGGGCCCCGGTGTTGGGGCTGGGTGTGTTTCTGGTTGGAGCTTTTTGTGGTGCATCCCCTGGTTTGTGATCAGGTGTCAGGCCAGGAAGGGTCTGGCCTGGTGCGTGGGCCTGGCTGGGTGTGGTGGTGGCCAAGGGCTCTGTTGGGCTGGGGTGTGATGCAGCTGGGGCTTCAGGGGCTCAGTGTCTTGGGGGTTTGCCAGCCCTTGGCCACTCTGGGCCAGGGTCTTGTTTAGATCTCACAAAGCAGGTGAATTTGGAGTCTGGTACCCTTGGACCACGTTACCTCCTTCTTTGCCACCTGGTCCCACCGCTTTGGCCTTGGACCTGCTGACACAACCATGCCTGCTCCTCCAGAATGGGGCAAACCATTTGTTCCAGTTTCCAAACCAAGTGGCAGCGATGGGCCAAGCGCTGGCCACGGCCCAGGTGATCGCTGCTGGAGCGTGTGTGTGTGTGTGTGTGTGTGTTGGTTCTTCTAATAAGGAGTAAGAGGGTACAATAAACGGGTTGATGATTGACTGGGCCTGAACTCTGCACTCTGATATTTTGATTGAGAGGATAATTTTGTCGTCGTTCATTTCGGTTATTTATTTATTTATCCCTTTCTATCGCCCAGCGCGGGGCCGGCGCGACGTGGCGGCTCTGCCCGCTCCGCCCGTGGGCGTCTGGCTGCCTCCCTTGGAGATCAAGGAGCTGGGAGGCTGCGTGGGCAGCCCGGGAGTTGAGGATGTGGTGAAACTGCAGGAGGGCAAATGCTTTAAAGAGTAATAAACAGTGATTTAGCCCTGATCCCCATCTCCAGGGGCCGTGGCGGTGCGGGGATGGGCCCTGCCAGCAGCTGCCCGGGTGCTTTGGGCTTGGCCCCCGCCTGCCCCTGCCCGGGGGGGCAGCGCCCCCTGCCGGCTGGAGCCCCCCCCCGCTGGCCAATGGGCCCCCAGGACCCCAAACCCAGCGCTTTCCCCCCAAAAGGGACCCCCCCGCCGCCGCCGCCTTGGCAGCGTGGTGGGCGCTCGGCTTTGCCAGCGCTGCACCCAGGTGCCGCGTGGGTTTGGGCGCTGCGGTGTGGGAACCTGGGGCTGCAGGAAGCCATGGAAATGAGGATCTGGGAGATCTGTTTAAGTCAGCATTACGGGCTGTGTGTGGGTGAACCCGTCTTGTCATGATCTCGGGGCAAAGACCTGCCCCATAATCACCACCTCGAACCCTTATCTACTCGGGCCAGCTTATCTCCTTCCGTCGCTGCCTCTTGAATGCTCTCCAAGCCCGCAGGCGGTGGCTCCCCGGGGGCAGTGCCCGAGGGCTGCTCACACGAGCTGCCAGCTGGCAGGGGCGAGTCCAGAGGGGGTTCTTTCCCAGAGGAACTCGGGATGTGGGGTCTGACAGTCTGCTCTTGCCGAGGGCTTTCTTGACACAGTTGATCCTTGTGTGGACCTTCGAGGGTCAGAAGGGTTCATAGTGGTTGAGGGCTGGAAAGAATTCATGGACTGAGTCCATCTGCCCAGGAAGGTGGCAAGATGTTCCCTGCATGTGACTTTCTGCAAGTCAGGTTGTAAATATCTTGAGTGACTGGGCACCTGTCACTTCCTTTGGGAAACTGTTCCCCAGCCTCGTTATCCTTGGTATGAGATTACAGGAACTGATCTTGGAACGTGGACCAAGAAACCCTTGGTAAACACCTGGAGAAACGCCTGATTCCCACCGAAAACGTTGGTTTGTGACTTTGTTTTGTCAAATCACTGTTGTTGTTTGAAACACCCAGTGGATGGGAACACCTCCTCTGGGCTGGTGCCAACTCTTTTTTTTATTTATTTCTCGCCAGTACAGATTTTTGGAGAGCTGTTGGCTCAGGGCTGGGATCGGTCCTGTGCCGAGCTCCTGGGCTGCAGAAGGTTCAGAGGTGTTCAGGTCACTTTCCACTCATCCTGGGAGATGCTGCTTGGGTGAAAAGCACTCGAGTGCTTGAGCCTACCTAGTGAGGGCTCTTCCCTGGGAGAGGGGATTACCCAGGCAGGGATTAACCACCTCGTTGTGGTCTTAAGCCAGGCCCAGGTATCACTTGAAGAGCGTGCTGGTTGAAGTCCATAGCAGTGTTCCTACTGGTTTGGTGCTGTAGAGCGATAACACACAGAAAGACCAGAAAATCGACCCCTGAGATAATAAACTTCTGTTTCCCTGCCTGCACCCCTTCTGTTGGGACCTGTTTTTTCTAAACCAGGTCTGCCATGGACAGAGTGGGGTCTGCTCATGCGTGCAGGTGTGTCCTGGTGCTGTGGGACGTGGTGTGAGCGGGGCAGAGGCAGCGTGTGCTGAACCCGGCTGTGAACAGTGCAGACCCCTCTGCTGAAGGGATCAGATGGTTACTGTGTGCTTTCCAGGGCATCACTTTCTCTTTCTCTTTTCCTGGACTATTTATGCTCCCACTCCGAGTCCTCCTTGTCACTGTCAGAAGGGACTCTCTGAGCTTGGAATTGATTTCAGGGCTCTCTCCTGTGCAGCCTTGTCTGTCTGTCCCTCTCTCGTGCTGCCGGAGCACTTGGCTGCCCTCGCAGCCAGAGCCTTTGTGGCCACTTGGACTCTCCCTCTGACATGGGATCACCCCGCCAGGCTGCTGCGTAGCCTGCAATTTAGGTTTCCCTCTGAAAAGTTGGTTGAAAGTATTTGGAAAGTAATGAAAAGTCCTGTGGGAGGTGAAGACAACCAATGCCTGTGCCACATCTTCCACCTCCACCTGGGCTCCTTCCCTCCCTCCCAGGGGTTGGAGATGCGGCTGTTCCCAGGGTTTGGAGCTCTCAGGTGCCACCCAGGGCTCAGCTCCCAGAAGTGCTGACATGGCAGAGGCCACGCTGGCCGATCCAGCTGGGGTTTGGGAGAACCAATGTCCTCGTCCTCAGCTGCACTTTGCAAAGCAAAGAGGGGGCAGAGGAGGCTTGGCTGGAAGCAGGGGAAGGGCAGAGCCTACAGCCAAAAGTCCCACGCGGCACCGTCCCCTCCCCTCCGGTTCAGTGCGGACTGGATCAATTTGGACGTCTTCAGCAATAAAAAATGCCGATGTCGTCCTAATTCACCAGGCCCCGAGATGACAGCAAATTTACATTTTTTAATTAAACTAGCAGCCAGTTTTTATGAGAGGGGGCTGGGTTATGCAAATCAAATGGTTGTGTACGAAAGATTAGGAGAGTTTGGGAATAAATTCCACAAATGCTAATAAAAAAAAAAGAGAGAAAATGAGAGGGGGGAGAGAGAGGGACATTGTTCCATTAGCCCCTTTTAGCCTGATTTCCCCGGGGAGGCAGCGATGGGGGCGAGAGATGGAGGCAGCTTTCAGAGACAGGTAAAATCCATTTTGAGGATTGAGAGCCCCTTGGACCAGGACCTTGTTGCTCCCTGGTTCCTCTCCCAGGGCTCGCAGAGGAGATGCAGACAGACATCGGTAGCAAAAGAAGAACTTGCTGGCTTCTAATCCCCGTTCCTGCTTGACCAGTGGTCTTACAGGCTGGAACACTGGCCGGGACTGGGAGCCCTGGGTGACTGCAGCCTGGTTGAGGACACAAAGGGGTGCCCGGTGCCGCTGGAGGGGCACGGGTGGGTCAAGGGCCAGGCCAGGTCACGACGGTGTTGCTGAAGTGTGGACCTGGTGGGGTCACTGAACAGTCCCAGGCTGGTCACTGGAAGGGCTGCCCAGGGCTCCTGAGGATGGGGAGTGCCTTTGGGCTGGCAGACAGGGCACTGAGCAGGGCTGATGGCTGGGATTGGTGCCCTGGGGCTTCCCCCTCTTTTTGTGCAGCTTTTGCTGGTGGGCTCCTGGTCCCTGGCAGGAGCTTGCTGGTTGGGCAGTGATACCGATCACCGGTGCGGGGCTGTGCTCCATCTGTGGAGCAGAGTGCATTCTGGAGAGGGGTGGTGATGCTTTTCCCTCCCTCAAGCTGTAGACCCCCTTGTTGCCCATCCATAGGGCTCTCCATGGCTGAGTCCACTGTTAAGTTCTCTTCCCCATGTGTTAACCTGGCACCAGCCTCCTCCTCTCTTTCTCAGGAGACTTCCCATTTTTCTTCATGTCGTGACTCCAGAAAATGAAGCATTTTGTGGAGCCTTTCCCAGAACAAATAGTTACAGGGAACCGAAACCGTGCGCTTCACTCATGTCAAATACATCCTTGTTGAAATTTCCCAAAGAATCCCGAGTTCTCATTGCGTTTGGGAGTTAGGTGTGGTGGCCAGGTACAGAAGCAATTGTTTGCTCTGCCATGGAGAAACACAACCAGAAAATTTCTGGAGGCTGGGAAACTGCTTAAAGCTTCCAGTCCTAAGGCAGTTTCGTGCTCGGAATAAAAGCTGAACAACCCGTGTAGGTTGGCAAGAGTGAGCAAGGGGTGGAGAGGAGATACAAGGGAAGAGGATGGGAAGACGAAAGTCACTGGCTGTGCTTTATGGCAACCCCCTGAGGATTTGGTGCCTCACTAGAGAATTTTGCCACCCGTTCCTGGTTTTGGGGTGTGAAGTGATGATTCACCTCCGTGCACATGTTTGGCTGTGGAGAGGTGACATTTTAGCAGAGCCTCTTGTGAAATGGGTGAAAGCACCAAGCCCCGCCGGAGCGTTTCTGGAGGTGTTCCCCCCACCCAACACCCACGGCCCCGTCACCCTGTCCTGCCTATGGACATCTGCCCTGGACACCGTGTGCCCTGTGCTGGGCTGTGCTCAACCTTGTGCTGTGCTCTCAGCCTTCCTCTGCCCTGCGCCGCCGTGGCAGGGAGTGGATGTGTCTTAGCAGCAAGAGGAGGTCAGCGTGGTCTCTGCCCCGTGTTGGTGTCCCTGTGCTCCCGCCCTGCTGCAGTGTGTCCCCACGGCTCCCAGTGCCAGGGGACACGGTGGCCTTGGTGCCAGGCTCAGCCCCCGGCCGCGGGCAGGCAGGCAGTTGTACAGGGGATTTTTGTAACGCAAGCTTCTGAGCTGAACTGGGGCCAAGTTCAGCCTCAATCCAACAAAGAGCTCCAGAACAGGTCTGTGAGACACGGCAGAGGCTGAGGATTTGGTGTGGGATGAATAACTCCTAATCTATAAAGTGGGCATAATCACACTCCCCTGTGCAGCCCAGAGCCAGGGCTGGGCGCTGCGGTGATGGAGATAAGTGAATGAGGCCTGGCTGGTGGCCATGCATGGGTGCGGGGGTCGGGCAGGAGGCTCCTCCCTGCAGCTGGGGTGTGGTGGTTGGGGTGTGGGAGAGCTGAGCCCATTCCTGCTTCCCGGGACCTCCTGTGCCCACCGGACCCGTGGCACCCCCGATGTCCCAGCAGCCATGGCTCCGAGCACTCGTGGGTCCAGGTTCTTAGGGGGGGACCCCTCCAGGAGCTGGGCAGGGAGGTGCAGAGCTCCAGCAGGGCTTCTCTGCTGTAATGGTGCCCTGGTGTCAGCCCTGCTCTCGAGACTGGCTGGGCCAGGGCAGAGCGGAGGCAGAACCAGGAACTCTCAGCTTCCATACATGGGAAACTGTCAAAAGCCAGGTAGCAACACCAGCTTTTGTCTGGTATTTCCAGAAAAACCCGGCGGGACCTGGCATCCCAGGGCATAATTTATTATGGAAAAATAAAATAATAAAGTCCCAATCCCTTTGAGGCCTGAGTCATAGAAGCATCTTCTCATTAAAGCAGCTCCACCTCTCTGCACGGTGTTTGCCAGCACCGTGCCTGTATGAATCCACTCCCTGAGCCGGCCCGCCCAGGGCAGCCCTCCTCCTCCTCCTCATCCTTCTCCTCCTCCTCACTGCCCGTACCCCCCAGCACCCTTCCCGTGTCAGGGGGAACACAAGTAGTTCCACAAGTCAAGCCAACTTCTCCCCAGGCCTCCCTTCTTTGGACCAAGGGGATGTTTTGTAGACAAACATCTTCATCTCTTCGCCCACCTTCCAGCCCCTGTGCTGTGGAGTTCTCTGGGCACGGCCCTGGCTCCCACAGCCCCCTCTCCCCGTGTGCTGTGGAGGGGTGTGTGGTATCTTTCCATGGCTTGAAGCTCTCTTCCAAGTGGCCCTCCCGAGCAGGGAAAGGAGAGGAAGCTGCTCCTGAAGTAATTACCATCTGCATGTCCTGGAGGCAGGCAGCAGATGTTAGCAGGGGAGGACTGGGTTGGGAGAGGTGAGGGAACAGAGGCTGAGGAAAGAGGGTCTGATTTTCCTTCTTGGTTGCATGGGAATATTCCTAACAGAAGCTTGGTAGGACAGGAATCACCATTCTGCAAAGTTGATCCATGCGTGTGGCAACTTTCAGAGGAAGCCCCTGTGCTCTCGCTGTGTTCCCATCACTCACTCTGCCTTTTCTCAGCCTTTCTCTGTGCCACACTGTGTAACTCTTCTTGCCAAACAGCTTCCCTTCATGTCCCCCTTCCTTTCCTTATTCCCACAGCCCGGCACCCTTTGTCACCCTTTGTCAACTGGACTTCCCATTTGCCTTTGATTCTCCCTTGCTTTTCCTTTCCTTCTTTTCTTCGCCCTCCACCTCCCTTCCATTATTTCCCTCTCTTTATTTTTCATTTCCCACTTGTCTGTGGGTTGATATTCAGATGAGCAAACTTCTTCCAGTTAGAGGAGGTCATGAATATTAGGATTTTTCTCCCAAACAATGAAATATGGCTCAAATTACTCTAAAGAATAGGGCCCTTTTCATAAACCACCTGCTGGTTTGTTTGAAAGAGAGCACAACCGCTCGCCTGTGTGCTCCAAGCCCTTGCCTCTCATCTCCACCTCGCCAAGCTTTGCTGTTCCAATTCCTTCTGAATGTGTTGCTCTTGGTGGAGTAACTCTGCTCTTCCCAGGCTGCCGGCACCCAGTGAGTCTGGGTTTGGGCAGGTTGGGACAGGACTGGGATTCTGGCAGGCTCCTCGCTGCTGTGAATGCTGGTTTGTGATTGTGCCTGTTGATTGCTCTCTGCTTATTTTGGGGGTTTATTTTTGTTTTCAACAACGTCTTGGGCTGATGCTCATTACCTCTCAGCTTGGCTGAAAGAGGGATCTCTCATGCAGACGGTAGCACCCAGCCAGGCGTGGAGATGCACAGACACTCCTGCCTCCTCCTACCTTTGCTGGTGTGGACCACTCCTGTCCCCTGGCCATGAGGAGGGCTGTGGTGGGGTCCTGTGGCTGTGGCTGTGCCCTCCTGGCTGTCATGGGAAGCCCCTGTGTGTGCTGAGGTTGAGCTGAGTTCTTGTTCTGAAGGGAACCGGTGTGGGCAATGCCAGAGATGTGGACAGCAGAGGACACCAACTTGTCTCAGACTTGTGTTTTGTGTTCAGTCCAGCCTATTTATATTCATCACAGCTGCTGTTTTTTCCCCGGTTACATGGCTGTGTCTTGTCCTCGCTAGCTTCCCTCTTCCTGGGGCAAACCTTGCTGGTTTCTGCATGTCTGTCCTGGGAGGTGCAGAGCATCCTCCCTCTTGGGCAGAGACCACTCGCCATTCTCCAGGCAGGCACCTCTTGGTGCTGTGCTCCCTCCCGAGCCCAGCACGGCTCTCCCACCCTCTCCCACCCAGCCCTGGGCAGGAGCTGCGTACACAGCCTGGGCTGTGTGAACACGGAGTTTGTTTTGCCAGGGTGACCTGTTTAATCATCTCATTTTCTGGTGGCCGTTTATTCCTCGTTTCCACGGTTACAGCCCCATTAAGAGGAGAAGCAATAAGGCAGCGAGTCAAACAGGTAATAAAAACATTAAAGCCATGTGCACATGGGGAGGGAGGAGGGCGAGCAGCACTCGGTGAGACGAGACGGGCCCTGCCAGGGAGACAGTGGGGTCACAGGGAGCCCGTGCACAGGGTGGTGACCCCCAGCTCTGCTCCCAGCCTCTGCAGGGGCCTGATGGCCAGCACGGTGTCCTACAGCATCCCACCCCACTCCTGACAGCAGAGCTGAGGCTCCTGTGCTGAGCTGTGCCAGCAGCACAGTGATGGTGTGAGCACTGAGGTGCTGCTGGCACAGAGCTGGGAGTGGCCAAAAGCACTTGAAATCAGAGGGTTTTTGCAACTCTTTTACTTCAGGGCTCTGACTGCCTGGCAAAACTTGCAGCTTGCTGTTTGTGTTCAGCTCCCGTGTCGCTGGTGGGCCCAGACACTTGCTGCTGTAGTCGCTCTGCGGTGGCACGTGTCGGGGTATCTGCTGTTACTGGTGTCAGCTGCACTGATACCCCGAGGAGTTCAGCTCTGCAGAACTCCTGCACAGTCCCTAGAGCAGCACTACCTGCCTGAGATACCACACTGATGTATTTCCAGCTGGCTGCCTAACCCAGCACCACCTAGAGTGTCACCACGGTGGTTTGAGGCTTTCCTAGGTAGAACAAGTATCTCTTTGTGGAAGGACAGATTTCTGCCACCTCCAGGAGAAGGTCAGGCTCCATGGAAACGGGACAGCAAGGGCTCTGCTCCGTGGGCTCCCAGCAGGCAGGGGTGGGCAGCAGGACCTGGCTGCAAAAGCCAAGCAGAGTTACTTCTCCTTGTCATTTCCCAGTGGTCATGGAGGCCAAGTGGCACTGGATCTCCGACGAAGAGATGTTAGTGACTGAATTTATATTTTAATGCCCTTCTCTCCTGTGAGGGACAGCAGCTGTCTTTGGTGGTTGAATGGAGATTCGTAGGATGTCACTAAGAAATAATTCTAAAACTTCCTTGGACGTTGCAAGCCTGAGGGTTGGGCTTTCAGAGTCACACTGTGTTGGCCAAATTCTGTTTCTTTGGAGGGGAAGTTTCTCAAAATCACCACATCTCAGAGCAGCCAGGAGACCTTTGGAGACCTGGCCTGGCCTGAAGAATGGAGACTTTGTGAAGCTGCTCTTCATTTCAGACAGTCTGTAGGATGGGTCTGTGAGCTGACTCGGTAATTAATTAAGAAAATGATTCTCCAGGACCTGCTCCATTTTTCCATACTGATGGGAACAGCCCCGTCCACTCCTCAGAGTGGGGAGTGGGGTTTGACCTTCCTTTGTGTGACTGACTGGTGTGGTGCTGTGCATTACCCAGGGTAGGTACAAACCCTTAGCTTTATTCAAGCTGCTTATAAGTAATGGGCTTAGGAAAAATGAGCAAACCATGGAGCTGAAAACTCCCCTGCCCTGGCTGGGTTGGAGCTGCTGGGTCGCTGTCGGAAGGGAGCAGGTGCCCAGCGGCTGGAAGGGTTCTGGCTGTTGGACCAAGGGTGAGTGGATGAACAGGAGGGGTTAAACCCTCATGTGGGTCACACAGCTCTAAAAAAAAATTCAAGAAAGTGAACAAGAAAAAAAAAGCAAGAGAATAATAATGAAAATGCAGGGAAATGGAGTAAAATAACTCCAAGGGTGTCGTACCCACCAGCTTGCTCGGTTGAGATGTTCCACCCTATCACAGCCCCGCTTTGCCCTGCTGGGAGGTTTTTTTTGTTTATTCCTGACATTGTTTTGGGTTTTATAGTTTCTTTTCTCTGGACTTTATCAGAAAGCATATTTGTGGTGAGCGCCTGTGAAAGGACCTGGCTGGCTGAGTAAATATTCAACGTGGAAATGAGCCGCATGACCTTGAGGGGGGGAGAGGGAGGGAAGCTGAGAGAAATTCATAAAAAGCTGAAAAAGAAAAGAACAAGGGGAAGGGAGGGGAGAGGGAAAGAAGATGAAAGGCCTTGCCAGACTGGAAGAAGTCACACGGCAGAGAAATATTGGTCTGTCTTGTTAAAGCAGTGATTGGACATGTAGTATTGGACATCTTAAAGGGGCCCGATCCTGAGCCGCGCCGAGCAGTGACACTTTGAAAAATAGGCCCATTTAAGGTGACTCAAGTTGGGCAACAAAAGTCAGTAGTCACTTTAGATCATCTTGGCCTCTGTTCAGGAGGGTGAATTTTATCCCTGGTGAAAGGCCAGCAGGAGGCCTTGCTGTGTACTGTTCCTGTTCCCAGAATAGGACTCGGGGTGGCTCCTGGACCTCATGCCGGTCCATCGGGGCAGGGGCAGAACCCACTGTCCCCACGTTCTGGGCTGAGCCTCTGCCTGCCCTCCCCATGGGCAGCGATCACCGGCTGGACTTGTGTCACAGCCTGGTGGTTCTTGGGTTTGAAAACTGGACCTGAATTTATTTGTGGACTCTTGTGGGAGCTGTGGGTGTCTGGGAAAGGTGCCGGACAGACCAGAGCCCCTGTCCTCAGTAGGGAGCAGCAGTTCAGGTTTCCCCACCACCCACGGGGTGTGAGACTGAGCAGTAGATCCTTGGTTTTGGAAACTAGTGAGGATCTCAATCTGAAAAGACCATGGAGACACCATTGCAAGGAAAATACGTAAGAAAATTGGGGTAGAAGCACACAGCCATCACTACCAGAGACCAGGATGGGAGATCCAAGCGCACTCTGGAGTCTGGGGTTCCAGAGCTGCCTGCTTTGGGCTTGAAGGTTTTCACCTCAGTCCCACTTCTGGTCCTGGATGATCTAAACTGGATTTTGAAATTCTATGGTAGAGATCAGAGGGCTGAGCACTGAGTTTCTGCAGGTTTGTGTGTTTTCTGGACGGGATGTTCCTCTGGTGTGTCCTTAGTATCTTGGTGGCACCAGCACCGGGAAGCCCCTCATCCTGCAGCTGCAGCCCCCAGCTCTCTGCTGCCCGTTCCCAGGAGTTGCAGGAGGGATCCGGGCACCCGGGGAGCCATCACCCACCAGTCACGGGGGGCTGGAGCAGAAACCCTTGCACTGGTCTCTGGGCTTCTGCCAGCTTCTCGTTGTTTGAATGCATGAAAAAAGTTTGGATGCATTTAGGATGCCCCCAGAGCTCATCGTATCATCACTCCTTCAGCTCCCCGAATTCCCTTCGCTTTCCAGAGGGGAAGTTTGGCTTCACTGCCATGACCATTTCAGAGTGGGGGCAAGGACCGTGCTGAGCCTGAGCCCTGTTTGTGCTGGAACACTGCTGATTGCTGTCCTTTGGTTAAACCAGAATAGCTGTGTTAATGATCTTTGCATACACACCTCTAAATTCTTCTCCATTTAGGTGGGGGGGTGGTTGATCTCTTTCTTTCCATAAGCCTGAAAATTGTAGAATTAGGTTCTCTTTGGCTTGTATGGGAGAGCCCTGCTTGTGATTTCCTTCCAGTTGAAAATAGTGAAATAGGAGGGGAAATTCATGTCTAGTGATGACCTCAAAGTAATTCCTGCAGCAGTGCAGGGTGGTGTTGGACAGACAGTGTGCAGCTGGGTGGGAGGCACAGGCACTGGGGGCACGGGTGCCTGACACAGGGGAAAACCAGCCTGAATAAAAAACCTCAGTGCAGGGCTTTGGGAGGAACTGGGGCAAAGTCACCAGTGCAGATGCCAGGGCAAGGAGCTGTAACTGTGCATTTAATAGCTTTGGATGTTTGCTTTTATGTGACAGTTGCTGTTCAAGCAAACAGATTGGAGAATTCCAGACTTGTGTGGAGTTCAGGGGTTTTATTTACACGTGTTCAGCACAGGACACGGGTGGGATGGGGTCGTGAGGGTGTGTGCAGGAGCAGGGGAGACTTGGTTCCCGTGCACCTGGATTTACCCACACGTGTCCATTCCCTGAGCTGAGCCTTCCCCCCTCACCCCATCTCCTTTCTCTGCCCTGAAGTTGTGCTCCCCCCAAGCTCTCCTTACTCACCTGCTTCCTGCTGCTCCTAGCATCATCCTGCTCTCCCAGGAGCATCCTCTGTCCTGTGCCTATCCGTCATCTCCCTCCCTGGGATGGTGCCCATCACTGACCTGCTCAGCCAGGCACCTCTGCAGCCCTGTGCTGGAAGCCCTGCTGGAGAGCAAACAGCCATGCCCTGTGTGCCTGTCCTGCCAGGCTCTGGGTCCCACTGAACCTGTCCAGGGGGAACTGAGAGGCAGAGCCATGTTTCCAGTTTGTTCTCCAAAAGGAAAGGCTGCAAGGGGTGAGGGGCAGACTCCTTGCAGCGAAGGTGTTAACAAATAGCAGGTGATTAAACATGACAAGCAGTGACATTTCTGTGTGGGGTTCTCAGTACCAGCAATGCCAAGAATGAAGCTATAAACCCTGACATTTTGTGTTATGCACTGAGGTTTTTAATAGACATCTTTCTCTCCCTCCCCCCTGTTTATTTCTTTTATTCCTTTTTTCTCTTCTGTCCCCTTCTCCCTTTCCCTCTCCTTTCCTGACCCTCACCCTGGCTCTGCCCTGGCCCAATGCCCCACGCCTCCTCTTCCCATCCCTCCCTCCCTGCCCTTATCTTCACTCTCTTGCTTCCACACTCATTCCTTTGACGGCCTTCACTTTTTCTTTTGTTCCTCTCCTCCTCCCTATTTTCTTGTTACTTTCCCAAGCTTTTTTTGCTCTCCGTGGCGTCATTCCCCCTTCCTTGCTCTTCTCTTCCTCCTCCCAGCTCGGGCTCTGCCATATGCAGGCTCTCAGCCTCTCTCACACATGCCCTCCCACACTCGATTGCACACACACCACACACTCCCCTCTCCCCACGCTCCTGCACCGTCTCTCACATGCGCTCGCACTCCTCTCCGTGCTTCCCCTCTCTTGCTCTTCTTTGTCTTTGTTACTCCCTTCTGCTGTCATCCTCCCCGGGTCTGTTCTTTTCCACTCTCTCCCCATCTCCCTCCCGTTCCTTTCTCTTTTTGGGGCCTGATGTAATGTGCTAACCATGGGCAGCCAGGCCAGTTGCTTGTCAGGGAGCAGGTGGCCCACCCCTGAGTGATGTTTTTGTTAATCACATCCCTGCCCTGACTCAGAAGCCGGCGTTTTGGACACCGGCGCTTGGGTTTTTTTTAAGGACAGGAGCTGAGGAGGCTGTGCTTTGGGGAACAGTTGCTGGGTTTGTGCTAAAAGGACTGCAACAGTTGTTGTGCTGAGCGAGAAACGTTGGAACAACTGCGGATTCTCCCCCCCCCGCCGATCCAAAGGGCGTTTGGAGGTGACACCCAGTGCACCGTCCCCCTTCCAGCCGGATCCCGGCTTTAGGAACGGGGCCCTCCTGCCCCTGGGCTCTGCCCTACCTGGCAGCCCCCTAAGAGAAACAAAACCTCCCCTCCTCTGCCTCTGCTGCCTTCTCCTGGTGGGGCTGTGGGCACAAAAGCAGCACAATGCCGGAGTGACCAGAGTGTTCAGACACAGAGCTCTCCTCCCTGTCAGCTGGTCTTCAGGGCTTGGCAGTGATGGCCTGGCTGCATGATCTGAATGTAGGGAGGTGGTCTCCAGGCACACAAAGATGGAAGGGTTTGGTGGCTCCCCAGTTCATGACTTGCCTTGCTCACTGCATCTTATCAGGCTGTGGTCTCCTTCCTGGAGAGGCCAGGAGACAATGTGTGGTGCCTTGCACTCAGCAGGATGGGGTGGATGGGCTGGCCCATCAGAGCCTGTCTTCTCCACTGACTCAGCCTGGTGTTCAGCACCAGGGTCTGAACCTTCCCTATCTGGCTTGCCCCAGTGCCAGTCCCACTGCAGAAGCCATCGCAAAGTGTCACCTGGGGACTCAAAGCATCTCCAGAGGCTCTCCAAGCTGCACAGCAATTCCTGTTCATCCAGCTGCAGGATCCTCTGCCTGTCCCTGGGGAGGGTCTGTCGGGAGCTCCTGGGGAATCACTGAGCACACGCTGGCTTTGCTGTGTGTTGGTGGCCCACCAGCCCGTAGCTGTAGCTGGCAAATCTGTGCTGAGAGCACCCAGGGCAGGCAGAGGCTCCAGTGGGTGGGCAGTGAGGAGACGTGGGTGCAGCTCCCATGTGCAGGAGGTCCCTGGGGCCCCAGTGCAGAGGGCTCAGCAGGTATTTGAAATGACTCCAGACTAAACTGCGGCTTCAGTCCCAGTGTTTTCTCTTCTCGACTCTGCGAGCGCTGTAAAAACCAAACCCCTTCCCCCTGCACCCCCCCGGCCAGGCAGTGCCGGTCCCGGCCGCCCAGGTCCCATCGATCCAGCACCACAGACAGTGGCTGGGCCGGGGCTGCCAAGTAGGGCAAGATCGATCGATCCAGGCTTGCTGGGGGATTTTTGGCAGCTGGGACATCCGTTTGTCCCTCCTCCCTCCCACCCTCCCTGCAGGAAGCGGCCAGCGTCACAGTGGAAGCAGGTGGAGCAAAGCCCTGTCCTTAGGCTTTCCCCTCACCTTGTCCTCCCCTGTCCCCTGGGCAGTGTGGTGGCACAGCAGTCCCCTCCCTGCGCTGGCTCCACCAGCCCTTCTCTGCCCCGTGCCCTTGGCAATGGCCAGGTTCACCCCTCTGGACACTGGGGCAATCCCATGGGCCGTTCCAGCATTCCCACGAGCAGGGTTTGCCTTTTATTATTTGCACAGGCTTTTGTTTAACAGGAGCTTCCCTGCCTGGATCCAAAGGGACTCCCCTCTGCCCTTCTTCCTGCTGTGGCTCTGGGTGCCGCTGTCAGCTCCCCATGGATGGGCAGAGCAAGGCACGGGGATGTGAAGGGACTTCTGATGGCCAGAGAGGGAGTCAGGGCTGGAGCTGGGGTTGGGGACCCCATTCCTGGCCATCCCTCACCATGGGGTTAGGGAGCCCATTCCTGGCCATCCTTCACCATGGGGTTAGGGGCCCTGTTCCTGGCCGTCCTTGACCATGCTCAGCCCTTGGCCATGGGCCTGGGACAGTGCTGCTTCCCCACTCATGATGGGTGCCCCGTCTGCACAGGTCCCCGAGCTGTGGGCTGGTCCCCTGCATGAACTGGGGGAACCGGAGGCAGAGTGGGGCAGTGGGGAGCAGAGGGTGCTGTGCAGGTGGCTCCCCCTGCTCCGTGTGCCAGGAGAGCATGGATGGCTCTGCCATGAGATGTCCTTAACCCTTGCCAACCCTCCTGGCTGCTGAACCTGCAGCAGGTGCTGAGCGCCACGCACGGCGAGGTTAATGCAATGAGTGTTTCGGGGAGAGGGGGAGGGAGGCTGTGTACTGCACCCTGGGGCCCTGGGTTTATTAATGGTGACCTGCCATTAAAGACTAAACTGCTAACCTGGTCATATTTAGCAGTTTTCAATGGGATCCCAGTGGCCTCTGCCTGCAATATCAACTCCTGCCTCCCCCCCGCAGCCCCAGGCCAGCAGGAGCTGACTCCAGAGTTTCTCTGCTACGATGAGTCTGGTGGGCAGCACTAAGAAGTCTCTGCGCTGCTGCTGCCAGACAGATTTCCACCCCCCCCTGCTGCTCCGAGCAGCTTCCCCCTCTCACTGCCAGGTCTTGCCAGGGAGCACTTGGAAGAGAGGACCAAATCCTGGCACCTCCAGGATCTCCCTTACCCAGGCAGAGCCCGTGGGTCACTGGGAGGGTGAGATGTGCCAGGGTGGAGCTCGCAGGGTTTGGCCATGGAGGAAGGCACACTTGGGCTCTGCAAACTGCTTCCACAGAGCTCTCTGAGAAGGCGCTGGCAAATTATCCCTCTGAGGTGGGAGGCTGGGAAACGAGGCAGGAGCTCTGCCAGACCTGATTAAAACAGGACTTGAGGCTAACAGCTTGAGGTCAGAGCAGGAGGGCTGCTCCCTGCTACTGTCCCTCTTGTTCCGGTCCAAGAGGGACTTGGAGAAGCCAAGCATGGGGGGATGTCCCCTAGGGGACACCAGCAGTTGGATATTGCAGTGACAGGCACTTTACAAAGATGCTGGGGGCTGCTGCTGGTCCAGGCAGGGATCAGTGTTAGCAGAAGAAAAAAAAGCCCCAGAGTTTCCTGGAAGCCAATTCTGCTCTTGATGCCTCCCCAGCAGCGAGATCCTGCTGTGCTCTGTGTGCCAGCTGAGATTATTGCCTTCCCTGAGCACTCTTCCTGGATTGGAAACTCAGCACAGAGCACTTGGCTGTGTGGTACTCCAGGATACCCACCAGAAGCTCCCCGTGGTGCAGACCCTGGCAGAGGGCTGGGGGAACCATGGGGCATCTCCAGCTCAGGTAGGGAGGTGTGGGGTGTCCTGTCCTCACACCTCTGTCTGGCTGCGGTGAAGGCACGAGGAGCGAGCCCTTGAGGGATTTCCCTCTCTCCAGCAAGCCCTGGAGACAGATCCCTCGTCCTCCCAACCCTGCCCTTGGTGTGGGCACGTTCCTCAGCGTGGGCTTCAGGCCATTTCCCAGCAGAGCCAGCGAGGGCAGGGGCCTGGCTCCAGACTCCCAACAGGACGAGTGCCGCTTTGGCAGCCAGGCTGGGGGCAACCCTCGCTCCCGTGCTTGGCTCCCTGCCCCAGCTGAGCGGCAGCCAGGTTTTGCTGTAATCCTTACATCCTGTTGCAGGTCCTTAATCAGCTGGAGCCAGCCTGGAAAAAAAAACAAAAAAAACCAAAAAACAACAAAAAAACCAAACCCCAAAGTGTTGTGGTTGAAGCTCCCGGGCGGTGGGGAGGAGGGTGCAGCATTCCCGGGCACCAGGTGGGAGACTGGAAGGACTGGGAGAGGTGGAAGCAGAGGAGAGGGTTGTGTGTGGCTGCTGGGGGTCTCAGCAGGACCCGCTTGTTGCCAAGGGGATGGGTCTGGGTGGAGGTGTTGGTTCCTCCTGTGGTCTCACCACCAGCACGGCTCAGGATGCCGCCCCTCCAGCCCTCGCTGGGCAGGCTGGAAAACTCTCCGGGTTGTTGTTGAGTTGTTTCTTTTCCCATTTAATGCATAGAATAACACTGATGGGTCTGAACAGCTCCAGCCAGGCGATGAGGGGAAAGAATAACAAGCTCCTGAATGTCAGGCAAAATTATGGGCCATTGCTATTTAGGGTGAGTCTGGTGGATTTAGGGCCTCTCTGGTCTATTGTCCCAGCTGCTCTGAGCATTGGAGCAGGCGAGACACAAGTCGGGAATTTTATTGCAGAGCATGTGCAGGCGAGGGCCGGTTCTGAGCGTTTCCGGAGGGGAGCAGCAGCAGTGGGGCATAGGGGACAGTTTCTGTTGGAAGGGTGGTGAGATGTGATAACTGGGAGGAGGGAGGGAGTTCTGGAGAAGTGGTCATCCAGCAGAGAGCCCCTTTGCTTCCTGCTCTTTGCCAGGATTCAGCTCCAGATGTTCATCAAACTCCCCAAGTCCGTGTGCTGTTGGTCTCCATCCATCGGACCTTGGCTGGCTCCTGGGCCACTGCTCTGCAGGAGCTTCCCTTGGCAGACCTGGCTGGTCCCCCTTCTGCATCTCATCTTCTGGCCCATCTCTCGCAGAGCATTCCGGGGGTTCGTGCGTATGAAAGACAGTGCCCAAATCTGTGCTTTGAGTGGGGATTAGGAGTTTTGGTGCCTTCTCTTGGATTGCTTTGGGCTGGCACTGGTGCTGTAACCGGGCTGGCACTGTGCTTGCGTGTCCTGCCAGGTACGAGCGGGGTGCACAGCACAAGGGAACACTCACAGGGTGAAGAAAGTGCTGTGCAGCACGAGAGGAGTGGGTCCTCCATGGGAAAGTGGAGTTTGCACGAGCCCTGAACAGGGTGTATCCTGAGCTTCCAGAGTTTGGCAAATACATCATGTGCCATGCCAGGGTGGGGAGGAGACGTGGAGAGCAGGGAAGCTTTGCCTGGCTGCCTTCAGGGGCGTGAGGCTCGGCAGGGTGAATTCTTTGCTTCTTTGGGGCTCTTTTTATTTGACCGGATTAAAAAGCCTATTTGAGTTTCTTAAACCATTTAATCTAAAATCCCCAGGTAGATGCGCCATTGGATTCAGTTTTAAGCTTATAAACAAAATAGGTCTGTGTTTGTCTCTTCCCATGTTGTTCTGAAGAAGCCAGGGTTTGACCTGTCCTCCCTGGAGTCATGGGCAGGTGGGCTTCTCATGCTTCTCGTGCTCACCAATCCCCCTGAGCTTCCCGAAGGGTGGGAAGGTGTGGAGACCAGGGTGCTGGTGTGACCTTCCTGCAGCTCCAGGTTAGGTGTGCGTGTGGCCTGGGCAGGTGGTGGGAGGAGGGAGCAGGGGCCGAGCTCCACTGGCCAGGTTAAATAACTCAGTCAGTTCCCAGGGCTCAGAACCTACGTGGAGTGCTGAGCATGTGTACAATCCCATCAAGACCACTGCTCTGCCAGGGTGTGGGGAGATGGGAGAGGTGGAGACCATAGGAAACTGGAGAAAATGGGAGAGAAGTGTGGCATGGTGTGATCCACTGGAGTGGTCTGTGTGATTCTTCCCAGTTCCTGCAGTCCTTCCAGAGGAGCCAGTTCTGCTCTGCACCCAGCATGCCCAGCTCCTTCCAGGGTGTCCTCCTGCACCCGTCCTCTCCACCCGCTCGGGGTCCTTGTCTCCTTTCCAGCTCTGTATGGCTTTATTGCTGCCACTCCCTGCACATCTGAGGAGGTTCCATGGACATGAGACCAGTTGGGACTACCCTGAGATCAGCCCAGAATGGGACAGTTCCTGGTGTGTGTTTCCAGGAGAGAAGTGCTAGTGATGCTACCAAACCCCCAGCAGGCAGATGTGACACGATCTGCCCCTGTGTCCCCTTGGTGTCCCCTCTGTGTGTCCGGCTCAGGTCAGTGATGCCTCCATGCCTTTGTGGGATGGCAGTGGCAGCGCTTGGTCCAGCCCTGGTGGCAGAGGTGTCCCTTGCAGGTCCCATGCCCTGTGCTGGCAGCCACAGCAGAAAGCCCAGCAGCCGTCTGCCACCCCATCTCCCTCCTGCAGCCTGGGAAGGGGGGAAGGCTGGGAGCCTTTGCTGGGAGCAGAGGCCTCCCGTGCCCAGGGCTCTCGAGGAGATGCTGCATGAAAGGGGATGGTGGGAACAAGGCTGGATCCTTCTCCCCCCCCTTCTCCCAAGGAGCTGGAGACAGACAGAGGGACGGGCATCTGTCCGGTGGCAGCTTGAGCAGGAGGGACCCTGTTGGCTTTGCCGAGGGAGCCTCTTTCTATATGGAAATGAAGAATTTAGGCTAATGGAGCTCAACCATCTCTAATTTTGCGATGGCAGGAGGATTTTGATTGAAAGTAATTAAGCAAGCTAGCTGTAAAATTAATTAAAGCAAAAGGGGGGGATTTTTTTATTGGATTGGATAGCGATATAGCGGCTGTCAAATGGGGGACGGATGGGGGTGACCTGAATTCTCTGCCCTCCCTCCTCCCACTCGGGACGTTTATGTCACTTTAATCTCCTTACAGCGGCTGGTGTGCATTTGTTTGAAATAATCAAGGAAATATGGTCAGAAATTGTCAGCTTTCAGATCTAATTTACCTGACAGCCCTGCGCGGACCAGTAAGCCTCTGTGTGCGTGTGAGAGTGTGTGTGGTGTGTGCGCCTGTGTGGTCATGGAGGACTCCTTGTCTCCCTTCTCCCCCTTTTTCCTTCCTCCTGCCTTCTCTTGGTTCCCAGCAAAAACACTTCTGGCACCGGGACCACCCAGCCCCTCGCAGGGAAAAGAAATGAGTTTGAGAATTGTCTTGCGGTCCCTTCTCCACCCCCACCCACCCATCACTGCACCATAACCAGCTTTAGGGTTTAGGCAATATAGGATTAGGGGAGGTGGCTGTAATTCTTTATTCCAGATGGCTGGCAACTGCTAAACCCACTGTCGCAAGTGCCCAGTTATAAAAATACTTAAATTAGGCCCTTTGTTCCAGCCCCTGCCCCTGCCAGGCAGCTCTCCCAGTGTCCTGCAGGAGCTCAGCTCCCACGGCACCCGTGGGGGACTCTCACCACTGATGGTGCTGGGCAGAGGCTTCTCTGGACTCGCACCCAGCTCAGATCCCCTTGCTCAGCTCCAGCTGCTTCTTCTTGCCTTTAGCACTTAGAGGGACCCTGCGGGAAGCAGGAGCCAGCTGTGACTTGGGCTGTGTGCGTGCTCACGGGTAAAGGTGCTGGTCCAGGGACACTGCAGCTCTCCTGCACCTTCCCGGGGCTGCACGCTCCTCACAGAGCTTCTGGTTCCCTGCAGGGTCCCGGGGACCTGGGCTCAGTGCACTGGAAACTGGGGGGAAAGGGCAGTGGTGGCAGGGTCAGTGTTCCTCAGAGCTGCCCTGGTGCCTCACATCTGCCTGCTAGGCTGGCTCTTAGGGTTAGGATTTATTATTTATTGTTGTTCATTAAGTGCTGACAGAGTTGGGGCTTTTGTTTGTTTTGTTTGGGTCTCCATTTAGAGGCCTTGGCTGAGGCAGCCTGCGGTGCCAAGACCTCAGGCACTTGGACAATTACAGCCCTGATCCTATTGTATTGTTTATGTAATGACTCTCAATCCCAAGGGATTCTGCAGCCTTTCTTAGACCTGAGCACCCAGCACCTGGCAGGGAGAGTGCAGGGCAAGCACTGGCCCCTGGTGCCAAGGAAAATCTCTGGGCTTTATGTGCTGGAGGTTCATTAATACATGGACAGATCAGGCTGGACCTGGCTGCAAGCATCCACATGCAGGGAAGGTGGTGAAGCTGCTTCAGAAGGAGGAGCAGATGATTCATCCCTGCCATGGTCTGTGTGGGTGTGGGGTATCTTGGTGGCTCAGACCTGTTGGGTGTCCACAGCCCACCAGTCTGTCTCTGATACAGTGAGCTTAGTGACTGGTCCTTGTGGGCCAGCTTATGTGACCCTGAGTGTCCCAGAGCACCTCAAGCCACCTCAGCACTGGGACTGAAACGTTCACCCTGTTCAGTAGATGGGTGGAGGGTGCCCCACCAGCCCTGTAACCCGCTGGACATGGGTAGGACATGGCCTGGGTGATGACCACGTGTGCTGTGCTGAGGGGGGTGATCAGCTCATCACCATGATTCCCAGGTTTATTTCCAGCTCTGCCACTGATTCCCTTTGTACCTGCAGTGATGGGGATGCACAGCTCTGTGCCAGTGATTCCCCACCAGCACAACAGGTACAGTTCAGCTCTCTGACTGAACACTTTGTGTGCTGGGGGATCTTTTTCTGTTGTCCAAAAGTCCTTTCTGACACAAGGAGGTGAGCCCTGATTTTAGCCTGCTGGTTCCCATGTCGTGTTTCAAATACACCTGGATTAAAATCTCTGACCATACCAAACCCTTCCCTGGTGGGATCTGTCTGCTGTGAAGTGCTGGCTTCCCACAAGCCTGGCAGAAGCAGTGAGGTGAGGACTGAGTGCTCCTCAGGGCACAACTCCTCCATGTTCAGCAAAGCACGGGGGTGCAGGATGTGGCCCTGCTGATCTTCTGTGTTCATCTCAAATACAGCAGAATGTAATATCAAGAATAGTCTAAATAATTTCATGGCCTGGTAACTGAAAGAGAACTTGAGTTGGGGACGTGGACCAGGCTACCACTGATAATGGTATCTAGAGCCAGTGGTGTCTGGAAGAAGGGTCATACTGTGCTGGTTGCTGTGATTTCCATGTGTAGATTGCAAGAGCAGGTGATTAAGAGTGCACTAGATAATTTTCTAACATAACATTCCCTACAGGCAGTCACTGGCATTGCTGTAGAGGCACCCTGAACGACGTGTTGGAGAAGGAAGTGCACAGCACAGTCTTTCTGCATTGTGAGAATGTGTGAGACCCCCATGCAAAGCTGTTCTGTGTTCTGACTCCAAGCCTCCTCAGACATGGCCGAGGAAAATGCACGTGAGTGCTGACCTGGGGGCACCTTCTGTTGTTCTGTTTGCACCTACTTGTACCTGCTCCACGCATCTCCCTTCTCTCGCTGCAGATGAGTCTGGAGACCCTGACCCTAGCACAGCCAGGGGCTGGAAAATGTCCTGTACTTGGGTGACTGGGATGTAAAGTTCAGATTTGGGAGGGTGGGTGTCTTTTTCTGTGCTTGATGTGGGTGGCAGTGGAAAGCCATAAGCTCAGTTCTGCTGTCACTGACACCATGGCAGCTGGGAACATCGTTCTTCTGGGCTGAGCAGAGTGATATTGGCATAAGAGCAGGCACAGAGGGATGGAGCCTGGGCAGTCTGGAAGAGGAGAGCTGAGGCACTGGGCTGGGAGTGTCTGGGCTATCTGACATGTTGATTTTGCTTGCTTGTGCTCAGGGCTGGGGATGAGCCTCTCACCCTCAGTCTGTGGGCAGGAGAGTCCCTCAGAAAGCAGGCTGGCTCATGTCAGGTCGGAGGAGCCTTGGGGATGTGCAAAGAGGAGGTCTCCAGGAGTGAGACACGGCAGACACCTGCATCTGCCTTTCCTGGGGAGGCAGCTCAGGCTGTGGAGCTGCTGACTGTCACACAGCATCTTGCTCCAGCACTGGATTCTGTTCTGTGCATGCAGCTGGCTTGGGGCAGCGGCTCAGCTGAGCAGGGGGTTTGGATCTGGGGGCTTTCTGAAGAAACTGTCTCTGAGGGCAGGTCTGAACAAGCCAGTTACTCTGAATTTCCCATGGAGGCAGACAGAGTCCTCCTTGGACTGCTCCAAAGCCAAGCCTGTGGCATTTGGAGTCCGTGATCATTGCAGAGTGAATTGCAAGGCTGTGAGCTGGTGGTTTGCCTCCTGGAGGGGTGGGCAGGCTCCCAGTGTCCTCACTTGGGTGCCTCGTACTGGGGCGGTACTGGGACTTGTGGGGGCATCTCCTGTGGTTGCTCACAGAGCCGCTGCAGCCTCCATCAGCAGAGGTGTTTGGGACCCCAGCAGAGGAGGGGAGGGAGGCTGTGTGCAGACTGGGACCAGTTGGTGCTGGATGGTTCCCACATGTGTCCTCGCAGCAGTGGGGCAGCTCCCTGGCCGGGGCAGCCAGCCCGGGGTGCAGAGTACCAGCCGTGGGGGGGGCTTTGTGGCAGAGGACTGAAGGCAGCAGTGCCCAGGTTCCCCCTGCACGGGAGGTGCACCCTGACGGAGCTGTCTTTGTATTTGCAAACTGAGCGGTTGTACTGGGAGAGATTTAGCAAACATGGGGCTGCACAATGCTGTGTGTACTGAGTCACACATCAGGGCTAGAGCCAACTAGCACTGTGAGCTACTGAGGCAAACATTTGAGAATAGTTACAATAGGCACCAAAAATATCTTCAGATGAGATCTTTCTGCATTGCTGCGTGTTGGGTAACAGGGAGGGCTGACAACCTAAGCTTAAACTCTGCCCACATGCTCCAGAGCTCATCCTGGCCAAGGCAGGCAGCTGGGATGGGAATGAAACAGAGGAACAGCCGTTTTGCTCCTGTAAAGGAAGCCCTGACTGGCCAGTTTCACATAGGTGGGAAAGGTTCTCCTCTGGTGGGATTGTGGTCCTGCACAGCAAGTTGGGCTCTGGTGCTTGGTGCTGTGGTCCTGCTCTGACTGCAGTTCCAGTGGGAATGACCCCACAATCACTAATGCATTGCTGGATCTGCAGCTCGGAGCTCCCCACACCTGCACGAGGCCAGGGCAGGATCAGTCCCTACAAGAGGTCTTCTCCTGTCTGCTTTTAGAGCTCCCAAGCAAGGGAGCTGCTCCTGGGGTCTCTTGTAAAAGCTCTCCCTGATGCGAGATTTTCTCAGGGCTTTGCTCTGTGGTTGCTGTTTCCTCTCTGCCGCTCTCTTTTGAAGTCAAAGAGCTGCTTCCCCAAAGCCCAGGCCTGGCTTCAAAGACACAGTTCCCCAAAACCAGACTTTGGTGGCTTGTCCAGGCCTTCCCAGCAGAGCTGCAGAGCAGGCAGCGGAGGTGCTCGGTGCCGTCTCGCCCACCCCAGGGCTGGTGGCGAGCACCGAATCGACTCAGCCTCCTGCCGAGTGACCTTTTGGCATCCTTCTCCCTGTCCCCTGTCCCCTTCGCTCCTGTCCTGCTCTCTGCTGCTCCCTGCACCCTTGTGCTGGGCCCGGGATCACCCCTCCACCTCACCACAGCCCATCCTGCCTCCCAGCACCCCAGCTCTCCCACTGGTTTTGCAGCCGGTTTTTCTGCCAGCGCAGGGCACTGAAAAGTGCTGGCACTGCCAAAAACCCTGTGTGCACTACGACTCCCCAAACATCCCTTTATTTTTATTGTTCTGTTAATTACTGTTTAAACTTTAATAAGTCACTTCGTCAGGAGGGGGGACCTGCAGTGAGGTTTCTGTGCAAACACTGGGCCCGGCAGTGACTCTGGTGTAACATAACCCTTTATACAATGTGGGAATGTTTAGACTGTAACAGAAACTTGTTATTTTAATGACAGTTAAAGGGGGAAAAAAAAGAAAGGAGCGAATGAAAAAGGGAAGCGGGTTTGTTGGGGAAATGGCTCATCTCAATCTCTCTGTCTGGCCTCTTTTCTCTTGGCTTTAATGATAGCTGGATAAGGAGGCTTTATGGCTTCTGTTGAGGCAGCCTTGTTCCCAGAGATGCCCTATATGAGGCAGTATGTGGTCCCCTCTCTTCCGCGGGGTGAGCCCAGCAGTGGAGAGATGCTGATGGAAGCAGCATGGCTTGATTTTGCTCACAGGCAGCAGCAGATGCCTAAAGCCAATTTGAGCTCAGTCCAATTATTCTGACCCACACAAGAGACTTTCCCCTGTTGTTCAGAGCTTCTTCCACTGTGTAAGTTTTTAAGTAGCTGTGCTGAGCCAGATGCTGGCGTGCCACAGATGAGAGGGTCCACATCACATCAGAAATGGACCTTCAAGCTAGAAAATGCTGCCTTAGTTTGACTGGTCACCTCTCAAAAGGAGGAGCCGTGGGCACCTGAGGTGGGGAAGGAGGGAGAGAGGGAACCTCATGCTCTGGGCGGTGGGAGGAGCGAGGGTTCACAGGTGTCCTCGGTTTTGGATTGTGACTGTTGACATCTGTGTTGCTTTGAGGTAGTGGAGGGTGCCTGTGCAGTGCCTGGTGTCCCTGCATCACAGCACTGAAGTCACCTCCAGGTTTGGCCTGGCTATATTTAGCACTCACTATAGACAAGACCATATAGAGTGATATATATGATCTGAAAACCTTCAACTCCTGCTGACCTCTCTGCTGCTACAGTGAAATCCCCAGAATCTGCACAGTCTGGGTGAGGAGTGACACAGGACTGGGAGAAGGGAGAGCTCCCACCTTCCCTCTGGCAGGTTTCGTGTCTCCCCCTCCTCAGGTTGGTCCCTGGTGGTGCTGGTCCCCTGGGCAGCACGGCCTCCTCTGCCAGCCCTGGTGGTGGGACCTTGGGGACTGAGGGAAGAGAGGGGTGAGGAGAGCGCGGGAGTGCAGACTGGGGCACAAGAGGTTGGGCAGGAGATGCTGGGGAGAAGGAAGCTGGGATGGTGTTGGGAAGTTGAGGAAAGAAGAGAGCAGAGGAGGAGCATGCTGAGGCTGATGCTGGCAACTGAGGGGGAAGAGGGGCACAGAGGACAAAACCTTGGTGGGAGATCAACAGGCTGTGTGGTGCAAGGAGCACTTGCAGAGCCTTTCGGAGCATCAAGAACCTTCCCCAAGCACCAGCTCATTGCCAGGAGTCCTGTTCCTCCGTGCAGAGCCCCTCTCTCTGCTGAGTTTCTGACCCGAACGGGAGCCTGGGGGACTGGCAGCCTGTGAAGCTTGGTGTTGAGGGCGAGTGTGGGGTGGAGCAGGAGGGGTGGCACCGTGTTGCCCAGTGGGTGAGCATGCAGGGAGCAGGCCAAAACGGTTCACGCTTTCCTCGCCCGCTGCTGGGGTTGTGATTGTTATTGATTGGGTTTGCTGTTCTCGGCACTTTGTGGTTTTCCAGCTGAGCATTGGCTGCCCCTTGAATTTTTTTAATTTTTTTTTTTCTGTTTTTTTTCTTTCCCTCTGCTCCATTCCTGATCCCCACAGACACTGGGGCAGGGGCAGGGGTGGGCACAGCCCTGTGCCAGCTGGGGGCTCTGAGCAAAGCAGGGGTAACACCAGCCTGCTGTCAGTAGGGTGAAATTCATACAGCTTTTTATCTGTGTCATACAAAAGGTAAAGAAATCTGCTCTTGTAGAAGAACCAATGTCAGGGCTTCATGTAGAAGCAAATAATAGGAACGTGCCCAGGGACGTCCCACACTGGGACATGTATACCTGGTTGGGGCTTTTCAGCCCCAAAGACAGAGGGCCAAGGGGACTGCCAGCTGGAGAAATAGTTTTGTTTCATCTCCAAGTGTGGCTGTGAGTTCCAGACCCCGTGGAGCCCCTCGTGTTGGTTGGCTCTCCCTCCAGCCTGGTGTGCTCGTGTCCCTCCTCCGCAGAGCTCTGCCTGCTCGCAGGGCCGGTGGCAGAGCCGTCCCTTTAGGAATGGCATTTTCCAGGTTCCTGTGTGAGGCTGAACATGTCCCAGCTGCAAAAATAACTAGCCCGGATACCCTGTGGAAACAGGAGCAGCAGCGACACATCTGTCTGGTCTGGGCAGAGCCAGCTTGGAGCTGATGCCCCAAAGGGGCATCGAGTGGCTGCGAGCTGCTCGTCAGTGTGGGCACCCAAAATAGAGACCTCTGGGGAGGAGTGGCCCATCAGAGGGTGAAGCTCTGCAGTGGGCAGAGCAACAGATACCTCTGGGCCTCTTCTAGGACCAGTGGGCTCCAGCAAGACATTGATATTGACTGGGTTCTCTGGCCCAGCCGCGGGGCACGCGGGCTGCTGGCGGGGCCGAGGCGAGGGGCTGAGCAGTGGCATCCCCAGAACAGCCCCAGCCTGTGCCCCCCCAGCCCCGCTGCTGCCTCCCCTGTGGCCGGTGGGGTCACTTTGGTTGGCGAGCAGAAGCTGAGCTCAAGGATAGAGCCCCCTGGACAGAGCCAAGGAGCCGCTGTATAAAAAACGCTGAGGTTTTCCTTTTCTGTACAGCGCGTTTCCCTAAATTGCCTTTGACTGTGTGCATCGCTAATGAAAGTTTATGCCCTTGTTAGAAGGACAGGCAGGTCCGTTCCAGTTAGGGCTGGGTCTATCCTTCTGCCAACTGCCCTCCCCAGCACACACACACACACACACGCTCCCGCCCGCCCGCTCTCCCTGGTGAATAAGTGGAGGCTGTTATAAAAAAAAGAAGGAAAAAAAAAAAGAGGAAAAAAGAAAAAAAAAAGAGGAGGGGAAAAAAATTTCCATATTTGTGTAAGTTGCTTTAAAAGCATTTTATCATGTCATAAAAAAAAAGGAAAGTACTCTCGGAAATTGATCCTGCACACGAGCCCATTGGACAGAAGGACGTCGGGATGTTAATGGCTATTTTGCTCCAGGGTGGCTTATTAAAAAATTTATACATAAATGCTTAAAATTGCATAAATTATTTAAAAAAAAAACATAGTAAGCAATTTGCAATCCCGATCCACTTTTCCTCTTTCCCTTCCCCTCCTCATCCTTTTCTCCCCTTCTTTCGTACAAAAAAAATAATCCCTTGCCCCTCTTCTCACCCTTGTCCCCTCCCTGTCTGCAAATGCCATGCGTCCAAAATTGTACCCGTATAAAATAAATACAGTTTTAAATGTGGCACAGCACCGGCCGGCAGAGCTGGCTACGAGGGGAAACGGGGAAAAAAACAGAGGGGAGAAGAAAAAAGAAAAGAAAGAAAGAAGTTTGGATATGATGAGTGTTTCTCGCAGGCGTGGAATGTCACCCACATATCCTGGAGATTGTACTGGGGAGGTTTATGATGGTTTCCCATTGATTTGTTTCCCCGACGCAGCTGCCGACCTCTATTGAGGGACAAACATAATCAGCACTGACGCAAATTAGATGGTTATTCGTTTTGAAAATTGACAGAAAAACAATAAAAAAGATGAAATGCTCCCAAATCAATAGATATAATGAAATTCAAATAATCCGAGAGATGAGGTCTCCATGGCAACTGATAATGTGGAAAAGAAAACAATTTAATAAAGGACAGACACACTTTGAAAACAGATTGGGCAAAGGGAAGGCGGGGGGGCGAGGGAGCAAGGGGGGCCGTGGGTTGGGTGGCGGTGGGAGGGGGCAGCGGGAGGAGGTGGTGGTGGGGAGCCGGAGCCGGCTGCCTCTCCGGTTGGTTAGCGGTGCTGTAGTGAAGGATCACTGTCCATCCCAAGGACGCTTGCCATAATTAAGAGAGGCTTTCGGTCCAGAAAGTGCAGATTCAGGTTTTAATACACAAAATTATTTCAGGAGCACTGAATCGGAAAGTCGTTTGTTATGACCTTCCTGAGAGGCCTGGAGCAGGGCATGTTGGAGGCGCGGCGGCTGAGCCAGCTGAGTTATGGCATATTTGTGTTTTTATAGTGCGGAGGGGAGGGGGGAAGGGGGGAAGAAGGTTAAACAGTATTTACAGCTCAGTTGTTTTCAGAAAGGAAAGAGAAATAGAGTTCATGAAAAGATGCGAGTGGAAGAGAGGGAGAGGGAGAGATCCCCTGCCCAGCACACGCGCTCCGCTGGGACGCCAGCTCCAGTGAGACACTCCCCGGTGCTCTGTTTGCCTTGAGGCGTGAGGTGCAGATGGGCTGGGGGAAAGAGGGGCTCTGGTGGGATGGGGAATGTGTCTGTCCCTGCTGCCGAGCCCGTCTGCAGGGTCCGGCTGGGAGCCCACTGCCTCCTCACTCCAAGCTGCAGAGTAAACGGCTGCTGGCGTGCGCTGAGCGCGTGCGTGTGCGCGTGCTGTGGGTGCTCTGCGCTGGCACGGGTGGCTGCCTGCCCGCCCGCCCCTGCACGCCGGGCTGCCGGGGGGCTGCGTGTGCGGGGGTGCTCCCCGCGGGTGTGGGGCTGAGCAGAGCTGGGGGGGTGCGGGCTGTGCCTCGGGGGGGTGCGGGTCTGGGTGTTGCGGTGTGCAGCTGTGGTACTGGTGGTGCAGGTTAACCCAGTGCTCCATGTGCTCCGTGTGCATTCCGTGATCACAGCCATGGGCATGGGACTGTGTGTGTCCGTGTGCCTCTGCATGCCATGGTGCACCTGCACAGCCACGTTGGGGTACACGTGTGTGCTCCCACCACGGGTGTTCGCAATTAGTGCTGGCACTAGCACATGGATGGGCTCACGGGGACAGGAGAGATAAGAAGATGAGCCCTAATGACCAGGAGAAAGAGCAGCAAAAGGCAGGGCAGGAGATTAGCATGGGGGTGAGCACAGGGAGGCGTGGGGTGAGCGCCCACATCGCCCGGCTGGAGGGGTTCCTCTCCCACGCCACTCTGGCAGGACTGCTGAGTTGACAAGCTCAGGGATGACCCACACCAGAGCTCGGCTCTCCTCTGGCCAGACTGTGAGCCCTTCCCACCCCAACAGCACAAACAAGCGTTTCTCCTAACCGTGCTGCACAGTGCTTGCAGGTGCCAGGCATCTTCGGGGGTTAAAGAGCCCCTGAACTCCCAGTGCTGCGGGTGATGGGTGCCCACTCCGTGGGTTCACAAAAGACTCCTGGCCCTGCTTGGGGATTACAGAGACCTTTAAGGGATCTGAGTGCCCCCTTTGCATACCCAGAGCACATCACCTGCTCACATGCGGCTCAGGCCGGGTCGGGGGCTCTGGGGAGGACATTACACAAGCTGGAGGGTGAACACACTCGAGTTTGCTCTCTGCCTGCAGCCCTTGCTGAGGTCTCGCCGTGTCTGGGCTCACACACTGATGGACTTTGCAGGACCTTGAAAGACCACAATAATGAACTTTCTCTGGCCCTGTGTTTCTTAGTGATGCAACAAGCATTCAGGCTCCCAACTCCCATTCACGCTCCTGACTTCCCACTGCAATTAATTAGGAGTCTGCGTTCTTTGTTGGGTCTGAGCTTAATAATGCTGAAAGGGATTGCAAATCGCTCTTACGGTGCCTGCCCACCACCAGCAGGGCTTGGACGGACCCTTTTTTCGGAGGTGGCTCACTTGACCCCTGCCCTCAATTAGGGATGGCTGAGCCCAGCCTGGAGCTGCTCTCCCAGCCCAGGAGCTGCTCTCTGCAGATGGGGGTGGTGGTGGGTTTGGGTTCTCTGTAAAGTGACTCCTTAAAGACGGTCACCAAGAAGCACTGATGAAACTTGGAGCAATTCCCTTCCAGATCTGCATCCTTTAACAGAGCTGTGGTCTCTCCCAGGTCCTTTTTATTCCCCCAGTGTCAGGTGCTTGCAGTTTAAGTCTGGTTCCCTCTTTACCACCTCGGTGTTTCCCTGCACCTCCTGCCCTACCTCTGTTGGCATTTCCAAGGGCTCTGTGCGGCGTTTCGGAGCGGCTCACGTCTTGGCCTCTCCTCACTCCCTGGGAGCTGGCTCACACGGGCTGGCTGGCCCTGCCCCGGAGGCTTCCCCAGCCCTCTGCTCCCCACCAGCCCTTCCCTCCCTCTCTCTGCGTCCACCGTGTCCTCCTGGCACAGCACCCGGAGCGTGTGTGTGTCTGCAGGGAGGTGAAGTTAGGCACCGTGTTTGCATTCAGTTGCCCTGACAACATCTCTGACTTCCTGGGGAGTTTTCCAAGGGCCACAGCCAGCCTGCAGGGACCTGGTGGTGATGAGCTATTGCTCCTCACTCTCCCTTTTGCGTCTTTCCCCTCGGTTTTCTTCACAACCTGTGGGGAGATTGATGGGGGTTGTGATGTAGATGTTAGCAGTGCTGCGTGATTTATGGAGTTACTTAGGCTGAGTGAGGCCACTTAGGCTCGTGCGGATAGTAAACCTTTTAACTGGTCTAAAAAACTAAGAATAAATAAGTAAGGCAGGGAGGAGAAACTGGATCCAAAGAGCCGATCCTCTTGGCTTTCTGTTATCTGAAAGAAAGACTCTGAGGACAGAAGGCTCCCAGGAGCAACCTCGGGCTGGGGAGCAGCGAGACCTTGCTGGCTGCATTAGGCTGGAGCTCTGAGAGCAGCTTTGCATGGGACCAAGTGCAGGAGACTGCTGGAATGTCTCGTCAGAGATCCTGCGGTGGCAGATGAAGTAGAAAGTTGGCTGCAGGGTGCAAGGGACTTTTTAGCTTCAAACTGCCCGGAATCAGTGCTTTTCCTCTGCTGTCACCTGAATTGCGGTAGCACCTGAAACTGCCAGCAAGGTACTGGGACCACTAGGGTAGGCAAGAAATCTTTGCCCAGGTGGCCAACCATCTGAAGGGACCCAGCAGGTCCAGGGCAGGAGGGTAGCCTGCGTGATGTTGTTTGCCCAGAGGGAAGGAGCGGGGTAGTAGCAGAGCAGGGAGCAGAACCAGAGTTCCTCACTCCCACTACTCACCTTTTTCCCTCTTCCTTCCACTCTGCTCCTTGTGGTGACTCTGGAAGCTCCCTGTGTTACCTGTGTGCAGACAGAGGGGCTGATTTCTCGGCCTTTGGAGGTTTGGGGTACGTGAGTGCAGAGCAGGGCAGAGGTGAGGAGCTTTGTCCCAGCCCTCGGCGTGAGCAGCAGAGCCTCAGCGGCTCTCAGCGTAAGGAGGCAGAGGAGATCAAAGCACATTTGGGATCATTTTTGAGATCTGCTCAGGAAAAGGTTCAGACGTGCGTTACTAAAGAGCTGTGAAGAAGGATTAGTCCTGTCCTTGCTCGCAGTTGAACCACTTTCCCCACCAGCTGTGCCAAATGCCTGTGAAGAGCTGGTGGAGCGGCAGCAGCGCAGGTCAGCGGCAGGTGAGGAGTCGGTGTCGCAGAGCCCGGCGTGAGCAGCGCAGAGGCTGTCACGGTGCAGCCACGCAGGGCAGGAAGGGCCCACACGGGGCTGAGCTGGGGCAGGGTGAGGAGCAGGGGGTCTGTGCAGGCTGGGTGGTGCAGGTGAGGTCTCTGCGGTGGGAGAGGGCCAATGCGGCAGCGGGGGGGCAGCACAGTGCGCAGCGTTAGCAGGTGCCCGTCCTGCTCCGCTGCCTGCCAGCCAGGCTCTGCTCTCCAGCGGGGACTCTGCGGACTCTGGAGGACTTTACGTTGCAGCCCATTGCACCATTGCAGCAGGAGTGGCTGTGCTAGGGCCAGCTCGCTCCTAGTGTGAGGTCTGTGCTGCCTTTCTCTCCCTGGCCAGTGATATATGGCATAAATTAGGCCTCTGAAGGGGGATACTGCATCCTTAAGAAGAAATATGTCCTCATTTTTCTTAAACACCGTTTGCACTGAGTGAAATGTTTAGAAGGGACGCTGAGGGATAACTTTATTTCTTACTAGGGAGTTCAGAGCCGTTCAGTTAAACCCATAAAACACTGGGAGTAGGGAAGCTGACAGCCTGCCCGTGCATTAGAAAAGCCATTACTCATCTAGGGGAAATTCACCCCATGCTGGAGCCTTGCGTTACCAATGGGGTGGTCCAGGGGAGGACACAGGATCATCTCCCTCAGCCATCCAAGGGGTCAGTAGGATGCTCAGAGGTGGAAAAGACTCCGTTAGTAACAACCCAGCACAGTGACAGAGTGCTGATATGGAGATCTCAAAGCACCGAGCAGGCACGGCTGGGTTCAGCCTGCTGGGTGGGTGCTCATCCTCATTCCTCCCCCTCTGCATGGGGAAACTGAGGCACGGGAAGCTGGGGAGGCTGCTGGTTACACTGTGATTGAAAACCAGGCTGGAAGCCAGCACTCCTGGCTTGTAACCCCTAGCTTACATCACTAAACCCAAATTCCCTTTTGGAGTAAGCAGGGAAAGTCGGGAGCCCTGACCCCCTGCAAGGCCACGTGCCCAGGGTGGGGTCGGGAGCCCTGCTCCCACCTCCATGGCTCCAACGTTCAGCCCTTTCTTCCTGATAGGATTTAGAAAACCCGCTGGAAGACGAAGGCAAGGTCTTGCAGGTGGCAGTGGTGGGAATTCCTGTCTCGGGTGATGGTTGCTGGCGTGGTGGGCTGTGGGACAGCTGTGGCAGGGTGGGTTGCTGGCTCTGGCCCAGGCACCTTGGTGGTGCAGGCTGCCCTCCTTCCCCTGGCTCATGGCCGAGGGCCACAGGCACCCAGCATCATACAGACAAGGCATCGGCCACCAAGAGGGTGGAGACTTTCTATTTGATATTTTATTTTGGAGGCTTGACACCAAAAGATTTAATATTTGTTTGAAATGAGAAACAGTTCTCAAATGAATTTGGAGAGCCTGGAAATTAATGTCAGCCCCCCCTCC
>VZRW01000914.1:905806-949728 GCA_013398125.1 Aegotheles bennettii | reverse complement strand
GCAAATAGGGGAGCCCAGATGAAATGATCCTACCTCTGAGGATGCAGTAATACAGCTTTCCTTGTGGTTTCCTTCTGACAAGTCTATTTATTGGACACTGCGGGGCATGATTCTGCATTTAACAGCCTTTAAGATTAATACTGACCCATGAGGTTGTGTGAGGACAAAAAGCTACAGCCTGAGCCAGACCCTGCAGGGGTATTGCCACCCGTTCTGTAACTAACAGGGTGCTTATTTTGGAGTCAGGCATTCCAAAATCCCATGCAGGATGCTGCACCGGAGTGCCCAGGACTGGGAAGTCATTTTGGGCTAACCCAGATCCCAGCACTTAGCAGAAGTGTCTGTGTCCTTCTGCCTGCAGACTTCAGATGTGTTCCTTGCATTGGCTTTCTCGCATACCACTGATGTGGGCAATTAGTGCAGCAGCACTTCTGCTGCAGGAACACAGCCATACCGGGCAATATTGAAACAGGAATGTGACCCTTATGGTCTCAGTGCCCATTGCAGGCAGTCTGCACTGGGGGAGCTCCTGTGGAAACTGATTTGTGGAAGCTGATGACTACTGAGCTTTGACTTTGCTCGTTGCCTGGGTCTAGTGTGTGCAGGAGCATGCGTGCCTGTGTGTATGGCATCACTGGCTGTCAGGTCTCCCAAATCCTAGGGGTCCATTTTTGTCCTTTGGATCTGTTGGTCTGTTCTGTGGCTGTGTCTTGGTGCCTTCCTTTTCCACTGTGTTTCAAGGCAGTGTTGATTTGGTTTGAGCTGGACTCAGTGCCCAGAACCTTCACTCTGCTGCCAATGTACCTGCCTGTGCTGGCTCCCAGTGAGCAAGTGTGCTCGCCCGTGAGAGCTGGAGTGAGTGATTGGAAAAGATGACGAGGGAGGTTTGAAGGACTCCTGCATGCAGTAAGTCTTTACTCTGCAGGAGAAAGCAAGAGGGAGAGGAGGAGGAGCGCTGTGTCAGACTGAAGCCTAAATGAGTCCAAGCTGGCACGTCAGAGCAATCTTTATTTCCTCCTTTACACTGATATTGGGTGACCTCCAGATGTGTGTTCTTCCCCTCCTGGTGGCCTGAGAAGCTGCCTGAGGGAGTAGGGGAAGGAGGGAGGGAGAGACCCAAGGAAGAACAGCTGATGATCCTTCCTCCCTGTGATCGCACTCAGGTAGATTAAGCCCTTCCTGCCCCTTCCCCAACCCATGCTCCCGAGAACGGGCTTTCTCCCCCTCTCTGGAGCCCACATCAGGACAAGAGCTCTTTCTGTCCTCAGTCCAAATCCTCATGGAGAGAAGTCTGTTCCTTACCTGTTTTGCACCTGCATGGACTTTTCCCTTTCCTGGTCTCACTGGAAGCTGTTCCTGGTTGCTCAGGAGGCTGCCTGTAGGTTTGCACACCCTCCTCTGAACTGTGGCCCCTTTTCACATGGAGAGTAGTAGCTTTCCAGTTGTTGGGGTTGAGAAGGAAGGGAGCAAGTTGGGTGAAAAGAATTCTTACGGAATTGACAGGGAAGGGAAGGACTGCAGCAGCTATGGGGAACTATCCTGTCTGTGTCTTGCCTTCTCTTCCTCACTCCTTCCCCCTCACTCCTCATTGCCAAGCTTCTCATGCATGTAGCCTTTGCTGCTCTTCCCCCACTTTCATTCATCTCCACCTCTGCTGCTTTCCTTCTCTGCACTTTTCCACTCTGCCCTCCTGCTCCACCCCACACGGTCTTGACCTGTCTCCCTTACCCGTTTTACCCCACACTGTCCTGCCTGCTCTCAGCCCCGTGGTTCACCAACATGCGTAGCGTATCTCACGTGTTTTACTCCCCTCTTACACTGCTGTCTATCCTCTGTGCACCTCCTTCCATATACAAACACACGCAAGGGCAGAACTGTACAAACCTCAGCTTATTGGCGTTGGTCTCACTTCCAGTAAAATTACTTTTTCTTCATATTAGGCCAAGGCAAGAGTGCAGAGACATTTATGAAACTTTGTTTAATGTACTGAAAAGCCATCGGCTAGAACATTTAGGAAATTGATTTTCCTGGCATTGATGAACTCTTTTTATTTTACCCCAGTATTAATTACTTTTTTTTTAAAACAAATTAATTTAAGAGTCGTAAAACCTAACAAGTGAGCCAAACATCAGTAGATCATGTTCCCCTCTCCCCTTACTCCCCCTCCCCTCTACTAGTGCTGCTATGGGAGGAGAAGGAAAATCAACGCCTTGCATGACTCTCTCCCTTTGGCTCTCTGTAGGGGAAGCTTCGTTGCTGCGAGATTATGCTGCCACCACCATGAACGAGTTCCTGGGCATGTTCGGCTACGATGATCAGAACATGCGGGATGAGCTGGCCCGCAAGATCAGCTTTGACAAGCTGAACGCTGCTACCTCAGAGGCCACTGTGACTGCTGCCTCTCTCCCTGGTGAGGATGCCATGAGCAAACGAGCCCGCTTCTCCAAGTATGAGGAGTACATCCGCAAACTGAAAGCTGGAGAGCAGCTCTCTTGGCCCATGCACTTGGCCAAATCTGAGGAGCTGGGCTCCAAGCTGGGCAAAGAAACCTCCTCAGTGCTGACACAACCCATTCGGGTGCCAGGTCCAGATGCCTCCATGCTGACGGAGACCAAAGCCACCATCCTGCCGCTGCCCTCTCCCAGCAGTTCCCAGATGCAGGGCCTGATGTCACGGGCCTCCAAATATGACTTCTTCATTCAGAAGCTGAAGACGGGTGAAAGCATCAGGCCACAAAATGGTAACACTTACAAGAAGGCCTCCAAGTATGACTTAGAAAACGTCAAGTACTTGCACCTTTTCAAGCCTGGAGAAGGAAGCCCAGATATGGGAGGAGCCATCGCCTTCAAGACAGGCAAGGTTGGCCGGCCTTCCAAGTATGATGTGAGGAACATTCAGAAGCTTACTCCAGTAAAAGCTCCAACACCCAGCCTGGCCCCGGCTCCCCTCGCCAGTACCCCCAGCAGCACTCCTGTGACTGGGCCAGAGCAGTCCATCTCATTGCCATTCAACACTCCTGAGTACCTGAAATCAACCTTCTCCAAGACAGACTCCATCACAACTGGAACAGTCTCTACAGTAAAGTAAGTGTCCTCTCCCTCTTCTTCTCTTTGCATTAGTGGGGGATCATACCTGAGTCTGTGCGTGGATCACTGGGCAATTCCAATGTGTGTGATGATAAATACTGCACTGTTCATGTAATGTTTCTTTCTGCTCTCTGTTGGAGTACCTGCTCCTCTGTTGCACCTTACATGTCTGTTTATCACATTTGCACTAAGGATGTGGCCTGCCATCAGCAGTCACAGCCATGAATCTAGAGCCCACTAGCTCCTGCATTCATATGTTAAAATGAAAGAGGAGGGAACGTGGTGCTGTCAGCACTCTGAGGTCAAGGTTGGAACCACTTTACTTTCTCCTCCTTCCAGTTCCCCAGGCTGTGTCCGTAGGAGAACCTGATTTTTGCTTCCATTTAACTCAGTGGCAAAACTCTGCTGACTTTACTGTTAGCATGGTGGGGCTTTTTGTTTGTCCCAGAACTCAGCAGTCATTTTGGTGCCTAATTCCCATCAATTTTCATAGGACTTAGGCATACACACACTTCTGGATGGCCAGGCCTGTGTCTTCTCAATTTGCTTGTTGCTTACACAAATAGAGGTGATTCAATTACCCCTCAGACTGGGCAAACTCATTAGCCCAATTACCACTAATAACCTCCTACACGTACGTTGCTGGTCATCTCTGCCGTGATGCCATTGACTGAATGGAGATATCTGAAGGCTTTGCCAAACCTTGGATCACTTTTTAATGTGGCTTCCAGAGGTGGGAGCTGTAGAAAAGCTACACAAGTACGTGAGGCTGCAAACAGGTAGAGGGACTCTGCTTTCTTGTCATGGTTTGGATTTACTTGTCTCTCAGTGTGGGCCGGGGGCTGTTGTGACTGTCAGTCCCATGGGGTCATTGGTAGCAAGTCTGGGACCTGTGCTTCTGTGGCAAATACCATCACACACACCCTACTGCTTTGCCCTCTGGTAAGGAGGAAGGCTGGTTTGTGTTTAATATGTGGACCTAGGAGGTCCTGACCGGAATCTCCACTTGAATGCTCTTTGGAGTCTCAGGCAAGTCTGCATCCCCCACTTCCCGTGTTTCCCACAGATCACCCCTTACTCTCACACATACACACGCACACCCTAGGCATGGGTTTAAACTCTCTGTAGCATCTAATGCTATTAACCTGCCCTGAGCTAAGCTGCTTCAAGTGATCTCTGTGCAAAGGTGTCCTTGTTTAAACCAGGTGCAGAGCTGTCATGAGCAGGAGTGAAGGTTGGGTGTGGGCAGAACTGGGAAGAAGAGCACGTACGGCCTGTGTGGGGTTGTGTTGGGATGGCACTGCCTCTCAGGCTGCAGTCTGGCCCTCTGTCTCTTTTCCTCTTGCTGGAGTCACAGAGGATGTAATTTTTGTCTGCTTCCTAAGGATGTTAAGTAACCCAGGCTTACGTGACAGTTGGTTTTCTTATTAATTAAAATATGTAAATACCTCTGCTGCCCCATAGTCTGTGGGAGATGGGGTGTCTGTGTGAAAAAAAAGGCAATTAAAGGCCCATCTCGGGAGCTGTAGCCACATTTCTAGGGCCAGGTAGGAGCACACTCTGCCTGCTGGCTGTGGGAAATGTACGGGTGAAGCACAGAGACTTCTCCCACAGCTGAGCCCACAGCAAGCACGGCTCAGTGGCCGTTCTGTGTGTGAGGGCAGTGTTTCGAGGTGCTCCAGGGAGGTGTTTGTTTTCGTGTGGTCATCACTTATTTGTATATGGGTATTTAGGCTTTTTCTGTGGAAAAAACAGGTTTTCATGGTTGAGTGTCTCCAACAAACTGAACTGAGTCCTGCAAAGAGGGAGCGTGCAGGGGGGTGGTGAGTGGGCTGTGTGGTTCCCTAGGAAAAGAAGGTACAGCACTTGAAGGGTAAGGGGGAGGGAGGTTAAACCCACGGGTGTCTTTGGGTGCTCTCATGTGGGCCCTCTCTCCTGCTGTGTGAGTGGTGTGTGAGAGAAACAAGGAGCTGAGACTGTGTCCTGTTCCTGCCTGCTAACCAGCTCTGCCCTGCGTGTTTCTCATTAGGAATGGATTACCCACTGACAAACCAGCTGTCAGCGAAGATGTAAATATTTACCAGAAGTATATTGCCAGGTAGGCAAAGCTCTTGACTTTCTTGGGGAGAGGGCTGGAAGTAAGAGGGTGGAGTGGTGGTGGGAGAGATGAGGTCTTGTCCATCTGGATCAAGTGTTTAAACCAGCCGCTGGCACTGCCATTTCCCTCTGGCATCTGTACTTGCTCTGTTCCTTTGCTTGGGAGAGCAGTAGCTGTGAGAGGTGTCCAAGCATGCCAAGAGCATGCTCAATTCCCCAGAGCTGTTAGACTTTGTGACAAATAGTGGAAAAATGTTTTGTTGCAGAAGCCTAGGATGGAAATGGGAGTGCTGTCTCTTGACTGTCATTCTTTCTGTCCATTGCTGTGCTGTCTCCAGCCTTTTCCCCCTCCCATGTCCGGTGCCTGCAGGAAGCAAGCAGAGAACATCTCACCTCTGAGCCTTGGCTGGAGGAATTCACAAGTGGCTCGAGTTTAGGCAGGGCTTGGCATCAATGTAGGATGTTTATCCTGGAATATTTTGCAGCTCATTTATATGAAGAACCCTCACTGAGTAAGGTGCAGGCTAGGGCATCTTATCACAGCTCTGGGCAGGCTTAGATCAGGAATGAGTGATGCTGAGAGGGAGCCCAAGGCTGTTGTGGTGAGACCGAGTGAGTAATGCCCTGGGAGCCAGAGGGACAGAGGAGATGATTGCCTAACACCTGCCTGGTTTAGAGCTCATGGTGTAAAAGGTCCATCAGCCTCTGCCCCTGGCCTGTTGAATCCTCCATCTGTACTGTGAGGGAGCCCCGTGTATGCAGACAGACACCAGTCAGGGCAGCAAGCAAACACTTCTCTCAGAGACATCACTGGAGGGTTTGTTCCCACTGGCACTTGGGCACTTATTAACAAGAGGGGAGGGCAGTGTGTACTGTGCTTTCCCTCCTTGCTGGAGTTTGCAGAGAATCTCTCTGGGAGGCAGTCAGCTGCTAGGAAGGTGCAAGGGAAGGTCTTGGGACACCAGCAGGGAAAAGGCTGGGAACAGTGCTCTCCCTGGCTGGAGGGTGGAATGAGAGGTGATTTCCCTTCCATCCCTTTTGCCTGAATCCCTGATGGAGAGGGGGGCAGAAGACCACATGGGAAGAGGGGACAGTTGCACTGCCACATGCAGCTCCTCAGGCAGCAATGCCTCTGGTGCAGGTGGCAACTCACTGCCTCCTGGGAGAGGACAGCAATGAAAGCAGGGGTTTAAAGCCTGTTATTGCATGGGGCAGGAGCAGTATCCTTTTATTGCTGAGACTGCAGGAATTGCAGAGGTTGCAGTGAGAGGAGATGGCACCCTTTCCGTCCTCAGTTGCCCTCGGAAGCAGAGATCTGTATGAACACCCACATCCAGCACCCTGCAAGCCCCTTCCCCTGGGTCAGGCAGGTGACTGAAGGAGGCTGGTGAGATAGCTAAGGGACACCACATCCTGCTTGAAAAGCTCCGTGAGCCGCCCGTTGGCAGCACAGCCACTTCCCTTCAATTTACACACAATTTTAAAAACAGTTTAAAGCCTTAAAATCGAGGGGTGGGGGGAGGGAGACACGACACTCTATGTCTGTACTGCATAATTAGCTTAATGAGTTTGCCAAAGCCACTGCCAAAAGCTGCCCAGGGATAATCCATTCTCTCACACAACAAAACAAAACCTCTTACTTAGCTAGTTTGGGTTGGGTTGTTTCTCCCCCCCCCCTGTTTATTTATAATTAAAAAAAAAAAAAAAGACCACAGAAAAAATTATTATTATTATTATTAGTGCCTCAGCAGATGGTGCTTCTGGCAGCACTTGCTTAAATATTTATTTCTGTGTGGGTTTCCTCCCCCCTTGTAATTGGGGTGGGTTTTTGTTTTTTTTCTTCCTTCTTTCACATCATCGTTACAGGGTAATGAGTCTGTAAACACTCTCTAAGCATGCTGACTTCTTTATTATTTTCATTATTATTTATTTATCTTGGTTATTCTTTCTAACTCTTGCCAGATCAAGACTAGTTCTTTCTGGCCAAAAAATTACAAAAAAAAAGTGAACCGATTGAAGTAAAGGAAGGGGGAGGGAGTTGTTCTTGTGAAAACAAATCTATGAGCCTGGATGGAGAATTTAGGAGTTTGGATTTGCATATCGGTGTGATTAAATGGGCTGAGTTTGCTTGTTTCACGTGTGTGTGGTCGTGTCTGACTATGTGGATGGAAATTGAGGGTACGCTCATGTAAATTAAGAGGGGTGTAGATGTTACTTAGAGCATGTGCATGCAAATGCGCGCGTGTGTGTGCGTGTAAGTGTGGTGTGTGAGCTTTCCTGTTATGAAAAAGCTAAACAGATGCTGTGCTTTAAAAATTAATAGGTTTGAACTGTTTCAAGTGTCAGAAGAAACACAGGATAAATATAACCCTTTAGAAGCCTAACCTTACTGACTGGCAGAGCAGAATCTCCCCTTTGTGCTGTGTTTGCTGCTTCCCCCCTTCCCCAAGCACACGGTTTGGTAGGACATTTGGCTCTCCCTTCCTGCACTGTAGACACCACACACACACCTTTCTGTGGCACGTGGAAGGGAGGGCAGGAGTTTGCAGTGCTAGAGTTTAGCCATTGCTTTTAAAGCTGAGCCCCTAAGTTACTCCTGCTAGGATGCTCCAAGTAAACTCATCCCATAGAGTCATTTCCTTAGTGTCTGGCCCCTGTTTTACTTACATCTCTGTTCATTTTGCATCCTCACTTTTGATAATATTTTGGACTGCTTTGCTTCAAAGGTGTGTATTTGTAGCAAGGTCTTTATCCTCCTCTTCTCTCTGCCTGGCCTGCACTCCACAGCTCTCGCACCCTGCACAGCCCTTTGCTCTCTCTTCCCTATCTCGGAGTGGAATAAGGAGGAGGCTTTCAGCAGAGCAGTTCCTTTCCTTTAAAGCTGCTGGTGGTGCTGCTGCCATAGAGCCCTGGACTAGCAGGACCAGTTGGTTCGATCTGCTGCTGAGCTGCATGTTCCCTGCATGTTAATGCCCTGCTGCCTCGGGCTGCCTGTGCCCTGCACTCGCCTCGCAGCTGCCCAGGCACCGAACAGGAATCGCTGCCTCTGCTTTCAGTTCCACACCTTTGTTTGTGCAGCCAGCCTTGCTGTTTGCCTTGTGGTTTGTTTCTTGTCCGCTGCCGAGGTTTGTTCCAGTTTCTCAATCACCTGTTCTGACGTGATCCTGATTTCCTGCAGTATTTCTTCTCCTTCCCCAGGGAAAGGCATGTCTGCTCCTGGCATCTGTCCCTGTCTCCCTTTGTGAATGCTGAGGCAAAGAAGTCATTTAATTTTTTAGCAATGTCTATCTTTTCTGTCAATTAAGTCCCCTTTCCATCTCCTGGAGGCCCTTGCTGTCTCCACAGTTGACCTCCTCTTCCTCACTGTGCTTAGAAATGCCTTATTTAGTACTGCTTTTCACCCCTGCTTTCTCTATCCTGTAGCATAGCGTTACCACCCCTTATGATGATCCATAATCTTCCCTGCTCCTGCCCTGTTCCTTGATTGCCCCAGGACACCCTCATTCCTCTCATTTCTCCTTTTCACCCGTTGCCCTTCCTTGTTTCTTTCCCATGCCCTTTATCATGTGCACTCCTGCTGTGTTTAGCACTAAGTGACGTGAGGAACCTTTGAGGAACCTTTGAGCAGATGGTACTTTATCTTTGAATGTTTCCCCTCTGAGTCCCCTTCTCTTCACTGCTTTTCCCTTTCAAGCTCTTCAGTTCTTCCAGGGTCCTCTGGAATATACCTCAGGGAGTTCATTGCATTGATTAGCCCATTACTGGACCGTCCCCTTTTGCCAATTACTGATGTGTGTGTCTGTCAATGCATGCTATGTACTGTCTGTATGTAGATACTGTATGGCCTTTCTGGGGTTTTTTTCCACCTTGTATGTCTTCTACCTGTGTGGCTCCCAGTCTAATCCACTGGTTTGCAATCTTCTCTGTAGCGTGACACTATACTGTGATTAAAAAAGAAGTCTTGAGACATAACTTGTACAAACAAGTGGATGCCTGAGCTTTTCTGAGATGCTGCTAGATGGGCATATCCCTAACATTTAGAATCCATTCTGACTCATGTTTATCTGTCTCCTTCGGGCATGGGAGATTTCTGAAACTCACTGCTGTGGTACCTGAATTCACACCTGGGAATTTTGGAATTGTATGATATTTAATTCAAGGAACCCTAATTTCTTACTCTTCCCCAAGTAAGCAACTTAGATAACGGAGATGAATCTCAAAAGGAAAGACAGACACATCAGGGATGTACAAGACCTGAATGATCCTTTAAATAATGACAAAGAAAAGGAAGGCGAGAGGGTCACCATCTTTGGAGGGGATAAAGGAGATGAAGTTTAATGCTGTAAACGTGTGGGATGAAAGCAGGAATGGGACTTTATTCATTTGTACCTTGCTTATAGGCACGACTGTCAGGACACTGTTTATTCTCTCTCCCTTTTTCTGTCCTCTGGTGTTTGCAGGTTCTCTGGCAGTCAGCACTGTGGACACATACACTGTGCGTACCAGTATCGGGAACATTACCACTGCCTTGACCCAGAGTGCAACTACCAGGTAAAAGAATGGTGAAAATTACCAGCAAGGCTACCTGAATGTGAAGGGTACAACCTAAGGAAATGTGTGTCCTCCTGTGCTTTCCTCCCCCATGCAGGCACATGCCTCTTCACTTTTCTGATCTGAAAGAGGGCAAGATATATTTTGAACTTACTCGAATCTATTTTGTTCCCATTTAACCCAATCTAATGCCCTTTAACCAAACCCAGCCCGCTGTAACGAAGAGCAGAGTATAGATCAGCTCAAGGCTGTGGGAACTACTCCAGATTTACATCAGTGAAACCAAGAGAATAAAATCTGCAGTGTTACAAATCGTGGCTGAAACTAGGGAATGCTGATCTGTTAGTTTGTCTCTTTCCCTCCTGCTGCCCAAGTGACATTATAGCAGCAGTATCTGCAACAAAACACCCAATAAGACCAGCAGCAGCCTGGGATTTGTGGGGAAAGCGTGGGGGCAGGAGCATGTGCGATGCTGTAATTGCTGGGAGAATTGCCAGGGTAGGACGTCAAGCCAGCAGAGTCATGTGCTGTGTTTGTTTACCCTCTGCCCAGGTCTGGGAGTTTGACACTGCCATTTCTGTGGTCAGGCTGCGTGTGTGTAAGTGGGAATCCCGGAGTTTGCCTCCACTGTGCACCAGGCACAACTTCATCTCTACCCCACGAGACCTTTGGGTCTCAAAGGAATGAGTCCGACCACAGCACAGGAAGTTGATATGGATCTGCTGAGCTCGATTGTGGGTTTCTATTGATCAAAGGAGAGTTTGTCTCTGGGACACATGTAGTGGTCCTCCTAGCCCAGCATTTGGTGAATGGAGATGAGTCTGTCCCAGCTGTGACACGGGTATCTCTGCACTGGAAAGAGAGGAACACAAAGGATGGAAAGACAGAAAAACCTATTATTATGATTGACCTCATGATTATCTCCTAAGGAGTCTGGAAGCTGCTTGCAAAGGAACTGTCTGGTCTCACAGGGAATAAGGATTTAGGCTGCTTTTTAAAATGCAAATTATTTTATGGCTGAGATATATTTTAGAATAAGTAACGCTCTGTAATAAGTGGGCACAAATTAACGGTGATTGGCAATAGCAATCCTGTATGTACGCCCTGGGAAATCATACCTCCAGCCTCCAAGGGATTCCTGTTGAAATCTATATCCATATATTCCCATGTCAATACCAACGAGATTGATCAGGATTGATATTATAGGAGGAAAGAGTGGAAGCAATAATAATTTGTTTCCTATGAGGGAGACTAGAAAAGTTGTTAAACATTAGAATACAGGCCTTTTCAATTACTCCTCAAAATAAATGGATATTGATTTCTTTAAGAAAAAAAACCCAGATTTACTTTCCCACCTTCACTGTTAAATATTGATGTCTGTGGGAAATAGAAATGAAAAGCTTCATTTTAAAGGCACTTAGCCTGCTCTGACAGAGGGGTACCCCTTCATTGCTTCAGGTGGAGGATGAAAAGGATATTCTGGTCATACAGATTCAGCTCTGAGCTCTACTGCCACCTTTTTCTGTCACCAGAAGAAAGCTCTGTGTCCCTGTTTCCTAATAAAGCCACCCTACCCTGTAAGAGAGGCAGAACACTTGCAGTGGCAAGATGCTGCAAGAGAGCAGAGTGTTTTTCCCAGTTTCTAGTCTGACATGAATGTGACAGCCAGTGTCTCACCACTGCAGTGAGGATTGGGAAGCCTGGATTACTCTCTTGTAGGCTGTTTAGTTCACTGGTTTGCTTTCTAACTATAGTAGTTCTTGAGATAGTAGCAGCTAAAATTATATTAGAGGAATTGCAGTCTTAAAGCTGCAGGGAGTGTATTCTGGGCACCACCCCTGTGTCATGTTTACTCTACAACTTTTCATGTGTGTATACTTTCCCCTTACCAAGAAGATACATGCACACAGTTCTGCTTTAATCTGACTCTTGGGGTGATTCCTGCTGAGCTTTAAACTCCTGGTTTAACCATAAATTAACAACAAAAAACCCCTGCCCCCAGGATTACCCACCCACTCCCATCACGTGTCTCACTGTCTGTCTGTGTGTCTCTCCAGAGATTCACCAGTAAACAGGATGTGATTCGGCATTACAACATGCACAAGAAGCGTGATAACTCCCTCCAGCACGGCTTCATGCGCTTCAGCCCCCTGGATGACTGCAGCGTGTACTATCACGGCTGCCACCTGAACGGGAAAAGCACACACTACCACTGCATGCAGGTAACAGCTGGGCTGGGGGCTAGGTGGTAGCACAGGAGGCAAATAAAGAGCCGTCGTTTGAGCTGTGTCCTTTTTGGGGTGGACTGGAAGGATTCTCGGGCAGCCCAACACTTCCCTGTTAGAGAGCAAGGGCTGCCCTGAGGCACAGGGGAGACACCATCACCTCTTGCTCTCTTCTGATTCAGGCATCTCTTTCAAGAGTCTGTGCCCTGTCCTCATTGCTCTTGCCCTGCAAAATGTTGGGAAGGACGAAGGGAAGCACATGCCTTGTGCATGCAGTGAGACAAAGCAAGGCTCAAGGGTTCCTCACAGTCTGGACTTCACTTGTTCAAACAAGTTCTGTTCTCTGAGATTCAGGGACATCTGCGGTGCCACTGCACTGCCTCTACCCAAACCTGATCTGTCACTGCCTTGAAATCAGACTTTCCTGTGACACATCTGCCCTGTAACACTGGGTTAATTTCCTCCATAATCAATTTCTAAAGTAATTAAACTTTAATGTCACGTGTCTAGACTTAACACCCCTGGTCCTCCATCTCCTTCACCAGTGGTACTGGAGTTCACTTGTCTGCGGTGCAGGCTGGGAGCTTTGTTTCAAGAGCCAGCCAGGCTAGAACAGCCATGTAACCAGAGTTAGAGTTGCTGCATAGATGTTACTGTGATGCCTTTACTGTTTTTAGACACAGACACACCACATTGCTTGGGTCTCACCAGGGTAATTTTTCAGATTAAGAGGGTTTGATACATACTTGATTCATTAGAATTGTGGCCTAAACCACTGCCATGAGAATGTGCTGTAGTTACAAACAGAATAATCAGGCAGCCCTGGGTGAAAGCTTTTCTGTTCTGAAAACTCGGGTCTCACTTCCTGCCCTATCCCAAGAGTTTAAGACCCCAGTTAAAGTCATGAGGCCTTAATCACATGCTTAAATGCTTTGCTGGGATAGACTTCAGCATATGTTTAACTTGGAGTCAGGTAAGCTTTCTGAAGTCAATGGGGCTTAAGCACATACTTAAATGTTAGGCATGCACTCAAGTACTGTCCTGAATAGGGGCTGGTTTAAGCATGTGCTTACAACGTTTGATAGATTGGGAACTTCATGTGACTTTCTCTTGAGGACATTTTCTGCTATGCTTCCATAATATTGATTGTTCAGTTTCTTCAATTGACCAGGATGGGATTTGTTTAATTTTGTTTTAGAGTACAAGGAATGTTTCACAGCTTGTAAGTCACTCTGACTTTGAATAGAGACCCTCGTTTACACAACTATATATGGATAATTCCACCCTGTGCCCACTGCCTTCCAGTAAAATAATGCCCATGTAAGCAGTGTCTTACAGGAAAGGTGTCTGAATATAAACTCCCAATTAAAGAAAATACTGCTTAAATGGCAGAATTTGTGCCATCCATCTCATGGGATTTTTTTTCTTTATGTCCATAATTGGTGTGGATAAAATTCAGTTAGTTGTTTATATAAACTGACATTTTTTTAGGCTTTAGCACCAAGAGCTGCATTGCAAATTATTCCTAAGGAGGTTTTTGTTTAATTCTTTTTTTTAATGCCGTGCAGGGTCTGTCTTTTTTCAAGGTGTCAGTGCAGGGAGAGAGAGGCTCTTTTATATTGGAAATAGCTGGAGATCCTTTTTATTTTTTTTTCTGGGTATTTGTCATGGGTTTTGTTATTGCCTGTTTGAATCAACCTGGGCTGAACTAAGAGGTGGTGTTTTCGTTCTCTTCACTTCTGAGATGGTGCAGGCATTGGCACACATTGTGCTGGAGAAGAAAAGGAAAAAAAAAACACCCTCCCTCTGCAGGGCTGAGGACGTTTTCAGATTCCAGTGTTTTTTTACTCAATATGGCAAAGTTGCCCGCTTTACCCAGAGCAAGGCAGGTTTTCAGCATTCCGTCCTCGTCACACCATTCCCATTTGCTGCACAAGTTTAAAGTTATGGAAGTGGTAGCCCTGAACAGGGATGGGGGAAAAAAGTCACCAGTTTGCTAAGATCAGCTGAACGCAGGGCTTATGCTTTGCTAGAATGAAACCCCTGTATTACAAGCTCCAAAGATTGGCCTCATGTTGCACCGCTCTGCCTTACCTCCCAGAAGGACTAAAGAGGTAAATAACTCATTCCCACTCGATTTTGTGTTTTCCAAATAGATGGAAGTCCCACTCCATTCCGTGTCACTCCAAGATAACAAAAAACCAATGGCATCTGTCAGTGTTCTTTTCTCCTAAGAGCAGGAACCCTGCTTACTGCCTCCCTAGGCATGATCATCTGTAGCTGGTCTTTTATCCCTGTGTATCCTCCCCTTCTTTTCTTACTGTTTCATACCCAGAGTTTTTTCTTTCACAACTGCTCTATCAGTCTTTAGATTGGGAGTCAAAGTGAGGACTTAATACTCCAGGAGAAGTGCACAAATGGAACCATTAAATGTGTGTGTGCTGCTCATGTGTTTATTATTGCTGGTAATAATGGTAGGTTGTTAAAATGCTGTGCTGATGACTCCCTGTTCTGGCCTGGGGTAGGTGGGTTGCAACAAGGTCTATACAAGCACTTCTGACGTGATGACCCATGAGAACTTTCACAAGAAGAACACGCAGCTCATCAATGACGGGTTCCAGCGGTTCCGTGCCACGGAGGACTGCGGCTCTGTGGAATGCCAGTTCTACGGGCAGAAAACCACTCACTTTCACTGCAGGTGAGACATCAGGGAAGGGGAGGAACCCTGCCCCAGAGTTGTGTGGTCTGTTTGCCTCCTTCTGCCAAGTCATAAATTGAGGAGTGTACACAGGGACTTGATTTTTCCCTGCTGTGACCTTCTCAGTACCACTCTTAAGAGAATTTATGCTCCAGGGCAGATGTGATTTCAGGAGTTTGCCACAGCCCATTCTGAGGACAGGAGTGTGATCTGAGGGAAGTGTACTCACTAGAAAACACATCCTAGAATCATTTGGGAAAGAGATCACAGTGCTCTGCGGAGTTCAACTGAAGTAAGCCATTAATAAACTGCTAATGGCACTTCTGTACTGGAGTTATCTCCAGCCAACAACCAGCCAGCTCATCCCTTCCAGGGCCAGACTCTGCCTTCTGTACACAAATGCTCTTCTATTGATTTCTCCTGTTCTCAGGAAGAGTAGGAAAGCTCAGTTTGTACCTTAGTCCCCTTCAGCAGTTGTTTTGGTTGGAACTTTTAGTGGTGGGTGCCTGCATCCCCATGTCATTGTGGCTGTTCCTCAGGGTGGAGTGAGCTTCCCAGCTCTCTCAGATGGTGGCGTTTTTGCTTACCTTGGTGTCACAGGTTAACCCGCATAAAGCTCCTCAACCCCCTTGCAGCCAGGGCCATGGTCTCATACTGGCCCCAGTCCTTACCCCAGAGGGAGGCAGGTGACAGCAGTTGTGTTGTGCTCATAGCCCACACAGCCAACCACCCTCTCCTCCTCGATGCCCTTGCAGGCGACCTGGGTGTACATTCACCTTCAAGAACAAGTGTGACATTGAGAAGCACAAGAGCTACCACATCAAAGATGATGCCTATGCCAAGGACGGCTTCAAGAAGTTCTACAAGTATGAGGAATGCAAGTATGAGGGCTGTGTCTACAGCAAGGCCACCAACCACTTCCACTGCATCAGGGCAGGCTGTGGCTTCACCTTTACCTCCACCAGCCAGATGACCTCCCATAAACGCAAGCATGAGCGCCGGCACATCCGGAGCTCAGGAGTGCTGGGCCTGCCTGCCTCTCTTCTGGGGTCCAAGGATAATGAGCAAGAGGAGTCCAGCAATGATGACCTTATTGACTTCTCCGCTATGAGCTCAAAGAACTCCAGCCTGAGTGCCTCCCCCACCAGTCAACAGTCTTCCGTTTCTCTCATAGTCCCAGCTGCACCCTCCTCTGCTGCTGAGCTTGCTTCCTCCCAGGCCAGCAAGTCTGCCAACAGCATGACACCAGCCACCAAGATCTCTGGCCTGCTCTCCCAGGCTCTTCCCAGCAATATACCCTTGGCCCTGGCACTCTCCAACTCAGCACTTCCTGGAACAGCTGGATCCTTCTTCCCCATCATCCCCAGTCGGGTCTCTACACCACTACCTGCCAGCTCAGCCAATCTGATGACTGCTGGTTCTTCTGGCACCAATCCAACATCATCAGCTCCTACGGATTCCTCATCCCAGGCCCTTTCAGGATCTGGTGACCCAGCAGCTACTTCTTCTCCAGCTCCAGCGGCATCTATAATGGAAAGGATCTCTGCTAGCAAGGGATTAATCTCTCCTATGATGGCCAGGCTGGCAGCAGCTGCACTCAAGCCCTCTGTGGCACTTGAAGCAGGTGAGTTACCCTCCATCAGTTGTGCTAGCGGTGGGAGGAAGAGCAGTGCCTGATGACTTGGAGAGGAGCAAATGAGAAGCCACTTAGTTATTCATGGGGCTGGAGGTGGGGAGGAGGTAGGAAAGGAATGTAAAATTGTCCATGTCCAGTTGACCCTTGAAGAAGGCAGTCTTGGCATGGTGTCCCATGGAGCCTGGCTATACCCACGTGGCCAGAAGGGAGGCAGGAAACACACCTTTGCCCACAGATGGAGTAGGCTCTTACCAGATCCGAAGGAAGAGCGTTGTTACTTGTATTACCTGTTTGCTGTAGGCTGAAAGAGAGGCACTTCATTAAAAATGACAATTAAGGAAAAGCTTGGCCAATACTTGCAAGCCATACAGCAGCCTGAGCCCTCTTCTGCACTGAGTTTTGGCTGGGCCTGGTCATGGTGATCCTGTAGCTCATTGCCAATTGTTTCTCCAATCTGAGACACTGGTTCTGTGCTCCAGCTCCGCTGTCCCAGCTGTGGGTTTGGAGGTAGTGCTGGTACAATTCAAGAACTGGAGCTTTCTACTGGTCAGTGCTTCCCTGTCCCTGCAGCTCTACCTCAGATGGGCAGAAGATGGGAATGAGAAGTCCCTTGGGGTAGCCTGGAGCTCCTCCTGCTGCCACCTAGACCTGGGCCAGGTAGTTGCCTGTGCCCAGCCCTGCCAGCAGGGTTCTGGGGTTCCCTGAGGAGCACAGGGCACCTCCACAATCTCCTGCTGGATGTGCTCAGCTCATGATGGGCAACATGGGGTCGCGGAGGGGAGGCTCTGCCTGGCAGCACCCATGGCATTGGGCTGCCCCACAGCTCCTTCCTGGGGGTGGGAAGGCCCATGGGGGGGTTGAGTGCTGCCCATGCTCCCTTCTGCCCAGGAACCAACGAGGGAGTAGGACGAAGTGATCTGATTAAAGAGAGGGGAAATTTCACATAAGTTTTAAAGTTATTATTTGAAAAATTGTTTCCTAAAGCAGAGAAAGGTCATTGAGGGAACTATTTTCCTTTATTTTTTAATAAAATGCCACTTGCTGTCTGAGAAGCAGCTCGCCGTCAGCTGTACTGCCAGAGGGTAAATTAATATTTTAGTCACTTGGGGATTGTGGAAAAAAGCTCTGCAGACATGTTCCTGTCAGCAACTTTTTTTCCCTCCTTTTTTCTTTGCTTTTCTTCCTAATTTTTTGTCTTTAATTCATTCTCCCTTTTTTCCTCCTTTCCTCTTTCTTCCCTTCCTTTAAATTTTCTTCCACGGGCTGAGCACCCAACCTCCTCCCCAAGAAGAGCAGAGTTTCCCCCATTCTGTGTGGGCAGCGTGGTGGTGGTGGTGGCAAGAGGTCGGGCAGTTTGAGCTGGTCCCATTGGCTGTCACCTTCGATAGCCCCACCAGGGCAGATGCTCCCGCTGGGCACGCGCAGTGGCGGGCCATGGCTGTCGCTACGGCAACGCTGGGATTGGGGACGGGAAAGGGGGCTTGACTAGCAGTCGAAAGCTGCCACATTGCCTCAGCATTAACAGAGTCTTTAATAAACGCTTAAGAGGCAGCCCCGCAAATTAGTTATGACAGTTTGTGCAGAGAATCAGGTCTCCCCCGCGCTCCTTCCGCCCTTCTCCTTTAAAGGGCCCATAGCCTGGACAACTTTGACATAATTTTGCAATAATTATCACTTGAAGAATTTCCACGCTGGAATGGACGTCAGAACCCATCATGTCAACTTGGCAATAAACGCTGACCAGCAATCCCAGCACTTCCCTCCCCCCACACTTTTTCTTTCCTTTTCCCATTTATGCACTGGTGCTAGTGATTTAACTTACTTACTGGCCACTGTAACCTCATTTTAGACCAACATCTTAAATTTAATTTTTGCATTTAATTTCGGTGTCTTTGTCGAGCAGGGAATGGACAACCAGCAGCTCCCGGACGGTTCAATCCAGTTCAGGTGAAGCAGGAACCTGTGGAGGCCATGGGATCATCATCTGCCACCAGTCAGGACTCCTTGCAGGAGCACAGCTTGGACCTGAGCGTCAAGGATCATGGGTGAGAGCAGGGCGCGGGCAGGCACACTCAGCTCTTCCCAGCCTCAAGCTCTGAGGAGCTTCTGCACCTGCAGTATGAGAGGGCACAGCGTGGTGACGAGAGGCAATTTCACAGAGGCTGAGTTGGGTGCCCTCAAAGCGCAGGCAGGACTCTGCTCCCAAGTGTGTGTTCTCCAGACCCTTTTTTAGGCTCACAAGCTCACTGCCCTGACAAGACAAGAGCCCTGAAAGATGAGGGCACACGTCCCTGGCAGTCTGAGTCTTGTCAGCATCCCCTCTGGTGTCATGGTGGATCTTTGAAAGTTCTAACGGGATGAAGGAGTAAAACATGGGGTGGGTTGTGAGTCAGTTCATGAAAAGGTGTGATAGTGTGGACACTGGAGAGAGTGGGCTGGACTGTTGAATAGCTGAAAGAACTGAATTCTGCAGACTTGGGACTCTCTTCCCTCCATCTTGGCTGTCACAAGTGAAAGAGCTTGGCCTGCCCAAGGGAGGGTGGGCATCATTCTCTTCGTGTGTAGCAGGTGAGGAGCGAGGCAGCTTGAAGGGAGAAGGATTAATCTCAGTGCTCACAGTCCCTGTGCACATCTTAACTAAACCCTGTTGGTTTGTGTGTTCCAGTAATGAATCAAATGGCCACACAGTCTCGGCAAATTCATCTCTTTTATCCTCGCTTATGAATAAGGTAAGAGCCATCCATCAAACGCCTTTCATTCCCCCCACCAAGAGAAATTAAAGCTGCGATGGCGGGGAGGGGGGGGAAGAGATGCGTTTGTTTTTTAATGTTTTGCCTCTAATAAGATGAGTTTGTACCATTTAAATTTTGAGACCATTTTTCATCGGGTATAATTTCAGAGCCACTGCTTACGAATTAATTTAATGAACTGGCTGAAGAAATATATTGCAGCCTCTGACACCTTTTTTTTTTCCATCCTTTCTAGACAGAGGAGGGCTCCGAAAGATTTTTATTTTTTTATTTTTTAATTTTTATTTCCAGAACCTGGCAACTTCTCTCTCACTCTCTTTTTATAGTTACTCATTTTGTTTATTTACTTAAAAACGTTTTCTTTCACTGGGGGAGGAGGAGGAGGAGAATAATTTGTTTTTATGAAGGAGAAGAAGAAAAAAATTGGAAGTTTTGAGCCAAAATCATCAATTTCTGTCTTTCTGGTATGAGTAATGGTGTCCAACAGAGCCCACTTTACTATGTTCTAGAATATTTATTTTAGATAATGCACGGTTTCTTTTTCCTTCCTTTTTCCTTAAATTATACATCATCTCAAATATATATTTCCCTTTCACATGATAAATTCTACTGTACCAAGATTAATTTTGCTGTTGTATACAACTGCAGTAGAGATTAGGGCAGCCTCTGAGCCATGCTTTAATATTCTACTGTGATGGGTTTTACAGGCATAACTACTGCCATCCCCTTGGCTCTGGGCGTTACATGCATCAAGGCCATATAACCCTCAAGAGAGGGCAAAGTGACTTTGTCTAGTAATCTCTCACCTCCTTTCGCTCTTATTTCATCACTTTTTTCTCTGAGTTGTTTAATTTCTGCACTTATCCTTGTGACACTTTTCTCCTCTGTTATGCTGGGCTTTTGATGTTCCCTTTTAAACTTAATTTCTTATTTGTTCCTGCATAGTGTCCCTTTAGTGATTCCAAATAGGCAGCTGTTTCTCCAGCGAGTAAATCTATTTAGTAAGTCTCCTGTCTGGGATCCTGAGTCATCCTGAAGGCCCCAGCACAGGGAAATTCTGTTCCAATAAATACTTGACTTGAAAATCTCCAGGAGAGTATGAGATTTAAGCCTATGCTTAGAAATAAGCACGTGTTTGTGTGCATCCCTGCGTAGAATTCTTTATGTTGTGCAAAATCAGTGTAGCACAGGTACAAAATCAGAGTTCTTTGGGTTTGTTCCTTTTTTAAAGAAGGGATGGGATTAACCAATGACATAAACAGCAAAGAATGGAGCCCACTGATTTGAAGGAGCCTGTTCCAGGACTGGGGATTGCAGAATCAAGCTCAGGGTGCTCAGGAACACGTCACACTTGCTTCTTCCTCTGGCTGCACGCTATTTCTGTTTGTGGAGGAATCCTTTGTTATTTGTCTAGGAAAATAACCCTTTACAGAAACTGAATGCCCAGCAAACGCCAATGGAAAAAGACGACCTGAATTTCTGACTTCAGCCATAAAGAGTTGCAGTCTACACATAGCAGCAGGGGCTTTACCTTCAGGGGGCATTAAGAGAGCCTCAAACAGCCAGGGTTCCTGTAGCGTATTGCAGTTTATTTAGGGGGGCTGTCAGGCTTAATTAACTGATATTTATAAAGGACTTCAAGATCCTCAAGTGGGTGGAGTTTATAATGCAAGTATTGGGCCCAATCCTGCATTTTACTCATGCTGTGAATTTCACTGTTGTTGCTGAAGGTAATTGAGAGCACAACAGAGCAAGGAAGGGGCTGGGAAATTGTGTTTATTATAAAAGAAAACGTTCTCTCTGAGCACTCTTGAGTAACTTCTTTTTCTATTCTGCCCATCATACACCTGGACCTCTAAACCTTCTCGTGTAGAAGCTATTTGAAGCCTTTCACAGAAGGCAGATTGAATGTCCACGTCCAGGTCCTGCTCTGTGCAGGATATGTCCATGTAGCACAGAAAATGACATTTATTTACTGAGTTAGTAAGAATTTTCCAGAAATTTAAGCAGAGCTAGAATTTTTCTCCAGTTGAATGAGATTTCCCCCCTCCCACCCCTAGACATACATGACTGTCCCTTTAAAGAAGGAGACATCCCTGTGGTTGGGATAAGATGATTCTGAATAAGTTAGAGCTTACCAGTTAGCTGTCACTGGCTCTGTGCTCAGAGGCCAGCAGTTTGTAGGAGCTATATACGTTTATTAATGTTTAAGCCTGCACACCTTTTCCATACTCGCATAGGGTACATCTCTCTTCACCTCAGTTTCCCCCTGTATAAAATACACTTGATGCTTCATTACTTTACACAAGAGCCATGAATATTAGATGGGCACCTGTGTACTTTGTGACAGCTGGGTAGAGGCTGCAGAAGAGTGAGGTGTTACTAGGTTTTGCTGCTGAGGCAGCCTGTGCAGACTTCTTGTCTTCACTCTTAATCTTTGAACCCACAGCTTTCCATGGGACAGTCCTGAGGATACCCAGACTGGCAGTGTCCACGATGTGTGCTGTGCTTGATGCAGTGTCTGTGTTCTTGTTCCAGATGTCCAAGACCAGTGCCAGCCTTGGTAACCTGCTGAACATCAAGACAGAAGGTGATGGCAGCCAGGCTGGGGCTGGAGAGTCAACACAGTACTTGGGCAAGGCAGTGAAGGCACTTGTGCAGGAGAAGCTGTCTGAGCCATGGAAGATGTACCTGCGCCGGTAAGGAGAGCATGGAACTGGGAATAGAGAAAGGAGAAAATTATTTTGTTTGCAAAGTGTTTGGCTCATTAGTTCACACTTGAGTTCTCTTGAATTCAAAGGCCTAATTCTGTGAAATGCTGATCACCTTCTGGAGTGCATTTAGTCCTCAGTCCCGGCTGACTGCAGTAGGTATTATTGTGTTATAAAAAATAGGAGTTCCTTTGCAAAGGGGTCTGGAGAGCCAGCTACAAGCACAGATCTTCACATAGTACTGTTAGCCTTGACTTCATCTTGGGCTCCTCTAAGTCCCATCTGCAAGTCCAGGAGACCCACTGCAGCTCTGAACTTCTGTTGGACCATGCATCACACAAGCCTTAGAACACTTGCTGTGGCATCACAGGAGCAGGCCACTGAAACAAAATAGGGAGTAAAAGGGGTATGGGAGCTGGGATGGTTTCCCCTGGTTTTGTTGTAGACAAGGAGGCTCAAAAGGAAAATGGAACAGATTCAAAACTCACCCACGGGCAGACACGTGCACACACATGCCCAGACAGACACACGCTCTGAGCATACACAGATACACCCAGGCATACACACACGGGTTTGTGTTCTGCCACAGAGAGTTGCCTGCAAACGCCTGTGGACACTTTGTAAATCACAAACTTGAGTGGAGAAGACTAGGAAGTCTTCTAGTCCATCTGCCCCTGGCCACTGTGAGAACCTTCCCTGCAGCCCGTTTGCATTTTGTCCAGCCTAGTTTTAATTATGCCAAGCAGAGTGGCTATTTGCTTCTCTCTGGCATTATTCTGCCACTCAATACGTTTCACTGTCAGGATTTTTTTCATGGTATGCTGCCTGAATTTCCCTTTATTTAATTTTGTTGCAGTTCTCTTGGTTATATCCCCTTGAACCACAGCAGATAATTCCTCTCTGCAATTGGAGTTCACCCCCTTCAGATAGTCACAGACTTTTAGCATACCATTTAACCAAGCTTATTTACTACTTTAATCTGACTCTGAATTCATCCCTTCAGCCTGCTGATCATGTTGTTGTTCTCACTGTTCCCTGGTGGTGTGCAGAACTGGGGGGCTGCTCCAGTATCACCACCCTAGATAAAACAATCTTCCTGCCCCATGTATGCAGCTCACAATTCTGCTGCCTTGTTTGCACCTATACTGCATAATGTATGTGTATGTTTGCCATCCACTGTTACAGAGGATTGCTTTTAATGTTGCTCTTGTAATCCCCTATGTATAAAAACACCCCCCCAGATGCATTCACTGTATGTTTCCAAATACAATCATCATATTCTGAACTTTACCCCTTGTCTTGAAAGGCCTCACTGTGTTATTTTTCTCCTCTTGCACTGGTGTTGCCAACTCCTCCCAGTTTAGTATCTTCCCTGAATTTCATTAACACGCTGTTTACTCCTTCTCCTAGATTACTAATGAAGATGTTAAATAAGCTCAGACCTAACCAAAGTCATCCTTGCAGCATTCACAAGATACCTCCTCCCAGCTCAATATGTTGCTGTTTGTCATTAGCCTTTGTTTACGGTCCTTCAGCCAGTTTTCAATCCATGAGGTAGCATTCACATCCAGGCCAATTTGAATTAATTCTAAGCATATGCGAGACTGTATCAAAATGCTTTACTAAAATCGAAATATATTGCATCCCTTCATCCACTAATTTTGTAATTCTATCAAAAAAAGCAATTAAATTTGTCTGGCAAGATTTATTCTTTATAATCCTGATGCTGTTTATTGCTCATGGTTCCTTTATCCTCTAGATGTTTAATGATTTTCTCCTCCCTCTTAATATTTGTTCCATTACTTTACTGGAAGGAGAAGTTAAGACTAGAGGTATGATAATTGCCAAAGATCACTTGTCTTTTATTCCCCTGAAAGAATCAGTACCTAGATTTTTTTATTATTTTTTTTTAATTATTATTATTTTTTTGCAACTTCCTAGTACCTCCTACTTCCCCAGGGCTTAAGAAATAGCAGATAGTAACTCAGTCAGTTTGTGAGTTGATTTCCATTGCATTTCAGGACATATATATATAATCCAGACTGGCTGATTTGTGTATATTTATATTTTCCAACCAGTCCCTTTATCTGCACTTCTAGAAGGTCTTCAGTTTGTCCCTAATGTCTGCTTTGTCTTTAGTTTTCCTATCCAAAGCAGATTTTGTAAGGCAGCCATTTTTGACTCATCACCTCCCATTTTTATTGGACCTTCTTTATAAGCACAAATCCTCATCTCTGATAAAACAACTTCAGCTTGCAGTAACTTGGTTTCTTATCTTTTACCACACCTTTACTTCCCTTCATCTTCTCCCTGCAAGCCTAACTGACTGCATGTATTCTATATCCACTGACCCTCCTCCTCCAGTACAAGTTCTTTTCCCCTTTACCCTCAAACTGTTATGAGGTCCCTCCTGGGACCTCACAGCCTGTTGTTTGTTTCTTGCTTTTCTGCTCATCAGAGCAATTGTAGTTTGTTGTATCTTAATTATGCAAGATTTCCCCTGTTAAGTTTCAGATCCTTCCTGCCAGTGTTTTTTACTCAATTTCTTGATTCCCTGTGATTCTGGAGTTTCCTGCAATTACATGTATTTGTGCTGCTCTCAAGTCCAGAGAACCTCAGTGGATGAGCAGTGAAATGTGTGTAGTTGTTGTTGCCCTCACGACCATTTCCTCTGAGGTGACAAGAGGTGTATCTCGGATGGTGGCTTTTGCTCTGGTTTTTGCATTGCAGCATTGTTTCTTCTGTACTTCAGGATTGTGCTTTTCAGTATTAATGTGTACTAGGCTGGCATTGCTATATAGGTGATACTTCATCTCTGCCATCTATGTGATACCCTCCTGTTTCAAGGCAGGGGGGCAGGCAGATTCTGGGTCTAGATTATCTTGAACCACTGTTGTTTCTTCCCTTTTGCTATTCCCAGTAAACTGAAACAAAAAACAAACAAGCAAAACCCTGTAATGTTTCAGCAGTGTTCTCTTGGTTTGGATTTCCCTTTAATTTACCAAACTTTGATTGTTCTTCAGAGCCTGGGCTTTTGTACACAGACACACAAGAACACCAATGATTTTCACCTTTTGTTTCAGAGTAGTTCTGTATTTTGCTCCAGGAGTTTCTCCATCAAGTTTAATTGGAGAGAAACTGGGTTCTTGTTCTGTGTGTTCAGATCTATACAGAGGCAATGATGAAGCCACAATGCCAGCATTGCTGTTTGTGCAGCAGGGACAGTGACGTTAGAAAATAGGGTGGTAGTAGAGTTGAAAAATCTAGAAAATATGTCTGTTTGAACACCACTTCTCTTGTGAGGCCTTGTGTAAGATGCCTGCTTGTCTGCTTTGGCCAGGTTTGGTACCAAGGATTTCTGCGATGCGCAGTGTGACTTCCTCCACAAGGTGCATTTCCATTGCGTCGTGGAGGAATGCGGTGCCCTCTTCAGCACTCTGGATGGAGCCATCAAGCATGCCAAGTAAGTAGGAGCACAAGTCTTGGGAAATCTTGAGAAAGCTCTACCACACACACACTGCAGGACGAGAGACACCCTACTGAGTGACTCTGTTCAGGAGCAGGAACGTGGGCGGTCCTGAGGGCAGCAAACTGGGCAACCCCATGCTGCCTGTGTAAATGTGCTCAGCTAGAATTTTTGCAGAACACTATGTCCTCTTTAATTTTGTTTCACACTGAATGTGCTCAGCTTGTGAAGAAGAGGTGTCTCTCACAGTGTTGGCAAAGGTAAGAATTGGACATTTATGATTTTTCCATAGCATACTTGACAGACAGTGTGCTCAAGGAGACCTGTGTTTCTCACAGCACCCAAATACACACAGGAAAATACAGCAGGGAGAGGATGTTGTAAGCCCAACCATTGTCACTGGATATTGACTTTTTGTGGAGCAGACAGCTCCCCACCACTGCAGTGTAGAAACCATTTTATTGTTCTTTGTCTTGTCGTGACAAATCTCTTTTCACAAGTTTTCCCTAGCCCTTAGTTTATATGGTTTTATTTAAGAGGTTCACATCACGTGGATAAGGATCTTGAAATGAAGCAGGCAGTTGCTGCCCAGCCCAACAGCAACCTCCTTCTCACCTTGCCATTGTAAACCCTTTCCCATTTCCCATCATTTTGGAAGGCAGCAGGCAGCCCAGAGTTGGGTAGCCAGAACTGTAGGATAGATAATTACAGAGCTTGTACAGCATGCTCAGAGCTCTAGATGACTCCTGAAGAATGAATTTAAGATATGCTCCCACTGTCACAGTGAGGGGACTAGCAAAGGAAGGGTGGGCTATTGGAAATTTTCCCTGTTGCAAATTTCTGTAGAGCATAATCTGCAATTCAAAACCAAGCTCCTTTTAAAGGCAATGGAAGATTTGCTGGAGTAAAGAATGAATAAGGCCTTCAGCAGCTGGCCACATGATTGATTCTGAAGGGGTTTAAAGGGAGGGAGATGTTGTGAATTTAAGACAGATCTGTTAATACAGCTGGTCTCTGGCATTGAGTAGTTCCCTGCTATGAACTACTGGCTGCTCACGACAGCAATGGGACACTGCCCTCACAGGCATATTGGTCTTACTGACTGCACTGGTTCTTGCATCTCTGATTTCAACGTGTCACTGCACCTTTCTGTCTCCACCCCTCTTAATAAATTCCCTTCTCACACAGACTAGGAGTCCCCTAAAACTTTCCACAACATTTGCAGAGCCCCTTTTAGGGTTTAACCTCAGTTAATTTGTTTGCCATATTCTTGTTGGTGTTTAATCAAGTTATATGCAATGGTCAAAAATTGATGTCTGAATTACGCTGGGTTTTTTGCAGTTTTCACTTCCGAACTGAGGGTGGAACTGTGAAAAGTAACTCTGAGTCTCCCTTCTCAACTACTACTGAGAATAAGGCTTCACTGGCCCCTTCATCACCATCTGCTACTTCTGTCACCATGGCAAGTGCTCCTGCCCTCGACGTGCCCACTCCAAGTCCAGCTACTGTGCCCTCTGCCCCCACACTGCTAGCTTGGAAGCAGCTGGCTTCAACCATACCCCAGATGCCTCAGATCCCAGCATCAGTGCCTAACCTGGCAACTTCACCCTTGGCAACGACTTCCCTGGAGAACGCCAAGCCTCAGGTCAAACCCGGATTTCTCCAGTTCCAGGAGAAGTAAGCTGTAGATGCTGTTTGCCTTCTTGTGTCCTCTCCAGCCTTGCAATCCCCTCTTTACTGCTTCTCAGAGCTGTAGTGCTACATCTGTATTCACCTGCTGAGAGACCTTCTGTCTAGAAAGTACTGTGGGCTTTATCTCACAGAAAATTTACTTCTATAAAGTCTATAAAATACCTTCAATTATCCTAGGGAAAAAAAACCAGGATTTTTTAATAAATCTGGGAGCACTTTTAGGTATGAGTTTAGTGGAGAAATAAACTTGCTGACTTATCACTGAAGCCTTTTTTATACCTCGTGAGAGCTGTACAGAAATACATGCATCTCTGCAGTGATTTCTCACTGAAGGCTACAGAGGAAGCATGGCATCTTTAATGTTTTTGGCATGGCACCTGGCTAGCCCACCTCAGATCTTGCTGCAAGTCTGAGACTTACCATGAGTGTCTGTAGTTGAGCAAAGGCAGTAAGGAACCAAAACCATTTAGCTGATTAAATAGGCCACTGCTGATATGTCTGTTCAGGGGAAGCCCTGGCATCTTGCAGTGTGCCTGCCCAAGAGGTTTATTTCAGTTACACAAAACTGAGATGGGAGAAAGCACCTGAACCCATTGAGGTAAGTACTGGTAGAAAGGGAGAAGCAGCATCTATCCAGGTCTTGAGAGAGCTTTAAATTGGCAGTGTGGCCCTCAAAGACTACAGAACCCACCATGCATTGCAGTGCTTTCATAATCTTAATCAAGAAAGTGCTCTAGCTGGGTGGAATTGCAGTAGTGTTGCCAACATCAATTTTCCTAAAGCGGAAGGTGGCTATGGGAAATCTGTAGGCCATGTTTGAACAGAGCTTCAGCTGGGCTCCCCTTGAATTAAATTTTGGCAAAGAAACAAACGTGTGAAATGAGTGAAGGTGATGATTGGGTTTTGGATTTATTCCAGCGATCCCTGCCTGGCAACGGACTGCAAGTACGCCAACAAATTCCACTTCCACTGTCTCTTTGGGAACTGCAAGTATGTGTGCAAAACCTCTGGCAAAGCAGAATCCCACTGCCTGGACCACATCAACCCCAACAATAATCTGGTGAATGTGCGAGACCAGTTTGCTTACTATTCACTGCAGTGTCTCTGTCCCAACCAGGTAAGAGCAGTTCAGAAACAGTGTTCTAGCTGGGGTGCAGGAGAAGGAGAATGGGGAGAGCCAGTACACTACCCAATGCAAGTGAGGCTGAGCATGACCACAGAACCGGGGAAGGGTCTTAATTAGGTGTAGCAAAAAAATGTTCCATTTCCATCAAATTGAAAATTGCACCGGTTTTATGTTTCTTTGATTTGGGTGGACAAGGGAACTAGGATGACTTGAGAGACATGAGATGAAATAAAATAACAATCTGTGATGAATACCACGCGTTAGGGTCAGGATATTTCAGTGTAGAACAGCACAACACAGAATACATGGCAGCAATACAAAATACATGACAGGGAACAAGTTTGCACCGTGGCTTGTGGAAGATAAAGTGGATGTGATCTAGAGTATCATCAGCTCAGGCCTCTCACGGCTCAGAGGGACAGCATTAGTAGCGCGCAGATGAGAGTGCATTTGTGTTGGATACGCTTAAAGCAACCTTGCCTGTTTGCTCCTCTCTAGCACTGTGAATTCAGGATGCGAGGGCATTACCACTGTCTCCGTCCTGGCTGCTACTTTGTGACTAACATCACCACCAAGCTGCCATGGCATGTGAAAAAACACGAGAAGGCAGAGAGAAGGGCAGCGAATGGCTTCAAGTATTTTACCAAGCGAGAAGAGTGTGGCAGACTAGGTGAGTTTTCTTCTCTCCCCTGTCACCTTTCTCATGTGGTCTCTCCCATGTCCAGGTTAGGAACGCCAGGAGTTAGAGCCTGCGAGCTGTGCTGAAGACTTATTTGGTCATTAAGCCACTAAACAAGAAATGGAACAAAACAGAAAGCAGCTCCTGATCTGCCTGAGTTAAAGCATGTTTTCCCAAATAGACCCAAGTTAAATGGATAGAAACTGTAATATAGAAGAATTTATATTTTTATCTATATATATATCTGTAGATACAGCTTCCACTTTGTTTTTCCTTTCTATCTAATTGTCAAAGGCCTTTTTTTTGGTTGGGTTTTTTTTTTGTAATTTGTAGTCTTTTGGGCATACTGCTTGTGGTGGGTAGGAGTAAAAAAAAATGCTCTTAGGAGTAAAAAAAAAACATAGGGGAAATGCCTGCTCTGATCAGTGCCTTGGGTGAAAGCCTTCCTGTACCAAGGAAGTTGCTGCTTTGTCCGATTCCAGGCAGCTTGAAATGAAACTTTTTTGTGTTTTTTAGCCATTAGCTCCAGCAGAGCTCCATCCTGAACTGTCTGGGATTTACTTTACCCTACTGGTTGTGTTTTGGCTTAACGGTATCGCAGACTCAGCCTTCCCCACCATTCCTGGTTGGAACAAAGGCTGAAACTCGTCTGGGTGCTGCTCTCTTACATTGCAGGGAAACAGCCACAATAACCAGAACCAAACTTTTCTTTACAGCTCTGAATAATTGAGAATTTATACCCAAATGGTGGCTTGTTTGTGGTAACCAGGGTAATGAGTGTCAACACACTACGGCCAAGTACCCACCTCGGTCTCATTTACACATGGCCCTAGATTCAGCAGTTGCTGTTATTTGCTCAACTTTAGGTGTTTCAGGTGATAGCAGGGGCTAGACAAAGCAGGACAGTGATATATGACACCCAGCCCACACGGATGCCCTAGCAACAGGCGAGCCTTCACCTGCCCTTTGCTGATACTGTTTCAGTCCTGCCAGCACTGTTTGTTCTCCATCCCAGAGAACAGCACAACGTGCTGGGGAGGGCAGATGAGGTGGGGCTGTGGGGGAGTGCAATACCTAAACAAACATAAACTTGGCATGCACATAAAACACTATCTGTGAGCTAAAGATGGGCTGGGTGATTCAGGAGCTGTTTGGCAGCGAGGCATCTGCCGGCTGTGCGTGTGTCAGCAGGGTTTATTTTTGGGAGTGCTGGGGTACCTGCATCCAGCAGTGTGTAAATATGCCTATAGGCTGGGCTTGCCATGCAACAAACATACATTTAGCCAGCACTCTGCATTTGCCCATGTAGGTACAGGCAGCATGATGGGATGGTGTAGCAGGAGGTGTTTGTGTAGGTGTATATAGTTACACCAACAAGTAAATGCATGTCTAATTCTCTGCATCTCTGTGCTTTTTAAGTCATATATGTATATATAGCAGGTGCAGAAGGCACTGGCCTGCTTTAAGGGCTGTGAATGTTTCTGAACAAACACACACACGCGCGATAGCTTCTTATATGTATGTTTGTGCATATATATAAATACATAAACACACGTATGGGTGGGGAGGGAGAGAGATTAAAAATACATACATATGTAAGTAAAGGTGTCTGGGTGTAGAGAGATGAGTAAAACTGAAGCTGTCTCTGTGTGTGTAAGGGTATGGCCAAGGGATGATGGAGAACAGACAAACCTGATTATTGATATAGCTGTGTTGTAACTGCAACGAGCCATTCTTTATCAGCTATAGAATGCAGCTGTTTAGGATTGGCTGTTAACAGGATACAAACCCCCAGTGTGTGTAGCACTGTCCACGAGGAGCAAAATGTGTCAAGTGCTGTATGCCAGAACCCATATAAATTGCTTGTTGTTTGGTAACTGCCCTTATTACACAACAAATTTGGAGTGGCAATAAACACTTCCTGGCTCGTTCCTGTCTGACCAGAGTGCATACACGGGCCGGAGCTAGAGCTTTTAGGAGACTGCTTTTCTGAGAGCACAGCTAAAGGAAAAAAGAGAAGAACTTTTAATTTGTAATCTAATTACGAGCGTGTATTTTTGATTGTAACTTCTATGATACAGTTACATGTCTTGGTTTTGTTCTATTTGTAAAGGAAAAGGCACTAGCTAAGACTGGAGAGCATTAGGCACTACCAGATGTAATGGTTATGTTCCTTTCTCTAACAAAACAAAGAGGGATGGCATCTCAGGCACAGTTCTTAAATCTACGTACACTGTAATCCTCTCTTGCAGTTGCTCAGCAGACAAAAGATCATTTTTTTTTTCATTCAGGACTGTTCCTGAAGAACCTGTGACCATTTATCATCTTTAGTCCACCAGAAATCCATGTAGCAGCAGCCTTGTCCTGTTTCCAGATCATCTTTCCTACAGTCCCTTTCCCTCTTGGTACCTTTCATGTACTACATACAATGGTTTTCTGTCTGTAGGTTGCAAATACAACCAGGTGAACAGCCACTTCCACTGCATTCGAGAGGGCTGCCAGTTCTCCTTCCTGCTCAAGCACCAAATGACGTCCCACGCCAGAAAGCACATGAGAAGGATGCTGGGGAAGAACTTTGATCGCGTTCCCACTCAGGTGACTTCATTGGTTATTTACATTTTTGAGCTGCATAGAGCTTTGTCCCTTTGGTTCTCTGCTCCAGAATTGCTTTAGAGACACTCACAGCCAAACTCTTAAGGATATACGGCTGCACTGGGAGATGCAACTGGGATATGTGAGTTCACCCACGCTAGCTTTACCTGGTTGGACTTCTACAATACAAGGAAAGAGGATGAAGCATAGACACCAGAGCATTACTTAGTATAAAGAGCTTTTCCTGTGAATTATGGAGAAAAAAAATTGAGAAGGATAACACTAAAGTACTCATATTTACAACTTGCTCTCTCGATATACACCGATTTGGCTTATTAAAATTAAAGTGCTTAGGATGTGGAAGAATTGAACATGCTGGTTAAAGCAGACGTTTCCTGTTGCACTTAAAGAATTATTTGCTGCTTCCACCTATGATGGGAGAAATACCAGTCTCGAAATTTCTCTTCCCCTATTGATCTGGAGTTAGTTTGTCCCCTCTCAGGAAGCAGCAGAGCTTCTTTTTTAACACATAACTGAGAGCAACTGGCAGATTAGGTTTGTCTGGTGCATAAATAAATTGAAGCATTTCAACTGCAAGCACTGAGCTGCTGCTCAGAATGGCAGCAGTCCTGCAACCTCTTGCTTGTTACTTACTCCTTAGTTGCTTTAACTTCCATTGGCTTGGGAGATGGAACAAGGTAGCTTTATTTAAACGCCTGTGACTGATCTCACCCGAAGGACATCTGGTATATGAAAAACAAAAGGGGTCATCTGTAAAGCAAGATGGGAACCTCCTTTCATTCCACATCATGGGAATGAGAGGTCCCTATTAGTTATTAAGTACTGTTAGTAAGTTAATTGTTCAAGTCTACTGGTGTTGGATTTTGGATTTATTGGATTGAATTGGATTTAATGCCAAGGAACTGGTGTTGCTGTTGTGGTGGCTTCCGTTCTGAACACAAAAAGCTTAGGTACAAGAATCAAACTTAGGACTGATTTAACAAATAGATTTGTCTTCACTACTCTTCTAGTACATGTTGAGTCTAGCCCAACGAATTTTAGTACATGCTGAGCAGAAAATGCTAGTTTTGACCTCCATCCCCTTTCACTTCAGCAGTGGTGTAGTCGTAGTGGCCTGAGCAATCCTGGGAGCATACAGTGCCAGCCTGACTCTACTGCTGTGCTCAGCCCATGGAGCAGTCCAGCAAACAACAAAACAAGGATGAAAACCACAACTCGGAGCATGTGGCAAGGCCAACCAGATTGCTGTACTTGCCACTGCCTTGCTGCATGTGAATGTACTAACTCTGGTTTTCCCATTCTGTAGTGCTCGGTAGGCACCGAGTGCTGTGTTTGGCCATACATTACCCATGTGACCATGCAGAGAAGATGCTGCCAGGCCACAGCAGCTGCCCACGAGCAGATCATACATGTGGCATCACTGGTTTCATCCATGTTCCCCTGTTGCAGTGTCTCAGCGTGCAGGTACTAGGACAGTCAAGTCAGCAGTCGTATTTCCAGTCTCTAAATGCAGCAGGACCTACAAGTAAGGTATCAGTGCCAAGATTAACACCTCCTGGTTTTGAATGCATCAGAATACACACACCAGGATCCTGGTGCCAAGATTAACACTCCCAGCCTCCGCGCACATCACAGCTCACGTACCAGGGTACACATGCCAAGTTTAATGCCTGAGCTCCCAGGGAAGGAAGAGTCATGTTCCCAGCCACAGTGCCATGGGTTCCCCTCACGAGCATGTTCCAGATACCCCTCATGAACCGTGGCAAGAGAGAACTAAACACGCAAACAGAAGGTTTTGGTCTTGGCATCTTGCTTTTGGTGTGAAAGTCCCTGTCCTGTTTTCTTGCTGCAGGTTATTGGCCACACTCCAAGAAATGAAAATCTGCCCCAGGTTGGCAGCATGGCTCCCAGCCCAGCCTCATCAGGAACCCCAGCTTCCTTTCAGGGACCCCCGAGCATGATGGACACTGAAACAGATGAGTACATGGACTACACTGGCTGTAGCCCTGGGGGTATCTCCTCTGAATCTTCTAATATGGACCGCAGCTGCTCCAGCACTCCAGTGGGCAATGAAAGTACATCAGCAGGTAAGAGAGAAGGGGAGGAGGGGGGGTGTGTGAAGTGGATTATCAGTTGCCTGCTCTCTTGGGAGCTAAACTCGTGAACACAGGCCAAAGGACAACTGCACCTTAAAATAGAAACTGTACCAGCTTCACAATATTGCCTGGTACTAACCTAGCTCCCTCCATCATTTGTGAGCTGAGATCCATCAAAATGTGCACCTTAAGCATCCATGAACTAACACCAGATATTTTTTTTTCTCCCCTGAAGAGAGGTTTTTATCCTGTGTTGGATCTATTTTGACAACTGATTATAAAAAAAAAAAGGAAAGTTGTGGGCCTGTTCAGTACTTGGTATTTCCCCTGGTATCTTTTGGTGTTTACTTGTGCAGCATCTGAAGTCAGGCACTTTCCTGCACTGCTGAGGTACAGAGAGACTGTACGATAGCAAAAAACATGGTGGGAAAAACCTACCACATCTTCAGAAATCAGCCTAGAAAAGCAGCTCAGCTGAGCTCCCTTCCTCACGCAAAACTCTTGTTCCACTTTGTGCATTGTGGCACGTCATCCCCTCTTTTTGGAAGTTTCTGCCCTTGTTTCCCATTTGCCAGGATAATGTGTAGCCATCTCCCACTACCCTGTGCCTCAGGGGTTATCTTTTATCAGATATCTTTTATGAATTCTGTTATCAGTCATCTATGGTGATCTGGGGCTCTCCCAGCTGTCCTTCCCAGGCCTGAGTGTTACATTCCAGACAGACCTCACTGAGTTTGCTTTAATTTCATACACATTTTCCTACTTTTCTTCCCCACACTGTTAGCTGAATGTTACCATGGAGCACATCTAACCATATATTGTATGAACACTGCTGGGTCATGACAGTGGTTGCCCCATGACAGTAAAGCTCCTCCAGAGGGTTCTGGTGGGACAGTGGTTCCTGTCAGTACGCTGGCTGGCCCAAGTCCCACTTCCTAGGAAATGCCCCCCACTGCTACTCACATAGTGAGGAACTTCACCCAACCAAAGCGTAAGCCCACCCTTACAGCTGTGATTTGGTACAAGCTGGCTCCATACGGATGGACAAGGACCAGACAAGCAGGAATTTCTGTGTGAAAACCTGTGGCTCTTCCCCCATGCCACTACAGCCACCTTACCTTCTGCAGAGACAACGTCTGCTTCCTAATGCTGTCAGTTCCTCACCTTCTGTTTCTTCTCTGTTACAGTTCTGTTTCATACATTTGTGAATGTATTTTCCATTTTCATCATAATTGCTTCTGCTCTTGGGTTCTCATTTCAGTTCTTTTGTTGTTTTTTTTTTTGTTTGTTTTGGTTTGTTGTTTTTGTTTGTTTTTTTCTTTTCTTTTTTCTGCTTTTTTTTTCTCTCCACATTCTCCAGGCTGCCTGGTTCCTTCTACCGCTACTGCTGCTGCCGATGATGCTCCCCACAATGCACCACAACCTCAGCCACCATCTCTGCCTCCATCTTTCTCACAAGCCCTGCTTAGGTCTCCCCTTCCCACCCTCCCCTATCTTTTCTCTCCATCTTGTCTCTCATACTCTCTGCTCAGTGCCACTCTGGGATCCAGCAGAGGCATTGTCATGCCTGCCGCCAGCACCACTGGGTTTTCGCCCATCATTGCCACTCCAACTCCAGTAAAAAGTGACGTTCCCTTAGTTCAGGATGCAGCAGGTAACACTCCTTTGCTTTCTCTCTTAGTGTCCTGTGCCCATCTCCTTCCCCACTCACCCTGCCCACGTTTTTTTCCCCTGCACCTTTGGGTCAGTAAAAAAGCATACACACAATTTCCACAGTTCCAAACTATGAGCAATATCTAACAAAATCCATAGTTAAACACACGTTCAGCCTCTTGGTAACAGCAGCATGGCCACAAAGCAAACCTTTGCTTATGTAGCATTACTGGGACTTACTTGGAATTCTTGTTCAGATCTTCCAGGCCACCAGCCTGGTGCCCACCATAGTCTGCTGCACACATCTCAGTAGGTAAATGTCTGACAAGGTACCCAGTTCCTGTGTTGTTACAGATCTTGTGAGCTCCACTGCTTCTTATTCATAGACAAAGCCATAAAATCTAGGGCTGCTCTCCCCAGCACAGTAACAGAGTGAGGCACAGTGTCACTGTGGTGACATCATCAGACAGCTTGGGCCATTTCTCACACTCCCTGGTATTTACATCTGCTCTTAACAGCTGCAGAAAATACATCTAGATTTTTAGTTTTAAGCTGCCATGTTTCCCATGTGTGACTAAGATCAGAGATGGCTCAGGCTGGGGATTCTCATTCCAGCTGGGAATGTTTTTTAGGGTGTGTCTCAGTTTTGGCTTCTTTTCCCAACTCCCAGCTCTTTTCTAGTTAATTAAGGGCATATTTGTGCTTAAAGTTCACACTTCAGAGGATTCTGGCAGCCTACAAATGTCCCAGTCATTCTTCCTGCCAGTTTTAGTAATGCACAAGTTCAAGGTAAATGGTTGGAGTGTGGCTGGAAGACCAACTCCACTTGGAAGTTCACAGGTTTTTCTCATAGGACTTGGCAGAGGAAGAACCCTTGCCCTGTCCGAAGTGTGTTCCAGTGAACAAAATACACAAGAAACTGTATTTTTTCTTCTGTTTTGTTTTTTTTTAACTGACTTGCATGCAACCTGAAACACCTTACTTTTGTGCTGTGCTTTCCTTTAATTATATGTTTTAAATTTTCTTTTTACCTTTGTATAGTTTTGTGAATGTTTACATGATCAGTGGTTGAAAAGACAAGCTTAAGGCATGCACTTACCCTGGAGGTTTGCTTGGGGTTACAGCTGCTGAGGCTTGTAACCTTCAGTTGGGTGCTGGGGACTGAACGTTGTGGCTGAAGGAGGAGAGGGTACCAGGCTGTCATCTCTCCCTGTCATACTCTGAAACTTTGCCTGTATGAGGAAACAACAGTGGTTTAACTAAGCTTTAAGCGCACCTGCTTGAGCTGTTGTAGAAGCTAGGCAGATACACTGAGTTTAAAACAGGTACTATTTAAATTCTACTTATTTCCCATGCACAGTCTTTCCCCTAAGACAGCTTATCCCATATTTCTGTCTGAAGGCAGACAAGATGAGCATTCATAATGATAAAAGAGTTGATAGTTTGGTAGTAGTATTTTTTTTAAATAAGAAGTAGAGAGTCGATCTGAATAGTGGCAGTTTGTCCAGGCACTGATAGACTTACACTGGTCGCCTGGAAGTGGAGAACTCTGTTTTACCATACCAGATGTTTGGGGGGGTGGGGAGCAGAGAGTAATTGGTCACAGATTCTGTAGCTAAGAGCTTGCTAATTTAAAATCTGCAGTGACAGAAAGTTATTCTTTCACTGGTAGCTGGTTAAATTGGCCTTAACACACAGTTTGCACCAGCTTCGTGTCACTAAGATGGTCTCAACATGGATGCCCCAAGCTGGTGTCCTTGTCTGCAGTCTGAGCAAAAGTGCCATGTAAGAACGGGTGTGGAAAAACCTTTTGTTCTGCACAGCCTGGCCATGGAACCCTGCGGGAGAGCAGGTGCCTGCCACCCTTTCCATTGACTTGTCTCCTTCAGTACAGTGCCAGTTTAGCTTTTAGAGGCTTCCACCAGTGATCCCCACCGTCTCTTCAAGGGCTGTCATTTGAAGGGCCAGATACAGCAAAAATAGCAGTCGTCACTTTTAATAGCTGCTTATCAGCCAGAACAAAACACAGTTCTACAACAGTCAAAGAGATGACTGTTTCTTCAGTCACCTAGACAAGGATGCAAGCTGCTCTGGATTCTCAGGCCCCAGGCACTGCATGTCAGAAATCATGCCTCTTTCTAAGGGGATGGCAGTTGCAGCATGAAGAGAGGCAAAAAATAAAGTACGTTTTAGTTGCAAGCTGTAATTTCCAGTTACACTCACGGTTCTGCACCTGGTGAGAAATTCTTGCCTCCAACCTTGTCTGTGCTGTGTGTTGATACTGGAGAGTGTGGTTTGATTCTGGAAATAGCAAGCAGAGAAGAAAAAAAAGTTAATAGATATAATGAGGTCAAGTCCTTGATGTCAGCCTGATCCTAGGGGACGTGAGCACTAGCCAGTTACACTGGCCCTGTGAATGAAAGTGGAAGATAGATGAAGGCTTGTTATTTACTAGGGGCATCATGTGATTTTTGAGACCCAAGGGAAAGCTGCAGAACTGGTATTTTCTCTCAGAGTCCACTGGCTAGTGATGATGAGAATTAGCCCCATTGAACATCTGTCCATCTGTCTTTCTAAGTGCACTCATCGTAATATGTAGGCTCATTACAGTGAGGGATGGTGCAGTCTCCTGGCCAAAGTCCATCCTATTTCTATAAATTCCCCCCCTTGCAGCTTTAATCACGCATGGGATCTTCCTTCACTTCCTGCCTGTCCTTGGCAATTGTCGTGTGTGAGAAGAGCCTGGGTAGGGAAAACAGTGTGCACGTACCAGTTTTTAGCATGCTTAAACTCTTTTACCACTTCAACCCCAGTGAATTACAGTAAAACACCTCAGCCCTTGGATTGGAACAAGCAGCAAAGTCTGATTTGAGGAGAATAGAACTAGAGATTAACTGAGCATCGGGAGAAACTGTGAGAGCAGCAAAACAGAGAAGCAACAGTTATCATTCGGACAGTATCAATTCACAAGAGCAGCAATTAGAGGCAAGGTGGGATGTGGTGAGAATTGAGGAAGCCGTGTCCGGCAGGCGTCAGCCAGCCCGCGATCCCAGGGGCTGGGCTTCCCTAGAGCTTGAGGGATGAGCTGCTGGGTGGGAACAGCTGCAGTGTGGTGTCTTGGCAAACAGAGCTTGCCAGGGTGGTTGGGGAGATGAGGAGAGACCTGGCTGTCAGCAACACCGCTCTTTGCTTTGTCTCCTCAGGGAACACCATCACTATGCCAACTGCCTCGGGGGCCAAAAAGCGTTTCTGGATCATTGAGGACATGTCCCCGTTTGGCAAGCGCCGCAAGACCGCGTCCTCGCGCAAGATGCTGGATGAGGGGATGATGCTGGAGGGATTTCGGCGCTATGACCTCTACGAGGACTGCAAGGACTCCAGCTGCCAATTCTCTCTCAAGGTTACCCACTACCACTGCACGCGGGAGAATTGTGGCTACAAGTTCTGTGGCCGTACTCACATGTACAAGCACGCCCAGCATCACGATCGCGTTGACAACCTGGTGTTGGATGATTTCAAACGTTTCAAGTCTTCGCTGAGTTGCAACTTCCCAGACTGTCAGTTCTCTGGCAATAGCACACACTTCCACTGTCTGCGTTGTGGCTTCCGCTGCACTGACAGCACCAAGGTGACAGCCCACCGCAAGCACCACGGCAAGCAGGACGTCATCAGCGCCGCTGGCTTCTGCCAGTTCAGCTCCAGTGTGGACTGTGAGGTGCCTGACTGCAAGTACAAACTCAAGTGCTCCCACTTCCACTGCACCTACCCTGGCTGCAAACACACCGTGGTGGGCATGTCACAGATGGACTCTCACAAGCGCAAACACGAGAAGCAGGAGCGAGGGGAGCTTCCTGCCATCTCTCCTGGCCCCGAGGGCCTTGCCCACTCCACTGTCGAGTACGACATCCAGAACTCTTCCATCAACCTGGACAGTTCCCTCAACCTCAGCACTGACAACAACAGCTCCCTCTTCTTCCTGCAGAATGCGGCTGGTGTGGGCCTCAATGATTCCCTGGACCTCAGCAAGAAGCAGTCAGAAGTCACTGAAGGTCCTTCACCGAGCAGAGCTGGGACTGCACCCCAGGAGAGGGGAGCAGCAGCATCTGGCTCTGGTGATGTGGAAGACGAGGATGACTCTTCCCAAGAGGATGAAGAGGATGATGAGGAGGAGATGAATGAAGAAGAGGAGGATGATGAAGAGGAGGATGATGATGATGACGATGAAGAGGATGATGAAGAGGAAGACCTTAACACAGATTCTGAAGAATCGCTGCCTGACCCTGAGGGCCTGGCCACTAAAGACGATGGAGAACCCGAGGAGGCTGCTTCTTCCACAGACCATGGTGATGCTTCCAGGCCACAGGGTGAGACAGCCCTTACTCCAGCCCCAACCCCTGCTCCAGCTCCAGCTGCTGCTGCCCCAGCCTCTACCGTTGCTCCAGCAGCTTCTCCTTAATCTTAGAGACAACAGTGGCAGTGGTTTGGTTTTGCTCTGACACAGAATTACTAAGAGGACCCCATATGAGGCAAGAACAAAGATTGGGATGACAAGTGAAAAACAAACTCCGTGCCACACACACACGAGAGAGAGAGAGGAAGGAAGGAAACCCCTGCTCCTCCATAGGCCCCATAAGAGACAGGTTCGCAGCAGGACTGGTGCTGCATCACTTCATTCTGCAGATCACAGAACACGGGGACAGGATGCAGCAAAAAGAAAAAAAACCACAAAACAAAAAACCCTTTTATATGGACATGAACCTTGAGGGTACCAGCTGCTTCTCCTTGCTCCCTGCATGGTGCGTGGGGCCTGTGCCCATCTGGGGACCCTTTGTTATGGGTGGGGCTCTATCCCCCCATTTTTCTTTCTGGGTTTTATTTTTCCATGTTTTCAGTTGTACGATATTAATAATAATCTCCACTTCTTGGAGGGGGGTGGGTGGGAACAACAGGTAATGAATTTTAGAACTATATATTTGTGTGTGTGTCTCTCTCTATATATATAACGTACACACACACACACATATATAAAATTCAAGGAATTGGTGTCACAAAGACAACCAGCTCAGCTTTTGCCAGTGGGAAGGAGGGGGTGAGGGGTGCGCGCGCTCTCTCTCTCTCCCCCCTCCTCCCCCCTTCTTTCTCCAGCATTAAATGAATGGCATCAGACAGCAAGGGTGGGAGTGGGTATTTATTGTCACATTAAATGAGGATGCATTAATGAATGAGCAGGGGTGGGAATGGGACACTCCTCTGTTCTTCCAGATCCTTTTTACTGTTAATGATAATAATTTTGAATGCTATTTATATTGTAAAACTTTCTCAGTCTACACTTTCTCTGTAGGACACCTCTCCTCATTCCTGCTGTTCTGCCTGTAGGGATTTAGCTGAAGTAACTTGGGAAGAACACAGCGGGCAGTTGAAGGGTCTGTCACACTGGAGGACTGGGGTTAATCTCCCATCCAGGTCCATCTCATCCCAACCCCCCCCAGGTGCCTCCTCTCTGCTGAGGGCGAGGCGTTTTTGTGGTGCTTCAGTATCCCCATCTCAGGAGGTTGTGAGCTGACACTCTGGCCCACGGTGCAGCACAAGGAGCACTGTGCTCAGAGAAGCGTCCCAGCCACTCAAGCAGCCTTGAAACTACTACTTGCTCTCTGACCCAAGCAGTCGTACAACGACAGGTATGTCCCTGTCCCCGGTCCCCTGGCCCTGGGCCCAGCCTTTCACTGGGGATGGGCAAGGCTGGCTGTCTGCATGGACTGATACGGAGCTCTGGTGACTTCTGGGAGAGGGTGAAGGCACCACTGAAGAGGGAGGAGAAGGCAGGCCAGCATTCGGGATCCCGCCATGGGATGTCCTGCTCAGATGGGGGTGGGGCGTCCCTTTTGCAGGGGGGGCACAGCCCAGTTCTGCTGCAACCTGTGCAGCACTGAGACCTCGGAGAGGGGGCAGAGGCTGGCTGAGGCCGGGGTGCAAGCCAGCTCAGAATTCATGCAGTTCTGGGTCCATGCTATAAATTGTGACAGGCAGGGCTAAGAGCTTGGGCACTGCGTAAGGAAATGCAATTGTACTGTGTAGGGACCTGCCACCTCCGGGCACTGGGGCTTTCCCTGGCTCCAGCCCCTTCCCTGCTCTTTCCCTGTAGCCCAGTCTGGGAACACACACTACAGGACACTGTCCCAGATGCTAACGGGTGAGACAGGAGCTGTTTGACCCCCCCAGATCCTCACCTGGGTCAGAGAGGGCTTGTCCCACCCCCCTGCACTCCAGAAGGCCTAGCTCTATGAATTACTGCTGACATAGTTAGCTCAGTGCCAGTTCGTGTACCAGCCTAGCAGAAGGTTCCTTGTGTCTGATGTCTGTCCCCATTTTTTTTTCCTTCCCTAAAAAAATCCTAATTATTTTTTCTAGCATCATGCAGGCACCCTCTCCCCCTCCCCACACACACTCCATGAGCACTTCAGCTCCAGGGGATCCCCGTGATTTGATTTCACCCTCAACAACTAAAGGCCTCAAGAAGTTTAGGTTGGTTTGTTGGGTTTTTTTTAATTATTTCCCTAAGGAACTGGTGCAGATCAGGTCCAATTTACAAACAAGCAGCTCAGCTGTGTAAATGTGGGGACAGAATGTTCAGATAATGTTTCAAAAGGAAAGGCAAAAAAAAAAAAAAGTTGTACAGTATTTTTCCTGTAAAGGTTATTGCTATATATAGAACAAAGAGAAACCACCAATGCCAGGGGATGAGGGGGTCAGCTGCCTTCTGGAGAGCCCTTAGATATGGTTAATTGTGTGCAATTTTATATTTTTTTTCTTTTTCTGTTTTTTTTTCCTTCAATGTAGTGTTTGTTTGTAGGGGGTGGCAGGGGAGGGGGGGTCCTTAATGCTACAGTTTGAGGCCGACTTCACACTCCTAGCACTGACCGGAGCTGCACGATTCCGAATTCTAACTTGAATTTTGTAGAGATGAAACAAATGAAAACAAAACAAATGAAATACTGTTATTACTAGTTTGTAGCTTATTTAATTCTTTGGAGTTCTTTTCCTCTATCAGCTATTTGTGTGGCTTTTATAGGGTTTTATTTTTTTTTGTTTGTTTTTGTTTTGTTTGGCATAGCCCCTGCCCTTAACTGTGTGTTTTCTAGCACAACCCAATTCTTGAACATAATGAAGCTCACGTTCCTGGGGCAGAGTGAGGGAATGAGGCCCTGGGCTTTCTAGAAATGGGATGGGGCAAAAAAAAAAGATGTTACTGTACCAGCATTTGCTGCAGGTTCTACACTTGTACATTTTTTCCCATATTCAGCTACTTAGATAGCATGGTGATGGGCTCCGAGAGGAATCCTTGGACATAACACAAGCCACAGCTTGCAGCACGTGTTCGTGTTGTACCACTGCATGGACACGCTGTGTGCTGGGGACTTTTGTGGGCGCAGGCTCGAGCCCACTGCCTGCACCCCACGGACCTGCCAGGGTCTGTGCCACCTGCCTGCACGGGGCAGGCACACGGGGCAAGGGGGCACTGGGCTTTCCCCTCTGCCCTTCCCTGTCCCATCAGCCTCCACTGACTGAGTCACTGCACAACAGTGGGAGAAAGCAGGAGTGTGTGGAGAAAAGGGGTAGAAGCTCTGCTGCTGGTGCCTGCTCTGGTTGGTGCTGGCTGTAACATCACCCCAGGAGGCAGCGTTAGGCAGGAGCAGCCAGCACCACCCCACCAGGGTCCATGCTGGAACAGGGCCACACGTCCTGTATGACCGAGCGTGCCAGGAGGGCCTGTGTTTATCTATGCACACCATTTTCTCCCCCAAGGCACCCTACTTCTCCCTGACATCTCAGCCTTTCTCCCAGACTTTTTCACCTCTCCTCCGGGAGCTGGCACAGCTGAACACAACCCCTGAGCAGGGCCCGACCCCTACAGAAGGGCAGATGCCCTCCAGGCCAGTGGCCACTGCCCTTCAGCCAGGGCCACCCCACAGGCCGGCCCTACCCCTTACTCAACCTTCTCCAGGTCTTGTTTCTGTAAATCTCTTACTATGTCTCTATTCACAACAACAACAAAATGTCAAGAAAGTCAAACCCGACGGCTTAGGCTGCCATGTCAGGGCTTTAAGTCAGCAAAGCTCTTGAGCAGATGCTTTGTGGAGGGCACAGGTTTAAGCCCAAGCTTAAGGGCTTTTCTGAACCAAGGCCTCGACAGCACCAAGATCGGTTCCAGTGGTGTTGGTTTCACATCAAGCTACCATATCAACAGGACTGGTAACACTATTGGCACACGTGCTTAAGGAATGGCCAGAGAAAGAGAGGGAGATTAAGCTATGAGGAGGAGGGAGAGGAAATTGAACTGTTCTGTCCAAAACAAGATAGATAAAAACCAAAAAAAATAAACCTTGGGGTGGACCCCCCTGATTCTGCTCCCATTCCCTGCTGAAGAGCAAAAAAAAAAAAAAATGAACTAAAAACTATTGACTAGATTGTTCATTCTAGCCACAAACTCAACTGGATTAAAGTCTCTGTGGAAGGAATTTTGTNACATATATATGTGTGTGTGTATATATCTATATGTATATACATATATATATAGATATATAGATATATATATAGGTTTTGAGACAAAAATGCAGAAAGTGAAAAAAAAAAAACACCCTAAACAGGATGGTGTGCTCTGATTTACTTGAATCTGGTCTCTTCAGCACCTGCGTTATTAAGAACTGAATATTTTTCCACTTGAATTTAGTGCTATTAGAAATTTAATATATGTGTTTTATTTATTTGATTTTTTTTTTTGCATGACTTGTTGCAGGTTTTGCCTTTTTCCTTCATTAAAAACTGGAAAAAAACCCCAGCGTTTT
>VZRW01000914.1:826072-903883 GCA_013398125.1 Aegotheles bennettii | reverse complement strand
CCATTGGCAGCAGCTGCCTCCCTGTTAGCAGAGAGGATCAGGCGCCTCTCCCTCAAAGGCCTCTCATTGCTCTGCTGCAGTTCCCAGCCATCCTCTTCTCAGATGTCATTAGCTGAACATGCTCCTAAGCCGCCCCTGGAGCACAGAGGTTTGTTCTCACTGAAGCTCTGCCCACAGCACATGGGGGATTTACATGACTGGGTTTTGGGGGGGGACGGGGAGGGGGGGACACAGGACATGAACGACACAGCTCGCTGCCTGAAAGCTCTTGCTGGAACTTGCCTGGTCTCTGTGGAAATCTGACTGCGTGAAAGAATGACTAAGTCGTGGGAGAAGCTGCAAGTTGACCTAATCAAAGCCTCACTACTGCATTCATTCCAAGCCCTTTCAACTGGTGACACTGCAGCTCTGCAGCCAGCCCCTTGGTGAGCCATGGAAAGCAGCAGCCACCCAGCAAGGCTGCTTCTTCTAACACCAGGGCAAAACCAGGGCAGTTGCTGCTGTTATACTTTGCCTACCTACTTTGCCTACTTTGCATTTTCTTACAAGTGCAGGACCCTACAGTTACTCACACAGCCACAAAACTACACTGCCAGTTTTACATCAGACACTGGATATCCATTTCCCAGGCTCCATCCCAGTCTTCTGCAGCACCCACCAACACGGGCACCCGCAGCAGGAGCGCCCCTTGGCACCAGCCCAAACAAAGCTCAGAGGAGCACTGCTGTCCCCTCTCCAAACAATTCAAGACTTTAAACCAATAGAGGCAGCAAAAGTTCAATCGCCTCAAACATAAACAAGCAGCATTCAAGGTAGTGTAATGGAGTCAACTTTTGGTATTGTCCATGTTGCTCAGGGCTGGGAGCTCCTGCAGAAGCAAGCCATTAACAGATAACAGCCAGCTAATAGAGAATAACTGGAAATAATAATTCCTGGGGAAAATATTTTCACTGAGCATTGGGTATAGTAACACACAGCAATAGAGAAGTATTATGACACAGAAGTGAACAAGAGAGTGTGGACCAAATGTTTAAAGCCAAGATCTTCACTTGACCTCCAAAATTTCCTTCAGTTATTCTGCACTAGCCTTTTTCAAGAAGCAAGGTTCTGAACCAACAATGCTGCTACATGGTTCGCACAGAGAGGAGCTATAGCCAAGTATCCCCTCCATCCCCTGTCGCATGTAATCTGCGTAAGAGACCGAAGTGTTCAAACACGGCAATTAAATCTCACATCATTTTCAAGGGGAACATGAACTTTAAAGACTTCCCTGAAAGTCAAGGAGCAGCTTGTATCTATTGCAAACAAAAAAAAGCATGTAAACTGCTGGGAATGTTTTTGGAGTTTCACATACACACACACACATGAATCAATAAATAATTTCTGTCTTTCTCTACAAATCAAGGCAGAACTTAGTTTAATATGACCAAACTTGGGAAAAGTGAGAGCATGAGTGTATCTGTACACAAGACTTGCACATGCAAAGCAAACAGGCTTGCCCAGCACTTGTGTGGGCACAAGGAAAGGATGGCAGTTTAGGTGAAAGCTCACACTAGCACATGAAGGAATTGCATGTGTGATATTCACTATACCTGGCAGATTTTATGGGTATCTATAAAAAGGTAAGGACAGGCAAAATGACTTTGAGTCCTTCTGTTGCAGACACTCTGATGTGGAAATCCAACATCCAGGCAGGAAGCCCTCGCTTTTTGGGTCTCTGCTGTCTTGAACAAACTTCACCAGTACCTGAAAGCTGACAACACTTAGCTCTGGAGGCAGCAATCTCTACCAAAGGGATGAGGGCAAAGAGGGAAGAAAGGCACTGAACAGCATTTGTAGGTACAGTAAGGTTTAGAGGTTCTCCATGCCAGCCCTGGAGCAAGAAGTGGGCTCACTGGAGTCCCTAACATGCATCTTCCCCTGCAAGGGCCAAGTGTTTGCTCAGAAGACAGGAACACGGCCCCTCCAGAGGCAGATCTCTTCATCCTACCTGAGGGAGGCAGAGTGCTCTGGCCCCTAACCCTGCTCTTGCCCCTGAAGTGCCCCAGACCCATCCTGGCTGAGGAGGGGTGGCCAGCAGAGGCAGTTTCCCTCCTTCCTTTTGCTCTTTTTTGGCAGGGAAACTCTTAAACAAACAACTGAAGAAACACTGAGGATTTAAGTAAACAGATGAAGATTTATCTGACAGGCAAACTGAACCTTTCCCTGCCCCCTTCCCTTCCCACAGGACAGGGTGCTGCCTTGTGCTCTCGCTATGAAGCCAGCTACCAACAGCATCTGCCCCGAGCCTCTGCTATCACTGACAGTCCCTAGGACCCTCCTGTGATCCCAGGCCACAGCCAAGCTCTGCCTGAAAAGCTCTACAGCCTGAAACATTAAAGAGGATAAACCAAAACCATTTGGTGTGTGGCCAAAGCAAGTCAGAGAGCCCCTCACGGGGAAGCAAACGCATTCATCCAGCTGCCAGGCACCAACCTGCAAGTCACAGCTCAGCCAGAGCCACTTGGTCCCACAGGATGGAAGGAAACCAGCTCTGGAGACAGACTCTGGACACAGGGCTGAGGTGGCTCCCCACAGCTGCCACCCCTCCATGTCCCCTCTGCAGAACCATGGGGGGACACCCCCTGCCAGGGGCAGTCACTACACTTCTCTGTTGTGCACAAATTAGCAGACTTAGCCGGTAGTTTTTAGAGTTGGGAAAGAAAGGAGATAAGAAACAGATGCAACAGTGTGATGTTCCAGTTTTGATCGAAACATTGGGCTGCACCCAGCTCATTCTGGGGAACACAGGAGACTGGGAAGCACAAGGGAGCCCCAACCTCCATCTCACCCCCAAAACCTGCTGGCTGCTGCCATGGAAGCATTGATATTACTGCACAGCAATGCACAGACACAAAAACATACAGGAAAGCAGGCAAATGGGCATGCAGGGATGGATCCACTGTTCACACTGTGTGAGGACAGGAAGCAATGAATAGCTCATCTACACAGGAAAGCTGCAGCAATTTAGCAGAGTCTTTTGTGCATGCATGGATCAGCTGAAACTGCTTAAGTAAAGCAAATCTGTTCAGAGATGGAAGAATGTCCACCCAAGAATTTGCTTTAATTTAATTAGATCACTTAAAGAAATTAATTTTAAAGAGGCGTTGCTCTAGCTCCACACAGGTAAAACCTCAGTGCTAGCTTATAGAAGCAGTGCGATAAAGTTAGATGCAGCCTGAAGTGTTGGAAAGAAAAAGGAAAGGGCATGAGAAGACAGGCAGGCACGATGGAAGACTGAAGAACCAGCACCAGGGATGGTGTACAAAACAGACAGGCCAAGCAGAGTGACAGAGACAGACAAGCAGGCTGGCAAAGTGACAGACACAGAAAGAAAAACAGGCAACAAATAAGCCAGCTGTACTCCTAGATCCTGAATCAGCCATACATAGCCAATCACCTTCTCACTCAGTGAGAGTCCTGAAGGAAAGCAACTATTTTACCTAAAACAGAAAGAAAATAGAATGTCAAATCCCCCTAACACTCCTCTTCAGGCATGTTCTTGCAGCCAGCATCATAAAAAAAAATCTCTATTTGCACAAATACAGAAAAAGAAAAAAAAATCCTGAAGGGTTAAATCCTTCAGCAGATGCAGAAATGAAGGGCTTGGTGGGAAAACAGGGGTTTTCTTCTAAGATGCTCCATATTGTAAGTAACCCCTGAACAGTCCTTGCAAAGCATTTGGGGAGATTTTTAGTCTGAAAGACACTTTACAAAAATAAATTGTATTTGAGTTTAATAATCTTCCCCTTTTCAGAAAGGGCCTGACAGATGCTGCCTAGTGCTCACTTCTGCCCCATTTCAAATATTTTTACCTTATTTGGATGAAATATATTATTTTTCTAATGAAAGGAGGTTGTTGGTTTTTTTTTTTTTTTCCAAAGAGCTGGTTTTTCCTTCATCCAGCTGGTGCCTTTATTAGGTTAGTGCTTGCTCCCTTTTGGGGATGGGACTGTTTTTTTCCCTGAGCTGGGAGAGCCCATGCCAGCCCCTCAATCTACAAGTGCGTAGTTCAGAGCTTCTACTGCACAGCAAGTGGAAGAGTTGGGCCCTGCCCTCCATCTTCCCTCTTTCCTGATACCCCAAAATTCACCTTAGGTACATTTCCATTATTTTATTTCATTTTTTGAGAGCATACACAGTGGTAAAAGCCAGACTTTCATCAGCACGATAGGTGGGCACAGCTTTAAAGAGGCTGACTCCTGAGGAAGAAGCACGGTCTGGGGATAAGACAATAAAAGGGAAAATGAAGAAAGCTGGAAGCTCTCTCCTGTGCCCTTAGGTAAATAATTTCCTATGTTTCACCTCCTGGCATACCTTTATTTATGTTTTCAATCCCAGGAGGCCTGCTTTGCACTTGTATACCACCCAATGGCCTGAGAGGTCAAGTCCAGGTTGGAAGACTCTCAGCTTAAACTTAACATCAATTTCTGGTGTGCAGGGCCACCACCACATACAATTTGTGCTTAACACCAAGCACCACCACACAGAAGGGACCTTCCAAAGCTTCATGTTGCCATAGACCTTGGGAAACACTCCCCATAGACCTTGGGAAACACACAACCTGCTGGCTGTGGAGGGTCTGGTTGAGCACAGAGACCTTAACAAAAAGCTACACCAGATCTGCAGTTTTCTCCAGGAAATCACACTGCCCCACCAAAGAAAAAGCAAAGGCAGCCTCCATTTCTGTAGCAGAGACTACAAATGAAAGCAACAGAGTAGACACAGACTGGGTTTTTCCACAGCCCCTGCCCCGGGCAGCAGCCCAGGATCGACCCTGCTGCCTCCCACCATACACATCAGGGCAGACCTTCTGGAAACCCTTCTAACAAACCCCAGACCACCACGAGGCAGCCCCTGCAAATGCAGCCAGTTCCACCACTCCATCAAAGACAAAATCAAGATAGAACAGTTATTAAAAAGCACTTACTTGCCAGGAGAACCTGCTCTGAAGCACCCGAAGGCCAGACCTAAAATGGCGCCCGCCTCAGGCAGGTGCGCAGCCCGGGCTATCAGGGACAAGTGGCTGCAGCTGTGTCTGCCCCCACCCCACAGCACAGCCAGCACCGGGGCTGGGGCTGTGCTGCAGCACACAGCAGCTCACTGGGCTTGGGGTTTCTGGGTCAGCTGCAGGACCCAGCACAAAACCTGGTTCCCAGAGTTTGCTTTCTCTGCATCTTGCCTTTGTCACATCTCTGGATTTACCAGCCAGTGTTTTTTACCATCGCATGTGGAAACTGAGGCACACTTATCAGTAATATACATTGCAAAGTGTCATGCAGCAAAGCAGCAAGGGAAGAAGGGATGGGATCCTACAGTCCATCCTCTCCCTTCTGATCCCAAACACTCGTAGCTCACACCCCCAACACACAAAAGACAAAAAAAATTCTTCCTGCTGATGAAGGTGCACATGGGGCTTCCTTGTCACACATGGGGATAAGGAAGGTTGGATAAAGATGATCAGGAGACATCGCTCTTAGCCGCTTCCTACTTTGTCACATTTCTTCAGTTCCTCACATTTCTCCTGCAGCTATTGAAAAGGGACCTTTTATATCCTCAGAAAGCACCAGCTTGATACTGTTTTCCTCTAGGAGAGAGAGCACAGACTGTCAGGGTTTCACTGAAATGTGCTCAAGTGACCCTGTTCAGAGGAAGCTCCCTTCACCTGCTTCTGTATGCTATCAGGGACCTATAGAAACTGTGTTACGAACCCATGGAGCTCACCAAGCAGGGTGTTGTTGTTCTTCTTCCTGTGTGAAAACAAAAACTGATTACAGAGTAAAATAGCACACTTGAGTAAGCCAGATGGTGGGTGACTGCTGCTGTTCTTCCTCATTCTGCAGAGAAAAGGTTCACTACCTGGTCATCCTTCAGCTAATATGATGCCATCCCCAGTGCCTACTGGTCAGTGGACTAAACATTTCACAGGGCAGCTGACCTAAGAAGTTTATTTCTAGTGAAAAAAAAAGAAAAAAAAGACAAGTTAGCAGTCAGGCCACACAGTTCCTAAGGACCAAAATACTCACCACATAACTGTTGCTATGCTGGAAAGACAAGGAACACGAGACAGGGGAATAAAACTCGTGATTCACGACAATACCTGCTGGTAGGAAGGTCTGACTTCTTCCAAATTCTCTGCTGGTGGGTTGGATCTCTTCAACGAAGTACACAAACACCCCAACAGCAGCCAGAGGCCCAGAGTGAGAGTTTTTTGAGCAACAACAGCTATGATGGAGTTCCCTGGGATTCATCAGGTTGAGGGAAAGGAAAAACTGTGACCTATTGGATTGGTAAAGGTTGTAAGAAGTAAAACCTAAGGGAGAGAAAGGGCAGCTGAAGAAAACTGCCTTTTACTCTGCACCAGAAATTCTGAGGTAACTGAATTGAACACTGGCAACATGGAGGAAAAGGGGGGAAAAATGAACCCGCAGGGATGCTTGTACTGTAAACCTCGTAAGTCACTCTGCAAGGCACATACCTCAGCAACATATTTTCCACATTTCACCAACTGCTGTTGTCCAGGCACTTTCTATTTTCAAAACCTTCTATGTATATAAAATGTACACAGGCAGGACAATACTTTTTCATCACATCCCTGCATTCAGTCGTGTTTTCTTTTCACCAGGATTCTTGGCTTGGAGAAATGAGAAGTGCCATCCCTTAAGAAAAGCCTTTCCTTTTAAATGCTTTCAAATTTGCCCTGTTTTAGCTAAACGTGACGTTCTTTGTGAACGTTAAACAGTGGAGAGAGAGACTGAGAGGGAGAGAGAGACACACACACACACTCACTCACTCCTGGGGAAGATATTCGTCCATTTAAGGAATGAGAAATCATCACATTCAGCAGCAGGTCTAAATACAGTAATATGAAGGTCCCTTTCGCTCCCCCTGAGCAGGAAAATGTCACTGTGTACCAGACACCCAAATACTCAGGAATCAAGTAAATCCCTTATTTTCAGAAGGGAGCCAAATACTTCTGTTGACAAAGATGGGGCTGCAGTAGCTACAAATTACTTGCTGTACACCATTCCTTTCAATGGCTTCTGTACTGACATGGCAGGGTTAGAGCAGTCATGGGATACAGCATTCCCTGCTGGCAGATAAGACGAGGGGGCCGTGGGATATCTCATACTCTGCCTTCAGCACCTCCTGCTGCCGGGGTGGGAAGGAGCAGGATGCTGCATTCTGCACCCTGCAGAGCCTCCTGCTGGGAGAGCAACCAGAACAGCTGCATTTTACTCACTGGATGGCACATCACCCCACTTCTCTGCAACATCCGAGGTGAGCCAGCCTTGCAGTGTGGTTGGAGCTATTTATATTGCACTTACCCCATTCTCTACGCTGCCTCCTGCTGATAGAACCTAGTATTGGAGCAGTCAGAAAATCAACCATGAAAATCAACCACTTTATAAGGACTGAATCGCTGTAATACTCCCTCTTCCCTCCCTTTACCACCCTGCACGCATATTTCTCCCCAAAATAAGAGCCACAGTAATCCAGTGACAGCCTGGTGTTAAATAGTGGTAACTCATATTTATTACAATTATATACAATCGTATTTTATATTTGAAATCTATACATGATCACACAGACGAGCACACTTGCTTGGTGAGGACAGTGAGACTCAGTTGTTACAAGAATTGCTCTGCTAAGAGGCTCTGATGCAGCGAATAATATAATTGGACACCACCATTTTACCAGCTGAGAACACAATGCTGCAAATGAGAGGTTTCAAAATCCACTGTTTTAATTTGTATGTAGCCCCAACGGGGCAAAAAAAGGCTGGACTGGGCAAGAAGGGCCAGTGGTGTACCTCAGAGCTGGAACTGTTCTCTCTTCTGTAAAGACTGCTCTGCTGAAGCAGGTGCCTGTCACAGGGTAGGTGCAGGTCTCAGCTGATCATTTAAGATGGGTTTTCTCCTCATTTAAGGAGAAAAACAGGCTAAGAACCGTTGCAAAGATTCAGAATTAACCAACTATTTCAGCATTTGAAATCACCACATTCATTCGTTCATTCAGGGCAGCTATAAATAAAATGTAAGATGTCAAAAACTGATGTGAGCTCCTTGTTTTTGGAGGAGGAAGGGTAATAATTGGGATGAGTGGGGTCAACTTCTTTTAAAGCCCTCTTTTACAGGGAGCAATCAGCAACAAAGCCGTTCTCATGGATTTTACTGTGTGGCCATGAAAAACCTGGACTTGGTCCCCAGCAAGAGGCCACTTTGATGAGCGTAAGCACGTGGGGTGGAAACAGTGTTCTTTGGACCCCACAGAAATTTAGTGTTTTTAGATACTAGGTAGTTTCAGAAATTTGAGGCTTGGCATAAGGCTTGGAAGAGCCAAGACTGAGATCTGGTGAGGAATTCAGGGTTAAAACGTTCTTCTTTTTTTGGCAACAGAGTATCAAGTAGTTTGAAAAAGGTTTATTTTGGGAACAGAGAACTGGTTTGGGCCTTATGTGGGGATTAAAGGCTTGTGAAATCAAAGAGCTCAGGACAGCTTGGTTTCTGAAATTGGATAGAAGGACTCTAGGATGCAGTGAAGAGGCTGACTGTTTCGGGAGAGATGGTGTTTTTGTAAGAGGACTTATTCTGTAGCTGTGATGCATGGTAAGGCGATTGGTCTTCCAGCCTAGGCAGTGATCCCAGCTCATGGGGAGAAGGTGGGTCTGGGAGGGGAGAAGCAGCCACTGCAACACTGCAAAGCCCTGTGATGAAACAGGGCCCACCTTGTTCACTGGGAACTCAGGACCCTACTCAAGGTCAGTCATGGGAGAATCACTGGAGGGATGGTGGCACTTCTCTCCACAAAATGGGAGAGGCACCAGGGACAGTGCAGGAGGCTAGGGAAGATGTACAGCAGCAGCAGCAGCAGCCAGGGTGCCTTAGTCAATCTCATTCTCGTTGCTGGCGCCCTCAGGTCTTCGTAGCTTTTCCACTTGCTCATTAATCTGACCATCCCCTCCTCGCCGGTCCTCAGTCTGGACACCCAGACATTCCTCCTCATCCACATGGCTAACATCATCATCCTCATCGTCCTCTTCCTCCTCTTCATTCCTTTGGTTTTCCCTTTTCTCCTCCTCACCCTGCACCTCCATCCGCACTTGGCTCTTGACGTCAATCACTGCCTTGTTGCCCTCCTCGGTGCTCAGCAGATGGCAGCTGACCTTGGAACCTTCAGGGCTGTGGTTCTCCTTGACTGGTGATGAGGTGGTAGACTCGTTGCTGACAGGTGAGATGTCGCTGCTGCTATTATGGTTGGCAACAACAGCGTTGGAGGGTGAGCTTGGCTTCACTGGGATCTGCCATGATGGGATCTTAGGAGCCGAAGGGGAGGGAGGGAACTGCCTCCTTGAGGGAGGGGAAGAGGGGAAGAAAAGGAGAGAAAGGGGCTTTTATTAAAAACACTGAGGGGTTATCATTAGAGAGAATGGTATTTTCACTGGGGAAGTCAAATAAAGCAGGACTGAAACTGCAAGTTTCCTTTGTCACACATGAACAAAGCCAATTCTAGTTTACGTCTTCAGTCAGAATCTCAAAGCCTTTACCAGCACCCAGTGATCGAGCCTGCACACAAGGGAGGTATCACAGCTGGGCAAGCCAAAGGCCTAAAGTGATCTGGTTTGGCCAATTTCACAGAGTAAGCTAGCGCTCAGGAATGCTGCCTGTGGAAAGACATGAGCGTCCCTTTATAAAACAATCACTAATTAATTAGTAAAGAAAATTTCCACTGGAGCAACAAGTCAGACACACCAGGTCCTTGTGCCTGAGCCAAGGAATTTCACCGCCTGGCTCTCGCCTCCACTGTGACACACAGCTCTTGCTTGCTGGCTCGTTACAATCCAGAGCCTATCTCCTAGTGCCAGCATGCACCTTACATGTTTGGGCCAGGTCCTGGATGCCACAAACTGGTTCAGCTTCTCTGACTTGAATGGAGTCATACTAGCTTGCACCAGCTGAGAAAGCTGGCTGCTCTGTCCTCCCGGGCTTTCCAGGTGGGCTTTAAGGGCTTGATAGTGACAGGCTAATGCCCAGCCCTAACAGGAGAATCCAAGTACCAAACAGGACAAATATAAATAGAGTGGGGAGCACTAGTGCCCTCAGAAAGTAATCCATCATGAAGAGCAAAGCAAAAATCATGTCTGATCTAGTACTCCACATACATCCTTGCTTGTCTGTGTGAAAAGTGGGAGTATGAAGAGGTATCAGATCAAGCTCTGACAAGGATGTTGTGTGGCAGGGAGTTCTCGTGCCCCTCAGGTGAGCTGGCTGGTGCCACAGACAAGACCAGAGTAGGTGAAAGCTGGCTCCTCTCCTACAGTGAGCTCTCAAACACAGCAGATAACATTTTCTCACACTGAACTAGGAACAATAGCTGCTCTCACCTCCCTCTTCCTGCTGCCACCACCCACTGAAGAACTCTGCTGATCTAACCTCTATCTCCTGCGAGTGCAATAAGCTAATGTCTGCATTTTTCAACCAGTATCATAAACACAATCAGCAAATTCAGTCTGGAGACTTTCTTGGCTCCGGTGTTACTGTTGCCTCCACACTGCAGAAATATTTGCCTTGTTGTTGAAAAAACACCCCAAAATTTATTTTTTATTCCAAAAAGCTCTTATCCCCCAGCTGCAACCTTCCCATTGCTGAAGAGGTGTCATTAACTAATGCTCTCCCCAGCAATGATGCTAGTACAACCCAACTTAACAGACTACCTTAAATGTGTCCTCAATCCTCCAAAGCTTTCTACTGTGACTCCTGGGAGGAACGGGAGGTGTAGTGAGAATTTAAAGTGATATTAAAGCCAATACACTTTTTAGACTTCTGAAAAGCCCACTTGCTGAGATCCAGAACATGTCTAGTTCAATCTTAAGACTGATCTTTGAAGTCTCTTAGGAAACAGAGACTTCACTTGAGAAGACTTAGTTACATGTAGAAGGAGGCAAGGGAGTCAAATCAGAGTGAAAGGATCAATAGCTGAAAAGCCATCTAAACTCTTAAGTAATGTACTTGGAAAAAAAGAATTTCCTCTAGAACTGAGGTCTGATCCCTGTTCTTATGACTGTCCCACGGGCTAGGATTTATATCATCTCATTTCAGACATCTACTGCAGTGTAAGATGTCTATACCTGAGCTAGCTAATCGAGAGAAACACTCTGCTGAAGTGCAATTCTTTTTATCCTGGTTATGCCCTAACCACGAGCAGGCCAGCTGAACTGTATCCAGAGGTGACTCTCTGTAACAGAATGCAGGTGCAGGTGTAGTCAGTATCTCAAACGAGGTGAAAGTCATCCTGACTGTAGTGAATGGCAGAGAATTCCTCTGTCATAAACAAAAGGAAAAGTCTTATTAATTACCCCAAGCACTCTGTGATTTAAGGCAAGTTTGAAAAGCATTTTGATAGAAAGTGATAGTGGAGTGCAATTTGGAGTATTATTAAAATAGCAATAACAGGATACAGAGCTAGTTTCTGCTGGAAATGCCTTTTGTCTCCATGATTGAGAGAATCCCAGAAAGCAACCCTTTCCCCACACAACAATCTGCTCACATATCCCATCCATACCGGTTTAGGAGAAGGCCTTTCAATGAGTAGATCTCAGATTTCAATTCATTAATATTCTGTGACTCCAGAATCCAGTTGGTGGAAGTTGTGGCCTAGAACATGAAAAAGAAGACATAAAGACCAAAGCATGAATTGGGAGATAGTTAACAAATGTCACTTTTTTCTGTGTTATCCTCCCTCTCCTCCTGTCTGGGAATCTCAAGCCCTGGTAGATAACATACATGGCCTGTGGTTACCCCATCCTATCACTCTAGCAACTCCTGTAGCGATGGGCTGAGTGTGGGACCAAAGAACACTCGTGTCTAGCACTTCCCATAGTAATTTCTGCTAAAAGCCATTAGGAGCGAACCCATTTGTGAACATCACTCCAGAAATACTCCTAATAAATCTCCTGACAAAGGAAGCCAGGACTGGAATAACACAAAACTCCTCACCAGCAGTTCCTACTAGACATAGCCAGAAGTGGTTGTTCCTACTTATTCTTTAAACAGACTTCAGCTGGTGCTGAGTAACCCTGAACACCTTCACAGCCAGAACTCCTCACAGTGACTTCTGGGCTGTGAATCCAGTGAGCTGGGAGAGGCTCAGTCTGTAGTAGCTGTGATATACACAGATGCGTTCCCTTGGGATTCACACTCCCAGCCCTCAGACAGCAAGAATCCAGGAGCCACTGTTCTGGCTTTCCAAGACCTTGAAAGCTACAGCAGCACATTAACAAGGGAGTGATTTCCACTCACTGGCCTGCAAAGGACTCAAATTTCCAAAACACATATGGTGCCAGATGCCTTGGATTTAGAAATAAAATCTGACATCTGGGGCTTTTTAGCCAGTCTCTTTAAAAAACAGTTGTAGAAAATTTAAGCCTTGAATTTTTATGTACGTTTTTTAATTACTTAAAGTCCCTCTTTTTAATTTTTTACAGCATGCCAGTAGGAGTTTGAAAAGCAGATATAAAAACTTACATTACAGCTGAGAAAACACAGCTTTTATTCTTTGGTTTGTGGGGTTGCCCAAGTTTTTCTTTGTACACATGAGGTTTAGATATCATAACAATGTGTGCTACCATTTCAGTGCAGGGGGTAGAGAGGGGGAGGAAAAACTTCTTCAAGACTAAACCACCAAGACTCTTATGCCCTTTTTCCTTCTTAAAGCTCAACATGTGGTCTTAATCTTAACACTTAAGACCTGAAAACAGTTTTCCAATTTCCGGACTGGCTCCAGGCCACTGACAGGCCACAGTTCCCAAGGAAAATTGAAGTAGAGTGTTGTGACCATAAACTGGCTTTCATGGTTGGGTTTACAGCTGTGCCACTGAGGGATTCCTACTGTACAGTGTGCACACCACAGTCAGCTGTGGCCCACCAGTTACACACCATCAAAGGGTTTGTATGAGATTGAAGTATAGGTAAGGGGAGAAGACAACTGTTCATGCTATAGGTAAAAGTTTGTAAGCATTGTCCATGGGATTTCATAGTAAAAAGGAAAATCTCTCTCGTACAGGGAATACTGCAAGATGACTGGGGCCTGAATGATCACAAGTTTGTGAGTGAAAGGAAGACTTCATCTCTATGTCACTGGTTCAAATCCACCCCACCTCACTCTTACTGGCTGGTAGAATGCTTAGGCCAACGGCTGCAAAGTACCTGGGAGATGAAAAGCACTAATTCTCACTGCCAGAAAGAAAATCAATTTTAGTTAAAAGTGGTTACTTGTAGTTACACATGGAACAACACAAACTAGTCAGAACTGATGGTTTTATTGCCAGGGTCAAGTCAGGAGTCAAGGGGAATGGACCACTGTGGGTGACTAATGTAGTTGTGGTGGGGTCACCTTACACTGAGATGACCAAAATCATTGAAACAAGAAACCCAGTAGTGAGAATGTTTGGCCATTACCTGGCCTGAATCTGAACAAGTAACTTAAATAGGGTACTCCAAGCATGTGCTTGGCTGCACAGTCATTGTTTGGACAATGTACAAGGGTTACAGGACAAATATAAACACGTAACATTACATATTATACACAAACAAAACCTCCACACCACTTGGCCTTTACCTCTTTTGGTCAGTGTACCAACAGCACAAGTATTTCATCTCAAATGCAATGCATAAGAGCTGAGAACAGGTCTGAGGCCTCAGACATACAGGCTGCATACAAAGCTATATAGCAAAGCCTTCTCAGAAGTTGGATATATTTTGTTGAGAACCCAATTAATATCCAGTGCTTTAAACAGACAGCCCATGGAGCAGCCAGATGCTGAGAAACTGGCTGGGGATATGACAGAGCTGAAGGCTGGATTTGGAAACCTAAAAAGGTGCTCTCCATGTGCCCACAAGCCATGCCTCTTCCAAAGAAGATGGTGACGTTCTAAGGGTGAAGAGTTGGTAGTCGATACCTTAGAAGCAGCGAGTTCTTGGGTAAGATCCTGGATTTTCTGTTGTTGCTGGATTAGCAGTTCCTGGACAGCTGCTAAAGTTGTCTGTAACTGAGTCACTGCGAGGGAAAAAGCAGCAGAGTGTTAAACTGAGATACATGTACACACACACACTCACACACGTCCTTCCTGCTGTCTAGCTACAAAGATGCCTCTATTCTTACTATATTTAATTTATCTATGCCCGCCTGCTCACTTTAATCCATTTGATTTATCTGCACTACGGGTAATCTACCTGCACTGCATCTAACCTCCAGTATTTGTAGTTTATCTTTCCATTGTATAGATGTCTATAGCCCACAGTATATCCGTCCAAAACCTCTCCCTTCTAATTATATTGGTTTATGATTTGTACATCTCCCTGAACTTATACAATGTTTGTATCATTTATCTATCTTGGGCCTCACGCAGGCAAACACTGGGGCTAGCTCCAACACAGGAAGAGGCTGGTCTCAACATTGACTTTAGGGTATCATGAGAAATGAAAGATGCTTTTCTTCTCAACCTCCACTAAAAAGTGTAATTAGCATCCTCCCACTCTCAACCCACCAGCTCCTTCAACCCTAACATCTTTAACAAACTTACTGCTGAAAATCCTACTTTTCCCATCCCACCAATTGAATATACTCTGCACTTTTGCCCTTTTATTTCCAGAGAACACCCTGTATTCCCCTCCTACACCCCAGCAAACACTGAAGAATTTCTGCTGGACTCCAACTCCAGCGGTAGGAGAACTTTTTCTACTTTGGCACTTTATCCAAACCTTCCTGGCAGTAAACAGGCTGACAAAATAAAATAAAATAAAATAAAATAAAATAAAATAAAATAAAATTAAAAACTCTATTGGTGTGACAGGTAACAGCTAATCCAGACCATCATTAGGGCACCGGGTAATGAACAGACACCCTATAGAGTCAATAACAGAGAAGGTGGCTAAGGTCAGGGAGGCACAGTAATTACAGACTCTCCTGACCCTTCCTCGGATTTTCAGATGGAAGGTGGGGGGAAAACACCAAAAAAAAGCCCCTGGAAACATCAGAGAAGCAGAAATTAAAAATGAACTTTACAGCCCTCCGAAAGGCTGTCATTTTATTCCCCTTATTAATATTCTGAGGTTGGGAGCCTTTCCGTAAAAACATAATTAATTGAGGCCGCGCCGACAGTAAACAAGCAATTTCAAATTAAACCGAAATGACGGCGGCTTCATTTGCAAATGTGAACAGATTCTCAGAGCAGATAAATGAAGTCACCACATAAAGTGGAGATGGAGGGAAAGAAAAGGGTGGGGGTCTTGGCAGAATGGAGGATACAGGGAGAAAGGCTTTGAGGGATGAATTGATGGAGTCATTAATCTTTACCTGTCTGTGTCACACTGCCACTCATCTCAGAAATGTTTGCCTCAATCCTCTGAAGTTGTTTCCTGTCTTCTTTGCCTCCCATGATGAGAGGAAGCAGGTATTTCTGCATGGAGTACAGCAACTTTTTTAGGAAATAGGGATATGCAAAGAGCTCTTTTTAATCTACCTGAAACATCCTCAAATCCCACCACCCGAACTTCAGCCTTTATCACAGAGCCAGTGATCATTTATCCACACGCCTGGCTGAGACATGGAATTCCATCTACAGTAGGTGTTGAGAGAAGGTGCAGAAAAGAGGATATGAGTTCTGTGGTTACAATTTTAGGGGTGCTAAAAACCAGTTCCTAACTTCATTTAAGGTTTCCTGGGACAGCTCTCAGTCCAGAAAACGTCCATCACGTACAATTTCAGATCTTAGGCTCTCAAATGTGAACACACTGATGTGTCACAACATTTAAGCCACATCCACAAGGCAAGAATCACAAAAGTGGGAAGATGAGGAGAAAGACCCCAGAAAGGCCAGAGGAAGGGCAAGCCAGGGAATGAGATGTAATATAAAATCTTTTGAACCTTGGCAGGGGAAGGGTTACAAGTTGCAGAGGGAAAAGCAGAGTTATGGAGCACAAGGAAGAGAAATAAGGAACCAGGGCTGAAGGGAGTGAGAACCAAGCTTTTATTTGTAAAATACATTCTACTAAACAAGGCAGTAATTGTTAATTAAGGAACAAACAAACACGAAAACCATCGACCTCTCATTAAGGCTTCATCTCTACCCCTTTTTCAAAAATAAAACACAACTTCTACTGGACCAAAGCTCTTTACACGCTGCTGTGCTGACCTGAACCACTTAAGTCTTTCTATGTAACCACAGAATACGATTGTTCACCAAAGACATTATCTAATGTCACTTACCACAATGCTAGAAAGCAAATCCAGAATGAAAGAAAATATTCAATTGGAGAAACATTGCACAAGAAATAAGAAGGGGCTGCTGCCTCTACAATGCACAAGCAGAGACACGCTTGCTCCACCTTGTTCTAAGCACACTGGAGCAGAACTACAAGATGTATGGCAGACCTGGAAATTAGCACCTCCTTCTCAATGTCCTCATTGGTCAAAGAAGATTCTTTCCTACCCATGGTGCAGGATCAGCAGTGGACAAATCATAAGACTAGGGCATTTTCATGTTAGGTGTCTACATTTCTCAAATATACTGATGGCAGTGCCAGTAAGAACAGAGGTGCTTCGCTAACTTGAAACCAACAGGATCATTCAGACACAAGCAGTATAGCATCTTTCTCTCAGAGTACAGTGTAAGAGTAGTGAGGGAGATGTTACCTTGTAGAGCTGGTGGAATCCAAAGGCAATTCCTGCCATTATGATAGCCAAAGCCCCATAATCTCGCCATCTAGAGCCAGGTGGACCTGAAGGCCAAAATCAAGAAATAATCACAGTCAGAACTGCAGGTGACAACATTTTCATACACCCATTTTATCAGAGAAAAGAGCAATGAATAATGCCAGTTCTGCTGCTTCTTAGCAGGCAGAGATTTACTTAGCAGGGGCCACCAAGATGCTCGTAATCCCTCAGGTACAGTGAGCAGACTTCTGGCCCTAGGACACTGAAACATCTGTCCAGACCTCTAGCATTGACACTGGTCTTGCACAAGGTGTCAAAGGGAAACAAATCACAGCATCAATCAAAAATGTTCCATCAAGCTGTTTCACCCTACTCTTTCCTCGCAGAAGGCACTCTGAACCCTACTGCACTTTGCCCAGCTCTGTGGTGTTAGTGCTAGCTAAGGTTATCTCCTTGCTTGAATACCAATTGTTCTTCACTATCATAATTTTTGAAAATGGGGACAGAGGCAGAGACCCAGAAGAGTGCAGAAAAGAAGAAGGAAGTGTTTTGAGAAAGAAGATAAATCAGAGCAATAAATGGGTTTATGAACACTGTGTCAGCAATTACAGACCATTTCAATAAGGAAGGATCCTGTGTCTTTCAAGCTTGAATTATGAATAGGGACCAAAGCACACATAAACAGCTGAGAGAAAATATGCAATTAAGTATCTACAGAGACAGGTAAAGAAGTAGATAAAAGCTTGAGATATTTAACACACAATTGTGCACAGAAGCTTAGAGACTCCACAGAGCAAAGCAAAGATATGGTATGGTATGCTCTGCTCCTTCAAGCAGAATCAGAAGACACCTGTAGTTTTCCACCAGCTTCATCCTTTTACCTCCCTCGCAGTTCCCTTAATGAATCTTGTACTGCCCCCGGTTTTCTTTAATAATAAAGAGGATGCAGAGTGATCTTTCCTAAAGTTCAGTGGCAGGATGTGGGCAGAACTGATGAGGTGGAGGCCGGCGTAGTCTCCAAACAGACAGATCCAAATCTACATGTGACCTACAATGTCTTGGAAATGCATTCTGTCCTCCAAAGTTTCAATTTAGGCTTTCAAAGGGAGGCTTAACTGGCTGAAATGGCTGGAAGTTTGTCTCCTTTCTGCTTTGCTCACCTATTGCCATGTTTCTGCTTGCTGAGATCTTTTACAGGCATCTCATTGCAAGAGTTACTCCTAATCCCAGCCCTTGGGCTCTACAGATGGGCACCGACTCTCAAATACTGGCACTCAAACATTTCTTGCTACATTTTAGGACACAGCTCTTCAAATTACCCACTGGCTAGAAATCTGAACAAATTACAGCAGCTCTGTCAGAACTGGTGAATAGTGTCACCAGCAGTATTTTGGGTTGCTGTAGTTGCAGTTTTGGAGCTTAGGCACATGATCAAATTATCATAACTTTTTAACTTAATGAGTTAACACACATCAGCTAAGCAGCAGTAACTGGCTGCGTACATGTCAGGATTTAAAATGATCTCTGGCTAATCTTGCTGCAAACCCCAGCCATCCATCCCACCTTCCCCTCCTTACTCTGTTCTCAGTGTCATTTCTGGTATCTGAAGTCTCTTGGTTGTCCAATTCTCTGCCCTGAGCTTCTGACTGAAAACACCCTTCTAAGACAACGCAACTCATTCCAGGCTGAACTGTCTATTGTAAAGGGTTAAAGAACCTCAGAGGGTCTGTGGGTCCAGCTGCACCCTGAACATGGCAGTCCTTGCCTGGCTGTCCCTAACTACCTCCCAGCTGGGTGACCTCTGAGCAGAAAGGAGACCCACCTGTAGGACCCTGTCTGCTTTGCCCTTTCACCTCACTCATCTCTCCCTCCATTCCTGTAATGCTTGAGCTAAGAACATTTTATTGCCCTCTGGTTTTCATTATTAATGAAAAGGGACCAGAATGATCTTTCCTAAAGTTCAGAGAGTCTATAAAGACAAGAAGCTGAAATGCCATTTTACTCGTTTTAGAGATGTGTGAAATAATTCTGTCTTGTGGCAAAAAAAAGTGAGGGGGGTGGAGAGGAAAAGTGAGTGAGGGACGCAGTAAAGGCTCTGCACTGACCACATCAACTTTACAACGTTACGAAGAATGTCACAGCTCTGCCTAAAATCCACATTCAAGATTCCTTTTTCACAGCAATACTCTAAGACGTGGGGTGGAGAGAGAGTTAGAAGTTTCTCAGTTGTAACCTCAGTGCTCACAGTGCCTTCTTTGCATATCCCCACTTGTGTAACTGGAATAAAATTCAGAGAAAGTGAAAATGCACTAATAGCCCAGTTACTCCTCAGTTTAGGCACTGGGGAAGTAACAAACCATCCTACATAAGAGACCCTTGAAAGGCAAATGGAAGGGACACAGAATTTTCTCCAGCTGCAAGCCTGTGTTTTTTGTAAGTATATTTAATTTTCACAGCAGCGACCGTAAATTGCACTCCCAGAGTAAACACTATTTTTAAGATCCCCATTCATCTCAGAATTAACTTGCTTGCCATCAGTTAATTAGGCCTGGTGCATCCATGTAAGGTCAACCTCACTAATATCCACATTTAAAACTGAGGCTGGAAGAGGTCATTTTCCAAGAGCAAACAGTGAACCCATGGAAAGCGGTTGTGGAAAAAAAAGGGTTTGGGCTCTAGTTAACATTTTTAATTGTAAGAGAAAACAGTCTGGATTCTACAGCCTCTCACATAATGAAGACACAGGGGTGGGAGAAGAACATCCAAATGGCAAGAAAAAGTGTCACTGGAGATGATTTTAAAGCAGGTGTAAAACCTGCACAAAACCCCATAAATGGAGACCATAAATACCACGAGGAAGAACACAGACCTGGATGATAACCATGCAGCTTTGCACACCTAGCTCAGAAACTCCCCCGAGTTTGCTTGTAATTATAAGGGTTAGAAAAGTAAAAAAAAAAAATATATATAAACCCAATTAATCATTTAAATATTTAAAGTCAGATTTTTGTCCTCACTGCTGGATCAGTATATTTCATAACGCCTGAGCAGACAGCCCTGGTTTTTTACTGGGGGTTCATTTTAGAGCATGTTTAAACTAGTCAGATTGAGTGATGCTTCCAGCAACTAATCGCATGTCAAATAAAAGATATTTTATGTAATAAATTACTGCTACAAGTAATTCAAATGTCATTTATCAGTTTTATTATCAGTCAGGCAAAGTCTTGTTTCTCTATATTAATCAAATTCAAGCTTTTTTTAAGCTTTTTTTTTAAGCAGTTTTGACACCTCTTGGCAAAAGTACAAACTGGAGGGAAGGAATTACTCCTCCAGAACAGGAGGAGAAATAGTAGAGATAGTACTGAACTAAAATACAGTGTCTAGAAACTTAACTGAATTCATCTCTTCGTCCCAAAAGTCCTTATTGTTTCTCTTAAACCAAACCCAGAAGGAGTTCAGCATACAAGAACTAGGCTACTCTGAAAGCTTACAAATAGGCTTCTTTCTCCTTAACTCCTGAAGAATAAGAAAGTACTTACATAGGACACAGTTATTTCCAACTAAACATCAGAACGTTAGGTAATACCTACACCAGCAGTTCAATTTGTACAAAAGTATTTAAGTGATATGAATTATTTTCTGCAACTTGAAAAATTAGAACAGACTGAGCTGATAACAGCAGGAGATCAAGCAAGTAAAACCAAAAGGTGTGCGTAGGATGTATTGCTCTGACTCACAAGAGTGGACATCTTGTGCTGGAGATGCTGGCAAGATCACCAGCTCAGCTGTTTGTTCCATTCCTGCTGAATGAACTCTTGAGAGTTCTGAAGCCATCTGAACTTCTGTGCTCATAACCCACAGTTTTAATGTAATTTTAAAACATGAAACAGCAACAACTTGTGGGGAGGGGGACAGAGACAAATTAGGTTTCTTAAGACACCAGTCACTGTTTTCAGCACAGTACCCTCCTCATCTGTTTCTCCTTTTTGCTCTGTGGGGGGTAATTCTTTCTGTCTAGTTTTGTGTAGTGGTGTCAAAACTACTCAAAAAAACTTTAAAAGAACCAAAAATATCAAACACAAAGTGGTTCACAGTCTCAAAGACCTGAACTCCAGCAGATCAGATGCTGCTTCACAAGAAATTCAGATGTCTTCTTTGGGGAGGACAAACATAGTTCATAATCCTTTTCAATATAAGCTCTGCCAATGTAAGATGTTCCCATCAACAAGTCAGCTTACAGAATCAGCAGTCTACCTATCTCATTAGTCCTTTAGATATACTTTTGAACTTCAAACCTTGGGGCATTCCAACACTAGTTTGTTGAATACTCCCTAAGAAGATAAGCAGAACAGATAGATAGAAAAAGTAGTATCTTCCTCTGTACATGACAACCCCTGACAAATCTGTGAAAGATAAATTGATTTAGTAACTATCACAGAAACAACTGTCCTGGAGCAGATTTGGACCAATTCAGAAATATTCATTACAAGATTAGCATCCAACTGATGAAATAACCTACAGCAAACAAGGCACCTTAAAAAAGCACCGAGCCACTGTACGGTCTCACCCATCAGCTCTTGAGAAATTCACACATTCTTCCTGCAGTTCTGATACCATGGAAAGCACTTAACAGGAAGGCACAAAAATGGATCCATCATCAACAACACCAGTACTACACCAGTCAAGGACTAGAATGGGCCATAGATGACACCTAATCCAAACAAATATTTTGGTCAAATGAACACCATGTCTATTCAGCTCTTTATTCTTTTCCTACATGTGTTTAAAGGTTAAGCTTAAATAGAAGGTCCCCAAGTAATAGCTAGAGAAGGGAGGGACAATACCTAGTGAACCTATTATCACGATTTCCCCAATTCTGGGAATCAATGGATAGCAGTAAGGGGCATCTGGCACTCTTTCTTCAGCAAGAGAGCAGATTTTGCTTTTCTGGCACTTTCTGTGAACTATGGCAGACAGGTATTAGCCCAGGAGGCAGAATTCAGTCCTGTAGTTCACTAGCACACCCAATACACCAGTCAGAAATATTCCAGTTCTGAGCCCAACTCCAACACAAATGTTTTTCTTCCCAAACTGTGCCAAAGCAGAGTATTTAAAAACTCTGAAAGCAAGTCTAGTATTGTCTCTAGCATCAGCAAAACTATGCCATAAACTAATAAACACAGCCCTAAGTGGACTGTTACATCGCTCAATACCTGACCTAGAGCTGTTTAGGAGCAGGATCAAAATCCTATTCTTAATACCAGGCAGGTAAGTGAAGTGCTTTTCAAACTGCCAGACACACATGTGAGCTGAACAGCTTCTTTTGATGGATTTTTAATGTTGTGTACTTTGGTTTTTATTGTTTGGAGCTTAGATACTTTTTTGAGAGGTTTGTTTTAAAATGCAAATATATATGTAAATTTTTCGTCTACACAGATTATGTTGGGACTTTAAAAATACTTTGAGAGTGCATTTTGTACGCAAAATCATACAATCATACCCACAAAATCTACACAGAATTTCTGCTGTCACCTCTATTTAAGGTTGAAGAGAGAAAGCCTGTTGAAATTAAGGATCTTTATTAACTGTTTATTATTATTTGTAACCTGACAGCACTCTTAAAACTCGAGGAGTTGGACTTGGTGATCCTTATGGGTCCCTTCCAATTCAAGATATTCTATGATTCAGTGAACTGATTGGGTTGCCTGACTAGTTAAGAAATAAATCCTCTAACTAAACCACACAACTTTATGGTGAAGTCCAACAGTTTACTGAATAAAGTCCACTGTTGCAATAACTAAAGACGTAATAGTGCTGTACTTTTACAGCACCTTCTGCCTATCAGCTCTATCATATATCAATGATCTAAATATTAGAAAACCCTACTGATGGAGGGAAGCACAACCCTAAGTTTTAAAACAGAAGACTGAGTCCTATGTTTACAAAACGCTTTTTTCAAGTCTCTACAGTAGGTCAGAACCTAATTTGTATTGACTATACACATTCAGGTCCAGAGGAGCCATAGGCTAGCATGTGTGATGTTTGCTTGCAAACGATGATCATTGTATCTCCTTTTCCTTGTGCAATATGATCTTGTCACAGGCATCAACAACTATGAAGTGCATTTGAAGTAACGTTTGGTGTCCAATTGTGACAAGTATGGCACTAGCTGAATTGGAATCTAGGATCTGGCACAGAAATCTGTGAAATTGCTGCAGAAATCACTGTAGAAAGCAACAGGACCAGATGTTTTTTGAAGTGTTACTTACTGTGCACCACAGGGTGAGAGGGCTGAGCTGGCACCAGCTGTGTAGAAGGACCTGGGGACTGTGGCTCGTCCATGCTTGTGCCCGACTGCTGGAAAGCCAGGTCGATTTCTTCATCTGTCAGGCCTGGGGGAGCAGAGGAAATGAAATCAGTTTAGCACCTTTACCCACTTGATGCACGCATAATTAAATTCTCAAGCCAGGCAGAACCCTTTCAAGCTGCAAAGAATTTTGGCACTGACTTGAGCAGTAATGCCTCCCCAATTTTGGATTCACTGGAATGTCTCCCTCTCTCTTTCTCTGTTGCAATTTAACCTTAAGCGACAGAATATTAGCCTCAACGCTGCTTCCAAATGTGGCTCATTCAATTTCCTTAATTTATCCTTGAGTTTATTGCTGCTTTTGAAGTAGCTTTCTATTGCAATTCTCCATTCTTCCCCCGAAAAAAAGATACCATCAACTGCAAATGTGGCTCATTTTAATCTGTAATGGTGTAAAAAAAAAAAAGAGGGGAAAAAACTAACAATAATGCATGAAAACAGACAGGGAAACAAAAAACTAATTATTGGGTTAGACGACTAATTAGTCTAGATCGTTTCCGAAGACGGGAATAATTTGCTTTATTTTATGACAAATGCAGAAATAAAAAGAAAAAATCAGGACTGACTGTGATTAGTATGAATGGGACACAGAATGTAAGGAGGAAATAAAACTATAACAAAACAGATCAAAACAAGGCCAAGCCCAAACTTTCAGCTTAGCGTTGCCCCGGCCTACTGCTGCATGATTAGATTGCCCTAGGGCACCCTGGTTTTTATTTCACACAGAGCTGTAGTAACACTGCACACATGGTACGTGTTGGTGCAGTCACTCCTGCCATCAGGAAATGCCAAGGTGACCATCTGTAATTGGCCACAACATATGGAAAGGATTTGGCCAACAAGGGGGAAAAGAAAAGCAGCTAAAGGATTCACAATGCCCAGCATCTGTGAAGGAGGAAGCACAGATGAATTATTTTTTCCAACGGGAGAAAACATCCTCTAGAAAAAGAATTTAGTACTCAGATGGCAACCATGATGTGAGGCTAGGCCAGCTGTGTGTTATTTGTCGTTATTCTCCTGCACAGAAGCAGAGAGAAGGCAGCAACCCTGCCACGAGGAACATGTGAAGTGATCCAGGACCTTTCACTGTACCTGCAGCGTGTGTGCAAAAAAAAATAGGAAGGTTGGAAGTGAGAATATAGATTTAAGGAAAGAGATTTAGACTAAGAGTAGAGACAGACCGCTTGATTCTCACACAGTTGGAGGGACTGAGCACAGTGAGGACAATGGTATGAATACCAGCAGTGAGAGCAAAGGGGGGGGATACTTTATCACCTCTGCTCCAGATCCATGAATTATTGCTAGGAGATGAAATTCCTGAACTTAATCCTTTAGCACACTTTGCTCCTTAACGTTACAAGGAGGTACCACACAGAAAATTGCCAGGCTTCTGGGAGTATTACTGAAGTTTCAAGACATTTTTTCAGGATCTTACAAATGTATGGAAGTCACAGATGATCCTTACTTCATTCTACAAAAAGAGCAGGAAACAATGCTTATTGTTTCCTAACAATACCGCCCCTTCAATTCTTATCCTGAGGAAGAAAAAACCCTAAAATCTTTTGCAGATAAAATGTACTTCTAGGATTATTCTGGTCTTGCCAAGTAGGGACACTCGGGTATCACCGTTTCCATTAAAACCTTGCAGAAAAAGCTGATGAAATGATAGAATGATGGGGAACCTTTCACGTTTGAGTTCCTGGTTTGAATTCTGTGCAAAGCAGTGCAAATTAAAATTGTTATTACTTCCCTGGACTATTCTGCTGCCTTCTGAAGTGGTCTTGTTCATGGAACTAGTGGCATTATACAAAAGAACATCACAACTACGTCCCTCTTTAATTATCAGAGAAGACTGGGAGTGCCATCACCTTGGAACACCTCCTTTTTATTCCTCTGAACAAGATGTTTTTAAGGCCCTGTCATCTTGGCCTCTAAGCATCAGGGGAATAATCTCCCAGAGCTGATTTCTGAAGCATGTATCTGGAGTAAGTCTGCAGCTAGTCATCTGTGGATTCAGAAATATACCTGTCTTCATGGTTGTCATTCCTCACACACACTAACAAAAATGTACAAGCCATTCTAAGACTGTCCTCAGGCAATTATAACTAACTCATCAAAATTCCCTTTGGACTGAATTTTTTTCAGACTCGCTACCTACACACATGTATGCACACAGTATGAGTTTTCCATGCCCCAAATTATTCAACCTCGATATATTAATTACATAGAAAAGTGGGAATTTGTAAACCAGATCAAAGTGTCATCTGTTCCGATATCTCACTTCGCTTTATTTTAATCACAATCCTTCTATCACTGCACTATATAAAAAAGCATCTATGGTCCATTCATTGTTTTAATCTAGGAGGAAAGTGGTAACCCAAAAATAATACCACTTCCCTTGGAAGCAAAAGCAGTGCCACCAGAACTGGAGCTTTGTGTCTGATATAACTCTCAAACAGGTATGCCAAGAGAATCATCTCAGTTTAACAGCAGAATTGCTTTAAATCCACTTTCTCAACAATTTGAAAAACAAACGTTTTAGTTCTTCTGGAGTTTCAGCAAGATCACCACCGTGCAGAAAGCAAAAGGTTAAGAGGAACAATAAAGGAAACTGCCAATTGTAAGTGAATTATATTTGGCTTTGAAAGCTGAGCCACGGCTATATTATAAAAGGCATCTCTTTGCGTTGTTTACCATCACCCTGACTAATGCAGACCTTTTTTTTTGTTTTAAATAATCTCATGCAAATTAGACACACACTTCCTTCCAGTTGATTGCTATCTGCAAGGAATAATCTAACCGCAGAGGGTACTGAGCAAGGACTGAGCTGAGGAGAAGGATGCAAGGAAACTGTCTTCACAGCCCTACAGAATGCAAACCTATTCCCTTCCCCCAGCCACCCATTTCATTCCTCTCCAGCACCACAGACATAGCAAAGAATTAGTCATAATTTTCACAAAGGCTTAAAATTTCCTTTTCAGGCGTCAGGGTGTTGATTTGAATAATCCAGCACCCATGACTGTTTTGCACTGAAAGGTTCTTGCTGACCCTCTTTTGTGATTGTCACTGCTGCCACTCAATTTTCAGGGATCACTCAGCCTCTGTAAATTGTAGTCAAACACAGAATCAGAGCAAGTCAGTGAATAAAATGGATAGTTGCAACCATCTCTTGGGGTCTGCACCTTGGTTATTGTATAAAAAGCTCCTTTGCCCAAGAACTTTAAAGACTTGACCGTCTGTTTAGGCCCTTTTATTACTATTACTCTATTACTATTTAATATAAGGATCTTATGTACATCAAAATCTGCTCCTCTCATGACCAATGTGAAGCAAAGGAATACCTAGAGGACGTGCTGTTATCCATATTTTACAGATGCAGAACTGAGATGTACAGATATGAGAAGTGCTCCAAGGTCAGAACTGAACCTCTGACAGTCAGAAAATTAACCTCAGGAGATGTGAGTCCCAATTCCTTGTTTTACCATAAATCCACTCTTCTCTATTTTCTGGATGAAATACAGTAGCAACAATTGCAAAGCAAAACCCTTGCATGAGCTTAACTAGATGAGCCACTAAGTTTTTTCTTCTCTTTCTCTGACATTTCAGTGACAGCCCTTTTCCCCATCCCATCCACTGAGCAGATCTTTTCTGCATCATATTCCTCCTGGCATTGCTCAGACCAGTAGTTCATGCAGGATTTTCACAACCTGAAGGCAATATCAGTTTTAGGGAGAAAATTTCTGGTTAGGAAGAAATTAAGAGTTCTGCCATAATAGGGAAGGGTAGCAGAAAGAATTAAGTTCCTCTTGTGGATTTCCAAAGCCTGACAGACCACCCTGGAGCAATCTGCACCTACACTTGTGCAGGCACAAAGGGCAGGGGGAGGGCTGTGGGGTGGCATCTGTTGGTTTCCTCACACATGCCCACACTTTCTCTTAAGAAGCAAGCAAAATAGAACTGGGCGACTTGTTTAGCTACAACAAACTAGGTGACTACCCGAAGTTAGTGCATGATATTAACTGACTAGAAGGAAGATCTACTGGTAGGCACCCTGAAACAACATTACACTGCCATTCCTGGAAGCCACTGAGTCAACTCTGCTCAGAAATAACATGGTCACATTTTAAAAGAATCATCGTAAAAACCTTCTGGGATCTGATCCAGACTAATGATTCCACCTGTTCAGTCAGTTACACGCAGTGCTGGGTGATTCTTTCATCAAATGTTTGCCCTATATCCTACTCCGTGCTTAGCTGAACACATTTCAGCAAGGTCAGAAAGGCAGAGCCTCCGGATCAATTTTCTTTCCCACATCTTGGTTCATGGGGTGTTCACGAGGAGGAGCCCAGCCCAACATCTTAACGAAACCGAAGGTCTCAGAAATATGACTCTGATTTTTTTACCCTTCATTTACATTAAGACACTGTATTTGAATGTAAACATCCTGCTGCTGCATTTCCAGCTACAACTTTGTGTAGAGGAACACAAACATCAAAGGGAAATCGACTGGGCTCAATTGTCAAGCCAAAAAACGCAGAAATAAAAGTAATTCCAAAAGTTACTGGAAGGGCTTTGAATTCTTACAGCTTTATTCATCTAGGAGACTGCTAATTATGCAACTGCAATCTTTAAGAAACAGGATATACATTAACTCATCAGGGTGATGGAGCAGCATTCAGAGCTGATAAAGGTGCTCGAACCTCATGGCACAGCACTAAAATAAGGCAGGAAAACCCAACTGACAGTACAATGCTAAGAATCACAGTGAGCCAGCCAGGAAGGAAGAGGTTAAAATAAAAAGTATTTTGGCATAACAAATATATATAAATAAATAAATCTGACAGCAGTTTCTCTTCCCGGCCAAGCTTTTGGAGTCTATAATAAAATGAAGTGTAATGGAGGAGAGGAGGGCAATGTCAGAGGGTGAGGGTTTGGGAGAGAGGTTGTTAAGTATCTCCCTCTCCTCAGCTGTGTTTACTCCATTTGCAGGACCTCAGGTGATTGATAGACAAAAGAAAAGCAAGCAGATAGTAACCCCCCTCCGCGAGCATCAGCAAAGGGGATAACTCCTGACATCATCTACAGCCCCAAACTCTCCTTAGCCACTCGTAATTAAAAAGACAGAGCAAGATATGCAAACCAGAGAAAAAGTAAAAGGTGATTTTTTTTTTATTTATTATTAACATTTTGTTGGAACAGTGGAGTGCAATAAGGACTCTCAGAGCCGTTAAAAGTCGTTGGGTGACCTGCAGACCCCTATTTCCCAGAGCCTTGTATAAAATTGAATTTTTTAAACATAAATTACACGTAATGACGACACTGTAAAAACTAACAGTAATGGAAAGCTGTGCTGTATTTCATTAGCCTGTATTATTCCGTGCCACCTGATCCAGCCGGGCCTTGTTTATGAGTTAGTGTGTTAGCAGATGCCGATGGAAGCATTTGCTTCGACCTTGCTCTTCTCATTGGGGCATGAAATTACGACGGCAGCACCTTGATATTACAGCCATAAATACAGTAAACTGCAAATTTAAGCCAACGGCTCCTATTGTCTCTGAACATAAAGCTGATCGGTATTTATTTAAAAGGAGAACGAAAAAAAATATTATATATCACCTTGTTTATGGGTCCAGTACCCCCCCTTCCCCTAATCTGCCTTATTCACTTGGTTAAATACTAAACAAACAAACTAAATCCTCCCTATTTTCTACTGATTAAATATTCTTCTGAAATGAGAATTGTCTTCAGAAAACTGGATCAAAGTATTTTCACTCTGAGTGAGAAAGGGCAAGCTACTTGCTCAGCCTGTCTTGGAGTGGGAAAAACAGGAACAAGTACCACAACTTTTTTTCTCAGTTTTCTATCAATGAGAAGTTCAAAATATAAAATGAAAAAGTTGCTTTTGGTCACTCGTTCATGTTTGTGTGTAACATGTATGTGTATGCACAGGAGAGAGAGAGAAAGGGAAATATGTTTCCTTCCAGTTGTTGAAATATCTCCCTTGTTAATACTATTTCAAAACAAGAAGGAAAGGTATAGGATAAAAAATTGCAGTAGGATTAATGGCAGGGGGGAAAATGCACAGGATTCCTTCTCTGAGGCAGCAGACAGCAGGGGGAATGCCTCATTCTCCTATGGGCATTTTGGGTAAATACCCCCGTTCACTGACAACAGACCCTCTAGAATTTATTAGAGGGGAAAAAAATCAAACACAAAGGCAAAAGGACATTGTAATATTACAAAGCATATCACAGCATAAATCACAGCATTATAAGTCAGTGCAAAATATATTTCACTGGTAGTTTCAAGGCAGGGAAAATACAGTTTCACTTGTAGTAAGAGAGGTCAGGTCTTCCTCTTCTAATGTAAAGTAAGCTCCTTGCTTATGTGAAGTATACATCTCTGTTCCACATAGGCAAAAAGGAAGGAATACCTTAAGTAAAACCTCTCAGTACTAAGCTATATATTTCAAGGACCAAGCACTAGGAGAAGAATATGAGGAACAACATGCAGGACAAAGTGGCTGGATAATGGGACTTGGGTTTTTGAAATGCCAAAGTCCTATTCGATGCCGTGCAGATGGGCCCTAATGTGGAGTAACTCCAGATTAGAAATCACTGCTGATCTATTATTACAGGACTAGGCTGGCTTGCAATTCTAGAAGGAGACTCTCCTCTCCCCCTACTCTGCATTTAGAGGAAAGGGATTGTGTAAAAGAACAACAATTTCAAGCCATTATAAGGAATTCTTTAACCAGATCTGTCAGGATATCTGAAGGATGACTTAGTTTTACATGTAAGAATGAAAAACTCTGTCCTGATGCACCAATCCCAGTTCCTTGTACTACTCTGGAATTCCTGGTTGCCCCAACCACACCAACAAGAGCATCTGGATTTTTTCTACATTAGACAATAGCCCCGAGAGAGCAGATTAACTGCAATGTAAAGAGCAACTTGACTCAATGTTGTTTCCTCTTCTCCTTTCAAAATTTTAAGCTTCAGAAAGGAACAAAACAAACCCAGTAGCTCAGACTCATCACACAGAAAATAATAAGAAATTATGCATATGGAAAATAATATGCACAGAACAGAACATTGAATGCATGGTACAACAGTGCATACACGTGTCAGGAAGTTGCTATAAGGAGCATAGAGAACATGTAAAAATACATAGAAGTATGTATAGAAAATATATGGAAATGTAAAGAAACTAATATTGGATGAGGAGCCATGAACTTGGGACTCTAAGTCCTTTTTCTGACATATTTTCTCACAACTTACAGAGTGTCTTTGCTCCTTAACCCGCTTTCTCTGAAGTGGAATCAGTGTTAGACACCTAGGAGTCAGGTATCATCACACTGAGAAGATAAAGTCAGTGAAGAAAAATACAGCTAAATGCTACATATTTGATTATTATGGTACAATTGTTTCAGGTAAAGCTGGTTTGCACTTCCCCAGAAAGACAGACACGCTAATACACTGGTATAAAACGACATGTCAACAAGCATTCATTACAGATTATAAATCACCCTCGTTCTTCTTTCTTTTGTTTTAGAGAAATTTTTTTACATGCCATTAAAATATTGTTTGCTGAATGCTACTACAAAGCTAGCCACCTGTAAAATTAAAGGCTGATGCTGCCAATAACAGTGTTGAAATACCTTCTGTTTAAAAGGCAAACCCACTTTGTAACTTTTAACACAACTGTATAAATATTTCTCCACCCACCCTCCACGATTCTGTTGGTTACATTGCCTCCATTTAGACAACAACCATCTATGTCATCACACAGGATGTTAATCTTGGGTGGAGAAGAAAGAAACAATAGCAAATGAACTTTTAAGAAACCAAGATTACACATTCAAGCAGGGTCCTTCATGATAAGAGAAAAGCAAAGACAAAAACCATTAGGGGACAAGTCAACAAAATAGCAGAAGTTTCAAAACACCATTTTTCATCTTTTGGTTTGTTTATTGTTGTTTTTTTCTCCCCATATGCCTTCAACAGCTCTTCAGAGCTCTGGAGAAAATTAAAGGAGTCTGGATTAAACGCCCAAAGGACGACTAATGCTAACAATACTAAAAATAACGAGGTTAAGTGGTGGAAAAACTATGGTGACCACACACGGAGAACTGGAGTGGTAAGGTAGGAAAGGAGTTTCATCATTGCTCCCTTGGGACATGCACAGAACATTCGAACTGCTTCGAGTTCTCTAGGGTTCCGATTACCATGCCAAACACACCTCCAGAGTTTCCTTATTAGTATAATAAAAAGCCTCTACACATTTGGGTTCTATTCCCAGCCTTGCTATTGACCTTGCGTAGGTCATTTAACCTTTATCTGCCTCAGTTTCTACATCTGTAAAACAGGCATAATATTACACAACATCCTTCATAAAATGTTTGAGACTGACACTGACAATTACCACGTACAGAGACTGACAGTGGAGAATCTACACATGCATGATGTGCATTTGGGCTATGTGAGGCATTGGCAACAAATAATTTATTCAACTAACAAGTTTAGCCTTTTTTTGTGTGCCCGTAGATCATCTTTGGAAATCCTTCCAGGTTTCTAACTCTCACCAAACTACACGAGCACTCGAATTCATGCTTTGCTTTGACTGGGTGCTAAAATACACAGCACCTCTCCGGTCTCCTTTCGGCCAAGTGTTGCCCTCCAAATCCACTCACTGGGGCTGAATGTTCAAAATGGAAATACCAAAAGATCTGGTTTTTAACACTATCTGCTGTCTTCTAGTGCCTCACAAAAGTTCCAGCCCAGGAGTTAAAATGGGAGTGGCTACACAGAAACTGGAATGAAGATTAAGAAACGTTTATGGGCATGTTCCTGCAACAAAACACAGGTCAGATCAGTAGGTGAGGCAGCTGAAGCAGATGAAAATCACTCTCCTAGTATCAATGCATACTGTATGAGGATAGTTCTTGGAATTCCAGGACTAGGAAATATTCCCTGAACAAAGGAATCACTTCACAAATAAAAAGGGAGTGAATAAAAATGGGAAGATATCCCCTTCTGGGCTCTACATCAGAATGTGCCTCCTGGTTGGGGTGCCAGAAGGGATTGCCACCACCATACAGGGGTGCCCAAAGAGCTTTTCACAAAGTTGGGGTCAACATGAAGAGCCAAGGATGCACTTCCCAGGTTCCTGTCTCCACATAGTTCTGTACACTACAGTGCTGAAGCACGGGAATCACGCCAGGCACAGGTGGAACACTGTTGCAGCTCCCCCAGGATGTCAGCCCTCGCTCTCCTGAGTGCCAAGTCCAACAACCAGCCAGAACACAGTCACCCCAGTAGATGAAGATCACCATAAGGACTCAGATTCTTCTCTTCCTCCATTTCCTCCCTGGTTTTCTTTCACTGCTACTCCTGTCTGTCTCAGGTGGCCTAGCATGGAAAGAGCTCTCCTTTTCTGATGCAATCTCTGGGTCCAGGTGAGGCCCTGGCTCTGCAGCCAACCCAACAACTGGGCAAGAGCAGTTGTGTTCCTATTGACAGTGCACGTGCTGGTAAATACCAGCCCCTGGGGTATTCTCAGTAAACACACAGCCATCCCCAGCTCCTAAGATACACACACACGCAAGCACTTGCTTTACCCGACACTGAACTCACACCTCACAAACAAATTATTTAACTACTCTATCCCCCAAGGAAGACAGTGATCATTTCAAATGCAGCTCCCTGCTCATCTCTCACATACACGCAACGGCCTGATAGGTTAAATGCTGCCATTTAATTACAGTAATGGAAGCTGCTATTTTTTGGTTCCCTTGAATCCTCTCTCGCTCTCTTTTTTAAACACATACAGAGTCATCTTTTAAACATGTATTTTATATTTTCGAGTTTAACAGCTGCGTTCTCCTGGTTACTTGAAGAGCAGGAGCAATGATACTCTGATATTCTTCTCTGCAGCTCCCAGCAACTAGCCTTTAAATGCCACACAAAAAGGAAGACAGGCTGGGAGAGGTGCTGTAACAAGGGACACATGCTAACACTGCAGAGGCCAGTCTGCCCTTCATTTACTTAGATGGTTCGTGTTGATTTTATTGAATAAAATTAGCTTAACCTCCCCCACACCCCCCAAAGCAGCTGGGGCCTGGAGAGGAAAAACACAAAAATGCTTTGAGTAATTTTACTGAAAATGCTACAAACACCAGTCCATCACAATGGCAGCGTGTCACGGTATGGTTGTGTTTGTATATACATGGTTTGGAGTCAGGATTAGCTCAGATCTGCCTATATCTGACTCAGTTTCCTCATCTAAAATGGGGATGGTATTTCCTCTGTTTCCCACTGAAATTTAGTCTGCAAACTGTCCAAGAAGAGAAAATTTAAACAGAAGTACATTAATCAATCTTACAATCTTGCCATCCCACAAGAGGTGCCACAAGCTTAGCCAGTTAATATTTGTAGAATACTTTGAAACAAGTGGTATAGAAATATGGGATAAAGGTTTGCTCAATTCTTGAGCATGCTGCAAAACACTTTTTTCTCAAGTGAATTCAGGAAGAGGACTGGAGGTGGCCAAAGACTGGAGGGGTTTATGGTTAGTTACTACTGAAGCAGGACACGTAACACATGAGTAGCACAATAACTATTTGTGGATTTTACATTTTGCATCGTGTGGCAATTAGAAAAAATCCAGAAGCAAAGCATAAGTACTTCCAAGTCAAAATAAATCCTTACCTATGCTGAGGCCACAACACCCCTAGAAAAATACCTATATTACACCTGTCCTCAGCTTTATTTGTCCTCTAAATGTGAAAAACTTATTTATTTCTAGGGTGGCAGTTGGCTCCCAGTCAGCCAGCCAGCCATGCAGGGATATTGCCCATCTCCATTCTCTGGTACGGATATCCACTGGAATCTCTTAAGGATGGAATCTTAAAAGGTGAGGCAAGGCAGAGACAAAGACAAATTTAATTTTATCACCATAAAAAGGGACATTTCCACATGGGCAGCAAGGACATGAATATCATGTGTATGCGGGGGCGGGGGCGATTATAAACGCATTTTTGGCGAAATTCAATAAAGCTGATTCTACTGCATAAGGTCAGCAATTTACTTTTAAAAAATGATATGATTGCAACTTTTAATATAACCCATGTATTTGCTGCAAGATGCTCTAGAAGATTGTGTAATGTAACCACCCGACCTCTCCGCAGGAGCAGAGATCACCCCATTTACCCTTTATTGTCTTGCTAAAAGCAATGCACATTTGCACTGTATGACAAAGTCAACAGCTTTTACTTCAGAGAGCCTCAGATTTCACTGAGAATGAATTCTCTGCTCTCTTCCTAGGGGAGTGGAGTCTCGCCTGGACTAGGTTCCATCAGAAAGAATAGGAAAGAATGAACCAAAGACCGAATTCTCCTTTTAGCTAAGGAAAGAATGATTGTGCTCCAGATTAAAATTACAAGGGAACAGTGTGTAGCAGAAAAGCAAATATTAGGATTTCATGTTCACAGGCACCCAAGACATAGCTTTAAACAGGGTAGAAATGCTGTCTAAGAGAACCTAGAGGAATACCTCTTACAGGAACTTATTTTATCTTTCCTAGCAAGAAAGTATCATTAGGTCTGAGATGGATTTCAGCAGACGAGCAACACAGATTACCCTAATTACACTCCTTGTTTTAGCCCCAAGAGAGAGGCCATCTCTTCTGACATAGAATACTGGGTTCATTCACAGAGCAGAGCAGGAACTGAATTCCTTTACTTGCTCCAGGAAGACCGTGGGGAAACCCTGGGCTGGATGGCCACGAAGAACAAATTCCTTCTATCATAAAAATATTTTTATACAAACATACATAGATTTCTTCAACTGTCTCAAGGTGGAGCTTGCTTCAAAGGTCAAAGCTGCAGGGCTGGATTAGGATTGCACGCAATCTGCCTGAGTCTTGACAGCCTGACATTCTAAAGTTTGCATCTCTCCCCTCCCGTACACAGCCGATGGAAGTAAATTCTCAACCTCTTTGCAAGTGGGGCTTATACTGCAGCAAGCAACTTCAAAATTCACATGTTGCAGCACCAAGAGCTCTGAAACAAGCACATCAAAGCAGTTTATAAACAGAGCTAGCATAAATCTCCAAAGTCAATAATGCAAAAGTAGTAATTAACCCCATTTTACAGATGGGCAAGCTGAGAACAAGTAACTCGCCCAAAGCCAGGCAAGCAGTCATATCTCAGCTCTCCCATGCCTGGGCTTAGATGGTAACTACAGAAGTGACTTCCTTTTGGCACTCTGTGTTTACCTTCATTTGAAAACATGAGAAATAAGTTATTAAATGTACAAGTCAAATTTAGGCTCTGGGTCTTTTCTGTCCATCACTAAAGGCTAACGGTTTCAGGACTCAGAATATAATTGACTGGTTCTGCATTGTCTTCTAGGATAGACTTCAATTCACTCTGCTGTAATCATACTGTTTTTTTCAATGCTACCAGGAATAGAAATATTATTTTGACAGTAAACCAGGCAGATATGACTCAAAACACACTCAGTGAGCAACACAGTTAATTTTGCAAAGCCATTTTTAACAGCTCTTTTACATTGCATAGTTACTGTCAGATAGCCAAGTGGAGAGATATCATTAAACCCATGACATTCCAATTATTTCTTAAAATTAAGCTTACAACCAATATTTTGTAGCATACACAACTTCTGGGCACCAAACAGGTCTGTTCAAACTCATCAATAATTAGCAGAGGTGATTCCGGACTCTTCACTGAAATCGTGAGGAATTTCTGTGGCCCAACAGAAACAGGAGCTGCAGCAGACCGTTTACCCAGTATCACCTAAATGAATCACCTCTCTTGCTCCGTGCAGTATAGATCTAAATGGTTCAAGATCACTGAAGGTTGAGCCTGAAGTGAGAGAGGAAGGATATTACCACTAATGTGACTTGTATCCTGTTATAGAACACATATATAGGCATTTAGAGGATGTAAAATTTGAGGGTCGCTCCCTCAATGGTTTCTTCACAAGATCATTAAACATCACAGTGGTGCTTCTTGCAATGCACCTTCTCAACACTTCACACAGTAACCAAAGAGAAAGTCACTGAGATTTTCCTGGTTTTAATATTAAATAGCAGAGCTTGTATCAAAGCCCTTTAAAAAATCGTCTTGCTTAAACCAACACACTGTGAAGATCAGTACGCCCTAGGTTGGCCACGGCTTTTTTTTCTTCTGTTCCCTTTAAACAGGCCCAAGTAGGACTTTTCCCTCATGTTCAGCACATACTGAGTTCAGAGCCAGCAGTCTATAGAGCACTCAAGCCAAACATTCAAGTACAAAACAGTGCAAGACAACAAGACAAGCTTGTTGGAGCTACCCATAACAAGGATGATGTATTTTCCTGCTAGTGAAAAGTTCCAAGTAGAGCTCGTCAACAAACTTCTAGAACTAATACAGAAAAGTGTGTCTTCAAAACTCCCCAGAATGTTCTGGAGAAAAGTAATGATTTCATAACTATTCAAAACCAATGTATTATTCTATCGATCTCTTTTATTATCAGTTACAATACTGAAGATTCCAGTCTAATCAATAGAGTGATCTGACAGGTCTATAATAGTTCATTTTAAAAACCCACAACTCTGTGATTTTAAAGGTTAATCCCTATTTAATATAGAAACAAATTTCCAAATGTCAGGTTTTCCAGTGGGATAGAAATGCATTGTTCAACCTAGTTTCTCGATATCATTGAGCTATAAAATTGTTATAAAACAGTGAAATGTACACTGAGTCCAATGTTCTTCCAAAATAACAAACTCACTTGTAAGTAACTACAGTTTCTATCAAACACACACACACTTTTCTTAATCACCTGGCTGTTATAAACATTAAAGAGTAGCAAACAGAAAGGATTGCCTTCCTTTGTACACTGCATCACACGGCTAGTTATGCCTAAACCTATGTCAGGTGTTCTTCTGAATCTCTTGAATCACTGGGATAAGAGTCAAAGATGAGATATTAACTGATTATCTCCATGTGGATAGGAACTAAATAGATTACTCTCTCCAAACTTCCTTCCAAATCTTTAGGAATGATAGTGAAGTCTTTCTATCAACTATAAAGATTTTCTTCCAAAACCCCTGGCAACTCCAAAGAATAGCCATTATCTGATTCCCCAGGATCTCCTAAGGTTGATCAGTTTATCACATTCTGCTGCAGGTCTCTTCCTGCCGAAGAAGCCAAGAAAATCTGTAAAGTTCATGACAAGCTCAGATAACACAGCAGTAAAATTGATGGAGGCAAAGAGTCAGCATGATGAATAGGTTGCTACTGAACAGCAAGTGACAGATATGCAGATGGAAGACTGGCAGGACAGGGAGACATCTCCTTCACTGCAGATGGATAGACATTCTCAATCATTTTCAGGAAGAAAAAAGAAGGCAACTAACGAATACAGAACTGTGAAACTTGCTTCTGGATCACGAGCACATCAATTATTCTGGATTATGAGGCTCCAGGAGTGGAAATCCTCCTGGCGTGTTGGAAAATTATCAGCACTGGACATACATAGCAGAGTGCCAAAAATGGATGTGACTACCAGTAATGCTGATTCAGACAGGAACTGTTGTGAGTTTGTTAGCAATGAAAGCATTAATTCTCTCACTCTTCATTCCTCGGGTCTCTAATAAGTCCCTTGGGAGACAACCAGATTTCCCCATTTATGCAGGGTTTTTTGACCCAAAGCTTGGATGGGAGGCATCTAAAGAACAAACTGGTAGCATGAACAGCTATAGGACATGTTTTTCTTTAACCTAAGCAAAATATAATAAGGCACAATAGCTGTCTTTCAAAGTCATAAACAGAGGCCTAAGCATCTTTATAATTAAATATCCCATAGTGCTTTTCAAGAATCTTTGTGCATTTTTTACCCAGTCATTACATTCTCTATCCCTAAAGCTCCCTTTGCAAGATCACTTAGATAAAGTATTCATTTCCTCTCCTAACAACCATGAAGTGAAGTTAACCAGCTGCCATCCTCTACCTCAGAGGTGGATGCATCTTAGTGGAAGGCACAATGAGAACTAACTAACCCTGTACACACCATCAAACTTCCTCCATGCAAATAGCTGCAAAGTTTCGATGGTAAATGGGTACAATGTGCTTCAAGATCCTCAAATGAGAAGCATTATGAAAACGTAGAATGCACTGACTTCTGTTTAACCTGTACAGTCATTTCTGTAAGCCTACACAAGCTATTAGACTTACTTTATGCTACTTGAACACTCGTTCCCAACTTCTTTAATAACCAGAAAGCACAACCTCCCTGGTTCTACCTACGCTAGTGAACTTTCTCTCATTGTGTGTTAATTTATTCCAGACGTTTAATACACTAAGTGTATTCTTGCAATAAATTTTTGTTATCAGGATGTGAATTCCAGGTCTCGCAGCTTTGCAAGTGATGAGGTCTGTGCAGGCATGGGCACAAAACACTTAGGAGACAGCTAGTGAACAAGTTACATGATCTGCAAGGACGAGACAGGACAAGTGCTCACTCACACGACCAGTTGTGCAGTGAAGTTAAGTCTTCATCCCTTTCCTTCACCACCTCTTAAACCCATACTCTGTTGGCACGTTTGAAGAGGACAAGTCATCTAGCATTCCTTGAATAATCTACATTTATGGCCTAATCACACATTCTTGTATTAAACATGGTAATTTCTAGAAAAGCATGAGGTTTGGAGGCCACAGCAGTTTGGTCCAAACAGGTATTTTGACAGCACAGGCTACTAACTATTATTTTTTTGTATGAGCTGTCACTGGACTCCATTGGTTTGCATTGCATTTTCTTCTCAAGGCAAAGCTTTGTAAAAACTGTTCCAGCTTCACTGAGACATGTTAAAGAATTAATTACAAAGTAAAGCTGAAGGAGAAAATTAATTTTGGAAACATAAGAGGTTACTTTTCTTTTCCTCCCTTTTCTGGAAGTGGGGGAGGAAAGGCAGTTATTTTCATCTTCATGTTGGGGGCAGGAGTTGGGAGGTGTCCAGTCGATAACCTGACCATCAGAACAAGGTTTGTAATTAAAAGGTCAGTGACCTGGAAAGCTAAGGCCTCACTCTCAGGGCCCCTCCGTAATGACGGCGCTATTAAATTAAGACTGTTATGAAATCAATGCTAAAAAAGCTTTCATGGTAACGAGATTCCATTCAAGGACATGCAAACTGCCTCATGAAATGGACTTAAATTATAAAAAAAGAAAAGTAATAAAAGAGGGTTAAATTGAAATCTGCTGAATAATTTACTTCCTTTAAAGCCCTCCAGCCAGTGGCTGTGCCCCCTTCTCTCAGGCCCTCAAGGTGATCCACTCGGGTTTCTTTGGCAAAGAAGGAAAGACAAGCTTCAAAGAATGCAGAGTAGAGAAAAAAGAAGAAAATTGAGACCGTTTTCTACTGGAGATCCTGGGGCCAGCAGCATTTGTTTCCAGGGAATCGAGTGCCTTAGAGCTCTGATTGGGAAGGGGCGTGTACAGTTATATAATTTATTCATCTCTTCAGAAATCACCATAGCCTGGCATCTTGACAATAGTAAAATTTTCTGGAACTCTGATGCACTGCAAAATACTGTGTGACACCTACAGGAAAACCTTGTGTAGTCACTCACTGCCCACCAGCCAAAGTAATGAAACAGATTAGTAGATAGAACATGTACAAGGGCAACGCTTCCAACAACCTCCAATTCATCTCACCCAGCAAGAGTGTGGCTGCTCTGGGAAGCATGTAGCACATTATGGTACATACAGATAGATATATATATATACACAAAAGACCCATCCAGGCAGCACATCTTCTGAAGACTGTTCAGCCTTCTGGGTGGACGTTTTCCCAATACAATGCCACAATTATGCATTTACTTGCCCTAATGCACTTCTGTTCTCCTGCCACTGTAATTTCTGAGTTCCTCATATGCTTTTGCCTGCTCCCACAGTGCCACGCTGCGAAGGCATTACTGTACTCATTTTATAGATGAAGAGAACGAGCAACAGTTTTCCATCCAGGATTATCCAGTAAGTCTGTAGTCTAGCAGCTTTCCCTTCCCTGTCCGGCACCCTGAAAAACAGAGCTCCACAAGCACAGTGCACTTCCACCCCCTTTATCTGGCCAGAAGTTACAGATTCAGAATACACAAAATTAACAAGCCACATGAGTTACCAGGTGGGTAACTGAGCAGTACAGGACATCTGAGGCACAACAGTTAGATGACAGACACATTTCCACAAGGGTTTAAACCCCACATGCTGTCTAATTACTCCCAAGGCGCCGCTGATTCTGTGGCATGTCATCAGCAAAATCAACGAGTTGGACAAAAAACAAACAGCATCTTTTTTTCCTTTCTTTTCTTTCAGATACTCTGAGGGGGAACAGCTGTTTTTCCCTTCATCTGAAGAAGTTCATGATAAAAAGGAGGAAATGTCATAAATTACACAAAATGCCAGTGTAAGCTTCAAAGAAAATGATAAATGATTCTAATAACTTCATGTTTCTCATTAATGCCTCTGTATTTGGGAGTTTAAAAGTGCTTAAGACAACAGAGAAACTCATCCAACTTTTGAAAGACCTTTTACAAATCCAGGACACCCTCACTCTGCCAACTATCATCAACACTATCATCCCATGTTCAGCAAAGCTCTGACCTGCAGGTAACCAGGAAAGTCTACCTGCAACTTTGCAGCTCCTGTTTCACAAGGAACCAACCCCAGCCCAGCTGATGAGCCTGAAGAAACTTTCATTTCTCACTGCATTGAAATTAAACAAAACCCAGTTCCTACAGTGAATATTGACTAATGTTACAAGGAAATAAAATTTGATTGGCCTTTTTTAGGAAGGAGACACTTACCAGAAAGAACAAAAAATTGTAATTCAAGGCAGAAGCACCTCTGCAAGTCTCAGATGTGAAATTTCTCAGTTGAAGTCAGAACTGCAGGACCAGAAAGCTCACCCACAGCTAATGCTCCAATCCTGTCCCTGCAGCCCACACAGGCTGTGGCTGGGGCAGTGAAGGTTCCCCCAGGGGTAGGGCACCTGCTCTTTTCCCTCTGCATTCACAGACAGAGGTGATCCAGCACCATCCTCTCTACTGCAGGAGTTTTTAACTCTTAGTGGGGAGTCACAGACCTCTCCTGTACAGTTCCATGGAAGTAACAACAAAAGACAAGTTCCCACATGGTGTACAACTATCTATAGATATGAAAATTCCCCTCCATCAAATTTCCTCTGGGATCTATAAAGAGATCTCCTATTGCAATTTCTGCTTGAAGAAGCTTGGATCAGAGTAACTGTGAAAAAAATACAAGGGTACCTCTGTATTGTTTCCTACAAAGATAAAATCTTACAGAGACTCCTTGTAAGGGAAATGGGTTCTCTACAGAAAATGCTTTTCTGCCTGGTAGTGAGGACTTCTCTACCAGAGAGCCCATCCATAAAATAGGGATAAACATTGCCACTGCGATGATGGTGACTGTCTATCAGAGATCAGGGGGACAGCCTACCAAACCACACAGTCCCTCATTTGCTCAGGACTAAATCAGCCACAACATCTATGTTTCAAGAATAACTGCCTCCATCTGCTACAGCATGTGGGCACCACGACATTATGGACCTTCTGCTCTCGGGCACTGAACAGAGGTCATGTTGTGAGCCCAGTGGTCAGGCTCCATATGGACATCTTTCTGCTGAGTACAGGCACTGCTGGACCCTGCTCTTTCCTATCTCCTACTGCTACGTTTTCAAACAAACAATGAGCACAAAGGGAAGGAGGGCTAATTAACAAACAGCTCTACCAAACCATTTCTGCTCTTTAGTAATTATTAGCCAAGTAATTCATAAGAAGTATTAGTCGGGCCACAGTTTCTCTGTGCCTCCATCTCCCCACCCTTCCTCTTCTCCCAGTCAGGGATTTATTAAAATTAAACAGATTAGATGGAGCTCCTGATACTAAAAACTGTTCAGTGAAGCCTGCGGTGGGGAAGTGCAGAGCAAACACCAGAGACATTTGTCTCTAAATTGCTCTAAATACCTTCTGCAAATGAAATTCTAACCCAGCTGTGTTGAGAGAGAAAACGAGGAATAACTGGTCATTGTCAGCACAGAAGAAGATCAGGCAGTTATAATATTGCACGATATACTGGGGGCTAAGGATCTCTCGGCAACAATAGATTTTGTATCAGGTTACCCCGGGTAATCAGCACAGCTTTTAGGCTCAGTTTTCCCTTGCTTCATTGCTTCAATGATAGAGTTGAAATCCCCAAGCTTTTATGATTAATTACTCCCCATAGGTCCACATATTTCAAGGAAAAACTCATGGAGCACAGCGGCCAACAGGCTCCAAATTTTAATGCCATCCTGATGGCAGGGCAGGGCAAGCAATGTACCCATGTGATTGGAATGTTCTCTATCTGGCACTGGGAGAAGCAGTGAGAGGATCACACTTGAAATGATGTGCCCATGAACTACTTGTCATGACATCATTGCTAAAAGGCCAGACCGCCCCTGCTCCCTAGGTCCTTTGCTCTTCCAGATGAGCAAAGTGGTGAATATATTGAACTGTCCATCTCATGACATCAGGTCTCAGGTGTCTCAATAAACAGTTCATAACCCCAAACAGAATAATATACATTTCATAGGCTTCCCTACTTTTCAAAACTCGTATCTACAAAATTTGATGTACCCTGAAGTACTTATGATTTCCATGCATAAGAGGGTCACTCCCCTCTGAAGTCTGAAATTTGTATTTTCAGTATCATTCCAGCTGCTTAAAGTGCTCCATAGTGATGCAATTAACTCCAAGGTAAGATTGTCCTTATTATTTACATCTTGTGGTAAGGATCTAAGCAACATGGTCTCAGGAGGGCAGCATAATATGGAGTGAACTTAACCTGAAATGCACTGTATGTTGTGGACTAAAAACTTTAAAAAAGAAAAAGAAGAACAAAAGATAGTTCTGCTATGAGTCAGAAAACAAAATAAATTCTCAGTAGGCAATGGCCAAAGTATGTTCCATCTGTCTAAGACGATATAGGATTTGTCAGGATCTGTTCTATCCCTCCTATAGAAAAGGGCTAAACTCAGTCAGTAGTTTACCATTTCAGCCTGAAAGTCAGGTCAACCCAAGCCTGACCTTAACCTGACCTTGTTTACTTTCACCAAGTCCTTCGCCCTTCATTTTTCTCCCTGGCTCTCTTGGGAAATATTTGACCTTTTCACCTAGAAGCTGGTCATCCCAAAGCCAATGTCACTAAGGTTAGAACTGACCAACTAGTCCACAACTCTAAACCATTCTCATTTCAGAAGAGATCTGATAATAGTTAACCCAAAAACTTCCAATGTGTCTTCTGTATTCCACAATTCAACATCTGGTGCCAATATTGCTCTAGTCAGTTTGGAAGAAAGGAGAATGATATTTCTTACAAACTTCAAATCCTTTTTTGAGACAGACTACTTGCTTTGTCCTTAACATCTCATTTTCCACAGCAATACATTTTGGCTTTACAGTAACTCCTCATCACTGAGATTACAAATTTACAAGTCCATACCTTTCTTCTTCAGAAATGCTCTTCTGGCTGCAAGAGGACTTTGGCGGACTCGTGAATTCTGCAGGAACTTCACTGCTGTCACAATCTGGTGAGGGTAGGAAGATTGGGGAAATAGAAGAGAGAAAAGATCCAGGTTAGGAATGGTCAAATTCCTATTTTCCATTATGCATTCTGTACTGCAGAGTAAGGCATCGCATCCAACACATGGAGACGGTCTGGAGCTGACACCGATCCAACTGCCAGAAATGGTTCAAAGAGCACCAGAGTTTGTGGCTCAGCTCTACTCAGACAGCACAATTACGGTATTTCAACCTAGAAGTTTCTTGTTGAATTACTCTTGGAGAAGCTCAACCTGTACAAAAAACTCCATTAAGATTCTTGAGGGTTTCTGTCATTTGTATTATGATCTTTTTACCTAAGTTGATTCCTACAGCTGAGGGCAAGCTTGAGAGAATGCATGTGATCTGTGAAGTAGGCTTACTAGTCAGAACACTTCCTTTCTGACTGACTTACAGCTCCCTGCAAATTCTAAGAGATTAGGGTCTTCTCTGCCATCATTCTAATTCACTGAAAGTAATAAATAAACCTCAGCTTGTCATGACTGGAAAAAAAGCAACTTCACATGGCAAAAATATTTTAAAAGCCACTTTTCATGACATAAATGGGTAGGTGAGTGGTTAGATTTAAGCTCCACACCAGCAGAAATCACAGATTACTTTTGTCTGAAGACTGACTTCTACATCCTTCTTTAAGATGACATAGCTCTTAAAACAAACCACTCACTCAAACAAAGGGTAAGGTAGGGAACAATACCCAATGGCATCAATGACAATGGCACTAGCTTTTTAACATTTCCAGTTAGTGCCAATGACAGGTACTTGGTTTTCTCTTCATATGGTAAAGCAAATTTCCCCATACTGTCCTATACTATTTACACACACTATTATGTTTTGCTGCACTAGTGAAAAATAATTGATTAACTTCACTTTTATACAAAAACATCTGTTCTGATTGTGGCATCAGGGGGAATGATATGCCTGAAGTTAACAGCACTTGGGAGATGGACACATCCATGTGAACTAGTGGAAGAGATTACTTCCTTCCCCTAGAGCTAAAAATAACCATGCATATGAACGGAAGAGGTTTTTCTCCCCAAACACTGACATAAACCTTCTCCTAAAATGGTGGTATATGCTAGACCTACATTAGGTGGGTCTTGAAGAGTTTATCTTAAAATATAGTCTCTGGAATTCAGTTCCAAAAAGGTTTTCAAAACTTTTCACAGCAGAGAAAGAAGGAAAAAAAAAATAGCACCACTACTGAAATCACCAAGTTTCACTCTGTGTTTGAATCAAACCCTTCGAATATGCATTTCTGGTCAGAGAGCAAAGTTCTGATGGGTTTAATGGCACTTTCAATGTACTCCTCAGTGCATTCCATCAATGTTTTTTTTCTTCTAAATTGCATCTCTTATTTCTTTAAATACATTAATCAGGCTAGTGTAGGCAAAACGGATCCATTGGACAATGCAATAAACATGAATTATCATCTATCCAACATGCATAATGGCTTAAAAATACATAATAGCAGGTGTAGTTTAAATGATTAGTTATTACACCTGTGGTGGGTCTGATTCAATTGGGGAAAATCATCTTTAATAGGTTAAAAGGTTTAGATCACCAGGCTTCCCTTAAAGTGGCTGTAGAGAGGGTATGATGGAGTATGCTGTCATTACTAATTCATTTAAGAAAAACATGGGGGATACAGCAAAGAACAGCATAAACGAGCGAATCCAATTTAAACATCAGGTAAAGCAGAAAACACCTTTTAAAAAAGCATGATAAATGAATTTGGGAGAGGGATGAAATTGGCATATTTATTTTAACGGGAATTTGACAAACTCCCAGCACACTTCAAAGTTGGGAGGATAAAATGAATGGGGGATTTTTAATTCTTTTCCTTTTCTTATTTTCCTTCATTTTTTTCCCTAGGTTTGCATTCAGTAATTTTGAACCATAAAATACTATAGCAAAACACCCCACATAAAGTACACTTGGGTTTCATTTATGTGCACTTGATCTGTCTCCAGCTGAAACGCAGGTGACAGGCAAATCACAGACCTAAACTGTGCTGATATTGCCATGCCAGATGCAGAAATGTAAAGCGCCTAAACTAATAACCTTAAAATAATATGCTGAATAAGAAAGATGCCCAAACGAGCAGACCAACAGATATGTGAACACATCGAAACCACTTTCCTTCTAACAATAATTACTTGTTTGTTTCTTCAGAAACTCCTCAACACTCCCTCTTGCACTTAGTGAGCTGAGACACAGACACAAGAGGCCCGCAGCCCTGACATCCTGCAAGCCCCTGTTTAGTCACCAGGTTTTAAGCATTAAAAAACCTGTGAGAAATAAGCAGCATTTTTCATTGTACTATTTCAGTCACAACCATGTGAACGTTTTATTGATTCTAACTCTTTATTAGAACTTATTTTGGCCTTGTAAAAATGTAAACATTTCAGTAGTAAATTTCACTCCAAAATAAACTTCTATTTTATCTCTTCCCTGCATCACTTCCTCCATTACTCACAAAGTTTTTAAGCTTAAAACAAAGTAAAATTACAAGCAACAACAAACTTCATAAAAAAAGAATCCTGGACATGTATTCCTCCTCCCAATAATCCCACGTTTCTCCTGTTTGTTTGCCTTTATCTCTGAACATTCCTCCTATAGGATGAGCTGAAGCTTCTTCATTTTTATAATTCAGCTTGTACGCACGAGCAACTTATGAAGCAATTTTGGCTATGTCAAAATGCCAGTATTTTCAACAAACATACACAAGAACTTCCCTACCTTCTATGGATCATTTTCTTTGCACAAACAAGGATAACTGCAGTCCATAATTTAAACAACAGAAAAAGGAGGAGGAAGATGTGAAGACTTTGCGGTCCTGTGTATAGCCAAAAAAATCATGCAGCAAACAGCACTCTGACTCAGCTGGTAACATTGTTCCACACTATTTCTGTATCATTTGTAACACTCCTCCAAATTTTTATAGTATTAGGACACTGCCAAATAATGTGCATTGTATCACTACTCCGATTCTTAGATTGCCAGAACATGCTGGCCAGCAAACCAGTTTTATCTGGTGGATCAGGTATGTGTTTCTTGTAATGAAAGACAGCGTATTTGGCTTTTTAAAACAAATCAATTCCATAAACTTAACCCACCACCACTTCTCCTGCAGCGATACGACACACAGACATATTTCTGACTGGGTGGTGGTGGGTGGAATCCTGCAGCTGGTCTTGTCCTACAGTTTGATTTCCTAATTAGAAGACGAATGCAACTGTTCATGGATTACATTTGTGCCTGGCCAAATTACATAAATTCAGGCCAAATATTCCGCACCAATGTCAAAGTTATAAAACGGAGACAGGAACTTTATTGCAGATGTTGTGGGAGTGCAACAGGCTGGTGAAATTCTGGGCCAAGGCACAGCACGTTGATGTGATAGCCAAGGTCCCTCATTCCCAATTCCCCTCCCTTTTGTGTCCATGGGGAGGGCAAAGCCAGACTTATTTCTTACTATGTGCAAAGCTGCAGGGTTATCAATGGAGCAGTCTGAGCGACTTTATCAGTTACTAGCATTAGAAAAGAGACCACTAGAATTTAAAATACTGTGGCAAATGCCCACTTTCTACCATCTCAAAAAACCCCCCACCCAATCGATTAACAAAAATTAACAAACCTTCATCAGTGAAAGTTTCACAGGATTAAGTAACAGAATTCCATGTGGAAACAGAAGCAAAAGCTCCCAGAGTGCAGCCCCTAAGAGCTCGAACAGATCCCCTAATCCTGGGAAACCTCCGTAGGTTATTACTAACCAGCATTTGTTGATAGCCTGAGACTTTGAGGTGACCTGTGATGTAAAGGTTGGGTCTGAATTATACGTTGCAGGGATGGCATTTTGTCTTTCTGAGTGGATCTGTATCTGTTTAAATGCAACACTTCTTTTCATTAAGCAGAGGCGGCGCGGGCCATGAACTATGCACAGACAGTTTACATTACATGTGCGGAAGCAATCACCACTGGCAATATACATGACGTATGTAAAAGAAGTTGGAATTAATTTTTTTCCAGTGTATTAAAAAATAATAATATGGCAGTATCAACAAACACTCAACCTATTTCAGCCAGAGCAGAAGGCCAGAGCTATAGGGCAAATGGTACTGATCAATATATTAGCCTAGAGCAACACCCCCTCAGTGTACGGCTGTGTGTTTGCAAGCCTCAGAAGATTAAATTGTCTGTGAAAGGTTTCTGCACTCCTACTCTAAAGGAGATACCCAGAATCCTGTTAACAAGCATCAGGCTAAAGCCAACTTACCTTTTAACAAGGGCTGACTTAAAAGCCTGGCACTGCAACGAACGAGCAAGCCCCTTCAAACAGAAACACTGCGTTTCGGTAAGAAATCAGCGCTCTGCCAGGACTGACTTGACAAATACGGCTATCGGTGGCACACGGAAATAGTTGCAAAGCAGCTGTTAATCAGGGAAACACATCATAGAACGCTGATGCTAGCACTCATGAAAAAATGCAAGGGGCTAATTATGAAGCCATATATCTCACTAAAGAGGCACCGCTCCCCGCGCCCGCCAGCGCTCGCGGAGCCGGGGTCCTGGGACACCACGCACAACATGTTCTCCAACACAAGCTCCCTTCTCCCAGGACAAGCCTTCCCCAACTCAGCCCCCAGAATTCCAGTGAAATTCATATTTCACGGAAACTGCTTGTTATTTCTGAGGGAATTATCTGCAGGTCTGTCAGGAGAGAGGGAACACTTCGGAGCTGCTGTGATTTCACTGACGTTTTTATGAAACCACACGGAACCCCGGGAATGATTTCTGTTGTGAGAGGACCTAGAAAGCTGCAGTTTGGCAGATCTTGGTCATATGGAGAAAAGTTTAAAAATGCAGGGATAACGCTAAAAAAAAATCTCATGTAAAACAGGACAAAGAAAAAAAAACCAACTCAATGTAAAGCATAGGAGTCAGAACCAGAAAAGAACAAAGGCAAGGGAGAAAAAAACGTACCTGAGATTAAACCCCAGAACTAAAAGAACACGGAATAGCACCAAAAAAAGAGTAATAAGAGCTAAAAGGGAGAAATCCCAAGTGCCTGGGAACTGAGACAAGGGAGAGTTCTGTGAATGGGAGCTGACTCGGANGCAGCGCAGCCCAGCGCGGAGCCCAGCGCGGAGCCCGCGCTCCCCCTAGCCGAGGCCGGCGGCACCCGCGCAGGGGCGGCTTCGCCCGCCGGCACAGCCCAAATTAAGTGTTTTCACTCAGTGGAAATGAAATGTTTTGCAAGATGAAACAGAAAGAAAATTGAGGTTTTAGGTAATTACTAGTTGGCATTTACATATCACAGGCTGGTTCAACACCTATTCATTTTCCTCTTTTATTTTCAATTTTTTAAAATTGCTCATTAAAATGAACACATGACAGGGACGGGGGGAAAAATTACTCTTCCTCTTTTTCCTGAGGACTACAAAATCCAGATCTACTTTAAATACATTTATCTATAATTATCACATACAAAAAAGCCTTCCTTCATTTACATTTACAGGGTGACCAAGAAAAAAAAAATTGATAAAAGCCAGAAATACTCCAAGGTGAGCTGTCTTCGTGTCACCGTGTTGTGCCTGCTCCATGGTGGAGTCTCCTCGGTGGAGCCAGGACCCCTGGGTGCACGCATGTCCCCACTACCAGCCCCGCAGCAGAGCCTGCACTCACACCCTTCCTTTCCCTTCAATACATTCTCCCCTCGTTTCTTCCACTGTTCTCCCTGCAAAATTGACTCCGTGTAGTGCCTGTTCTCAACTTCTTTGTTGCAGGAGCCACTTCACTCTTCCTCCAGCCCTGGTGGAGATGTGACCTTTCCACCTCTACTCGCACAGAACCTCACATAACCTCACCACTTCCCGGGATCCCGATCCCCAGCTCAAATCACACTCCCGTTCTCCCTGGCTCAGTGGCCTCTCCATTCCCATTCCCATTGTTCCGTTAAATACATATTTCCTATGCAAAGCCCTTAATTTTACTGCGCCCTTCAGCCTTTTTTAATTTTAACCTTGTGAAAGTCTCGTTTAACCCCACCACGCGTTCTAGGATACAATTTGTATGAAAAATGCTATATAAAATAAAGTTTTATTGTATCATATGTTAAGGACATAAAACATCCCTGATAGAAGTGTACAGGAGCTGACATGAAAGACTAATATATTTTAAGGTCTATTGTGTAAATATGTATTTAGGGAATTCTAAAGCATGGTATTATTGACCCAAGTCTCTCTTAAAACACATTGATATATGGAGTAAAAGCCCTTATGAAAAGTAGCAACTTCATCTGTGTAGTAGTCACCTTTCAAAGTGAAATATCTCTGCTGTCCTCAGTTTTTTCTGATTCGATTTAAAACACAGTGGACACCCTGACAAAATTCCTGTCTTTTTAAGAGGAATAATACCCAAGTAATACTTATGTGCATAAAACTAAAGACAACAAGAAACTTTTATACATGCTTTAAAAGAAACAGACAATAACTATTTCTATACACAGAGAAAATGTGCTATGTATTTTTTTATTTCAGAAAGAAATACATCTCCAATTGAGACTTCATACCATCAGGTTTAACACAATACAAACTAGAGAAGTGCTAAATGCTGGAAAAAAACAGAAGAAAGATGAGCAGAAGAGCAAATTAAATGTATTAAACTGATAAAGCAGCAATAATAAATTTTAACCAATGAGTAGCACGAACCTTTTTATAGAGTTCACACATTTTAACTTTTTATTGAAAATAAAAGATATAATCTCACTTTCAGAGGAAAAATAAACTTTTAAAGTCCCCTTTTAGTACTTCTGTCTAAGCTTAAGTTGCAAGCTTCCTACAATCACCAGTACCACCAAAGAAGGCATTGCTGCTAGATGAACGAGGGGGTGGGGGGGCAATAATGCTTGCAATCCAACTGGCAGCAAATGATTTGAAGTTCTGTTTACATAAAAACGGCAATAAGCTCAGTGCTGAACACACTGGATCACTGTGGGTGATATATGGACCAGAAGGTCAGCGTCTCATGCAAGTAGGTGAAGTACCCAGCTCCTGAGTGTGGGTGAAGCCACTGTGCCACGACAAGGTTAACAAACTGATTCAAAGGGACCCAAGAAGGATGCCAGAGAGCTGAAGGGTGAAAACTGATTAAAGAGAATCTGATTTTTATAACTTTTCACAACAGTACCCTATTTATACAACTTGCTTCTCCCTTCTTACAGAAGGAGGTTTAAGGATCACTGGGGCTCTGCTCTGTAAATTAATGCAAGTGTCAAACTGTTGAGCTCAATCACTCTAAAGGAATGTAATGACTCAGTGTCCAAGATGCTCACTATAGCAGAATCAGGATCATTCTGTGGCCCCACAACTAACAAAAATTCACGATACAGCTTTTAGAGGAGTGGATGGCAGCACCTCCAACTCTTACCTTTTCCACTCCTCTCTCCATATTGCCATCGCTGGAGAGTTCAAACACAACAGCTTCTGAAGGAAATCTCTTCTACCCTGTTATCTTCACATGCGCAGAACGTAACAACCAACGAAGCTGTAATTGATTATATTTCCATTCTTTTAACTACCGGGCAGACAAGGGCTGCTGGAGGTTCATTCACATGCTAGGGAGCGAGAAGATGATGTAAGGAGAGGAAGCCTGTGTCACATCTAACAATTGTGCCCAAGTACTTAAAGTCGCTATTGAATGGTAGGCTCGAGAAGGCTAAATCAATCAAAGAGATGCACCAGAACAGCATCATTGTTCAGACTTAACTTAGATCCTTCTAATTCCACAGTCAAGAGACTCGAAAATCCTAGTAATACAATGGTTTAGATTTAGTGCCAGATGATCGAAGGTAGAACCCATCTGTGGAAGATGCTGTAAAGATGTTTGAGAATTAAATTACTCAAATGGACAGGAAAATCAGCAAGCTCTTATTCCTTGAACCTCCTATTGCAAGAACCCTATTTAACAGAATTCTTAATCCATGGAAAATGTAGACCAGCAACTGAGTGTTTTCCTTGCAGCAATAAAACCCCAAACAATCAGAGGTGAAGTCAGGGGGCTACGATGGCATTATTGTGTGGAAGATCTGGATGACAGAATGAATAAGGAGATACCAGAGGAAAATCCTTGGATCACCAGAATCTAACAAACGAAAGGTTTCATGTTGGAAACATCAAAGAAGCTGGAAATTGTGACAGGTGCGCAATAAATCATGCAAACCGCAGCAGCTGGGAAGCAACAGCAAAAGGAGGACTTAAAACACTGGAAGACCCTTATGTAAATTTAGTATTTTACTTTGAGCTCTTTGGGACAAGAATCATCCTTTTACTCTGTATTTGCAGTGCCTGGTGCTGGTCTGCAACCGGCCTCCTAGACATTTATTACAACACAAATAATAATAAAGACTGAGCAGACCATGCACTTTGTTCCTGCTGTTAATTGCCCCATTAAGGGAAAAACTAAGTAAGGGGCAAGAAATCTGATTGGCCAGAGCTGCCTAGTCTGTGGGGATTGCAAGTGGAATAATTTTATAGATTTGAAAGCAGCTGCGTCCCTTGTCTTTGTCCAGTTCTCAACAGAAGGAAGCTCACATCACAGAATTCCTCCTTCCTACGTAGGAATGTGCATAAGCCTCAAAAGCAACTAAGTTTCCCTGCCAACTCTTAGGATGCTTCCTCTGCAACAGAAATGAAACACAATATAAGGGCAAACATGAGGAATGTTTCCACTGTAGCTGTCCATGCCATAAATATTCTGTAAATAACGGGTCCGCTTCCTTTTCTCATTGGGGTCAATTTGGCATTTTTCATGGATGTTACATTCACTGTTTAAAGAAACCAACACATAGGTGTCATGATGCTGCTTGACCAGTACAGCACCGTACATACTAAGAAATCATGCGTACAGATCACCAGCTCCTCTCTTTTGAAACACCTGAGTAAGATCCCACCAGCCTATACTGAGTTAAAATGATCAAGAGAATGAGTTCTACAGAAAATTATACTCAAGTCAGGGTGCTCTTGCCTCATTGGGTCCAAACCGGGACGACCTACAAAATCAGAGAAGGTTCAAAATGGCACTTATACTGTTTTTTGTTTTCCTTAAACCTGGGCACAGCCAGTGTATGTCAGGGACTATTATAATTATACTCTTTACGTGTTGAAAAATTAATAAACAATTACTCCAGGAAAAAAAAAACAAACAACAAGCAGTTGTTCCCTTGACAAATGCTGCAGAAAACATTAACAATCTGAAATCTGGGTCCACACTGCAGCACGAGATTAACACCAGTGTAAGAATGGCCACTGTTGCTCCAAGAACTGGCACAACCAAAAGCTTGAGTCTGTAATGCTGCAGATTTCTCAAGACTCCACACCTGATCCACAGGAGCTACACGGCATTTTTCTAGCTTTGTAACAGAAGAAGGTAGATTCAGTCTTTAATGCTGCTTTGGCCCAAGTACAGGCTGTTCAATCAATTTCTATTAAGCCACAAAGTCCCAAATTGGGGGTAAGTGTTTGAAATGCACTGGTTTCAATCCTGCTACGCCAAAAAGGGCTTCCACACTGCCTTCGTGGCTGGAAAATATGGGTTACCTCTGCTCAGCTTCCCAGGAAACCATGAGAATGGTAAAAAACACACTTTCCTGAACAAGTAGGTGAGATAGCAAATGTCTGGAGTCCTGATAAATTCTTATTGAAATTTATTTGCAGCCTAGATTTTCCACCTTTCAATTAGTTCTTCCCTAAAATACTGGCAAGTTCTACCTTAACTTCCTTGACAATCCAGAGGGGACTCAAGTGCACTCGCACTGAAAGGCTTCCAATTTTCTTTAAAAAAATTAAATAAAATTCAATAAATCCCACATATCACTTTTTAAGCAGACCCATGCTACTCGGTCTTCTCCCCACCTTAAATCAATGGTAATCCAATTCAAATGCCTTACAGCTCTGTCTGAGAACTAGTGGAGAGATCAACGCTTTTTATCTTAAGGATTATGGATCGCTATTTGGCTGACTAACACACCCAGCAGCCCATTAGAAATACCACAAAGGGCACACTGTTTCTCCTTCCACCCCTCAGACTCAAGAAAGCAGCATATAAAACTTCACCCCTTCATGTTGCAGTTCTTAGCCTGCCTGCCTTGTTTCATTCTCTAAACATCCCAAGATTTATTAACCTTTACAGTAAAAACAAATAAAATAATGATGAAGTAAAAACACAGTGATGTAAGGGCTGCAGCTAGCACCATTTATCTGTGGAAATCCAATTAGTGCTCAAGTGGCAGAGATACCTGGAAAAGTGCTCACAATCAAATCAAAAAATGATACAAAAACATTAACCTGATGGCTAAAAACTCCACATTTAAACATTTAAAGTAATAAAGGTGCTTTTATTGAGTATTTTCTATATTTCATTAGGTCCCAAATTGACGAGGAGCTCTAGAGATGCATTTCCTGGGCTTTTGGATCCTTAGACCAAACGCTTGACTTTGTTGTTGTTGTGAAAGAGAAAAAGGAAGAGTGTTTCTTGCTAGAATGGCCAACTTCTTTCTGCAGCAGCAACCACAGCAAGAGTTTGCATATGCAGGAAATGCTGAGAAGCCTACGAAGATACTGTTAGATTGGACACGTTCATTCTGTAGGCACCATGATGTGAGCACAATGCTGTTTGAATTACTTTTGCATGCAAGAGTATCTGGATTTACCTCTGTTGTTGTGTTCTACCAGAAATTCATCTCTCAAAGTCACCGCCTTCATGTCCCCTGGCTGGGAAAGTGACCATATTGATGAGACAGTTGCTAGAAAGACAAGTACCCAGGGTACACCTTGACAGTCTCAGAAAAGAAAATAGGGACTGAATAAATAGTGAGATTAGTCAAGCCCCCAGCACTGTAGGGCCCTCAGATTAGGTCTGCTTACAAGACTTACAGAAAAAGCAGGCAGTACAACGTCCGTGTTCTATTGTTCTGGATACTGTGACCCTGCTGCTTTCTGTCAGCATTAAATTCACTTAAATTTATTAAAAGAGAAATCAGGGGAGAGCCACTGTCAATGAACAGAAGACCAAACTTCTGTGTAAAATTTTTCCCGATCTCTCTAAAACCACAACCAGGAGACAGTAACACCTAGTAAATTTGGGAACAGCTAACAGAACCTGACCCATTGGTTTGCTTACAGCAAAATGTTACCCTTGCTTATGGTATCAGTTTATGCACACTGCTCTTAGCTTCACACAAAGGAGTTGGACATATGCATTCAGAATAGACTGTGTTAAATGCAAAATAAATTGCACTCAAATTCCATTCCAAGGTGAATTAACTGAGTTAAAAGAATCAGGAAAAGCCCAAACGTCTCTACTACATTTCTAGGGTGAAGATTTCATGACAGATCACCATCAGGATTTTTACCTAATGATAATCTTCAACTTCCTTTTTTTTGTAATATGAACCTACTGTTCAGAAATAAATTTAAGACTTCAGAATATGGTATAAACAGCTTGGATTGTACTGGGTACCAGAAAAATAGTTACTTCCCGACTTCACTGTTTCTGCAGCAGCACTGGGCTGCTGCTCCCATGTTCTGAACTGAGTGGCCCTATGTGTGGTATTCCCTTTCTACAGAGAATAGCCATGAATTAGCTTTCAGATGCCAAAGAGTACAACCTGTCTTCAGGGAGCAATTTCTACATTGCTTTAACTTTTGTGCTTGGTATGTAGCAAATTATAAAGAGGAATGAGATACCTAGAATTTGCACACTGAAATGTAAAATGTTTAAAATAAAAAATTAAGGACAAAAATCCTCTATCAAAGATTCAACACAGCAACGTTTAGACTCCCCTCCTCTCCATCTCCTGCAATCAACAGGGATGAGTACCGGGTAAGAATCAGTGTGGGAGACCTCCTGCTCCTGTCTGGAGTATAAAGAGTCCTGGTTTCTTATTCTGCATTTGCATGTGGCAGCAAATGTGTAAATGTTTTAATAATACAAAAATCCCAATAGAGTGGAGGAGGAGGATATGAAAGAAAGAAATACAAGGACATTTACTTTCTTGAGAGCGAGATAGAAAGGAAGAGAGAGAAAGAAGATGACACGATAAGGGACAAAGCAAGCTTTCTGGGGTATATCTGGAAAAAGCTAGAAGAGAAATCATTAGGAAGTCCATAGTGCATCTACAGTGATACAGTGCGGATCAATTCATTTAACACTGCCCTGTACATTTACAGAAAAGTACTTTTGATATAATAAAGGCTCATAAACACACAGAAATTGGGTTAGACCTGTTTCGAATTCCTGCCAAACAATGGTTCAGAAAAATGAAGCTCTATTTTAATTAGCTCGACTCAAGAGTGATTTGATAACAGCAGATGCTGTCTGGATGCTTTCAGCTTGATGGGCTCCACATACATGAACTTAAGAGTGGCTTTGATGCAATTAGATATCTCTCTCTCCTTTAACATGTGTTAAGCTGAACCAATGGCTTGTGTCTATTTAACATCTTGAACTAGAAGGGTATTGATGCTCTTCCTCATTCTTCTCCAAATGAGTGGAGCTAAAGCGAAGGCGGTTTATTTGGGGCTTACCCATGCCATTTCAGCAACTTGAGAACAGAAAGGAAATGGCACCAATACTACACACAACGTAATATTAAGGTCTTAACATTAGATCTGTTTCTACCGCAAACCACATTTCCTGGCATGTAATTTTCACAGGCTTGGTTAGCCCCAGTCAAAAAACCTGCCCTGCCAATTGCTGCTTCAACTTCTTCATTTTCTGTGAAACCAAGAGGGACTCAGCAATAGTTCCACACATCCCTTTCAGTCCTGTATTCCCAGAAGACACTCCATACACACACTGTACCATCAGAGGAGCTTCCGTTCAGTCACGGTACAGTTGTCCCACCTTCTGTCCACCATTTCCTTTCAGAGACAACTTCTTCCATTCCTAGAAATATTTGTGCACTGACATCTTAGAGAACTCTTCCCCTTTCTAAAGTGATCTACCTACCTCGCTCTGTAGCCATAAAGTACAGGCATTTGCTAAAGGACACATGCAACATAGGAGCTGCTTTAATGCATCAGGGACAAGGCTAATAGGAGGTCTTGATTTGTTAATTATCTGTCAGTTTGTCACAGCTGGGCTGCAAGGAGTGGGTGAGGGGGAATCTTTCTGCTTGGTTCTTTCTCTAAATGCTGAATTATGCTGTCAAAACCTTCATCCCACCACAAGAGGCTGTGAAAAGAAGAGCCAGGCTATCCTTTTCTTCCTCCTTTTCCCAGCAGGATATGCTGCTTCAGATGTCCTGCCTTCCCACCATGTCTCTGGAAATGTATATGGCATATATAAAATGACCTTCACACCATCACACTATACCCAGTTTAGTCAAGGGACATAAGCAGACCGAGCATGATAAATCAGAGAGGAAATCCCAGTGCCAGGGAAGCACACAAGAGGCATTTATTCTGTAAGGAGTCCTAAAGTTGCTACCTGCTTGAATCAGCAATTTCAGAGCAGGGTTTTGGAAGGCAGAAAGCTTGGCCCTGTGAGAGCACGTGGATAGATATACATGGAGTTATAGAGATAAGGAGGTGGAGTAGTAGCAAGATTCCCTTTCTTCTTACATCTCTGCCCCACATAATCCTCTAAGTAGGGGGAAAAGTTCAGTCTGCGAAATGGGATAAAGCACAGAACACCCCCACAGAGACAAAGCAGAAAACAGGCTGTGAGAGAGCAGTAGAATTTACTATAAATGCTTATGCCTCTAAAATCCAGCTAAACGTGGCTGTTAAGCCATGAAAGCCTAGGGAGATCCCCACCCACTCTTCTGTTTTTCCTGCAGGCCACGTCCAGAGCATCCCATCACTCAAGTCCTCTCCTCAATAGGCCCTGGATTATGAAAAATCCCCTGCAGGAGCTTCCCACGTGCAGCAGACACACCCCTTCCCTACCACCAGCGATGCTGCTCCCTTTCAGGTGTGGGAGGCTCAAAATTTATTCCATGTACACAGGGGCACTGCCTGCTTGAGATGGGAAAATTGAGCTCTGGTTTGGAACAGGTGATCAGAAGCTATAAAGTCACCTGAACTGGAAAAAATGACCCTGAGCATTCCCCTAGCCCATTGCAACATAAAAAAAGCGTTGTCTCGAGTGAACCTTTGTTTATTTTACACTTAACAACAGCCACAGAGCACATACATACAGTCAGTACACAAGTCAAATTCTCAAAGCAGTTTTCTTCTGTGGACCATTCTCTCCTATAGTCTGACAAAACTGGTGCTTTTCATCTTTTGAGCTAGAATCCCTTAGAACCAGCAGTTCATTTTCTAGCGTCATCCACCTACCAGCGTACAGCATGTCAGCTGGAAGGGTAGAACAAGAGCTACAGTTTCCTCATCTCATTACTTAGTCCTGAGCTCTAAAACAAACCATACATTTTTGCACAGACAGTCCTACCTTCCCCAGATGGGGCTTACTGAGAAATCCACTGGGGACAAAATAACTGTCTTTATCTTTCATCACGTAAAGTTAATAGATCCATTTCAGAGAACATTTGCAGAGCTTGTCTCTGGAAAATAAAATTTGCTAAAGCACTGCTGCTCAGACTTTATGCAAGCTTGACTCCTTTTTGCACTCATCTGCTGTGGTGGCTCATCCCACATTCCTCAGCTGAGATGGCAGCAAGTTCCTTCAGGAAAATGAGAGTTACTGGGATAAATGCTAACTCTTCAAACAAGGAGGAACAGAACCCCTTATAGCAATTACAAGTAGAAAGCTGTTTACTGGCTGTTGACTTTGTGACTTCCTTTGAAGCCTTTTGCATCCCTTTGGGGGTTATAACCTAAGTTTGAGAAACACTGCTTTAAGGAACTTAACTATAAAGAGACATAGTGATGACATAGCATTGTTCCCCACCCCACACCTACGTAGGAGTTTAGGAGCAATTTCCCAGCAGGTCCTGGTGGCCCCAGCCCCTTTGCCTTCAAAAGCTCTGCCCTACAGTGATACAGACTCATAGGTGTTGAGATGATGCTCGAGATAAAGACCCAGCAGCATCGATAATACAACCAATGCAGCAGTCAGCATTAATTATTCCAAACTACCATAGGGCAAGGCCTGTGTCTCTTAAAACATCTGTCTCTCAATCTTCTGGTCTTTAATAAAATCACCCTCCCAGCCATAGGGTGTAACTGGAATTGTACATACGCATGTGCATGCAAAAACGCAAATGCATAAGGAGAGATTCAGGTCCTCATTAAAAAATGGAATAAATAAGAATTCACCAAGGAATTCTGCCAGAGTCTGATTTCCAGATCTGGTTTTGCTGCATTCTTGCCCACAGCCTGCAGAGTTCTGGGTGCCTCCCTATCCTTCTCCAGCTGCACAGTCCTCTTCAAATTCAGACTTCTTGCACCTATAATTACTAGGTGCCCTGTGCCAGGCTCCTTTAATTAACCAACCCAACTCCTCTCCCTTTGGGATCAGACTAAGCTCTTTTTTATTAGTTCCATCATTAGCTCCATCAGTACCTAGGCCTAAGCAGGATACCTTATACCACTTTGTGAGTGGGGCTGTAGGGTGCAAATGACCTCCCAAGCACCCGCCTGCAAAAGAGGCGAGGAAAGCAAGGCTGTGAACCAAGGGGAAATGGCACGGGGAGTCGATACTCCACCTTGCAAACTTAATTACACCAGCAAAAACAACACAGCTCAAAATCCTCAGGAAAATGCCTTGCGTGAGGGGGGTGACCTTGGTGTGCCAGTTAGGTGCTGCTACAGTGCTGAAGGTGTTTCAAACCAAAGAGGCAAGAACAGAATCAAACCCCTTACCTGTCATTACACCGGAGCCAAGCCTGTGATTTCCAGGGCTCCAAGAGCTGAGCATTCCTGGAGAGCGCTGTTTCCCCAAGCCTCACTCTCTCCAGCCAACACTGTACACTGTCTTCTCAAGAGCTAGGATGGAGTCTGAATTACAGCTCCATGCAACGCCCTAGAAGAAGAAGGTTCCCATTTCACTGCTCATACTTAAGACTCCATGTTCCTGTCTCCCAGTAGAATTGGTAGATCAGAGTCCAGATACTGCCCGAACAGCTCTTCTTCCTGCCCTGCATGGCACCACAGAACCTCTTGCAGGCAGTTTCTTCAGCATTTATTCGTATTTTATCTTTAGCCAAGACACTTTCATTCTCTGAAGCTGTTTCACACAATTTCTAGACAAACCACAGCTCACATTCAAGGAAGAAACAGCAAAATGCACACTGGCTTTTTCTGGACACGAGATATTCTGCATGTATGTGTTCATGCATGTGGTGGAGAGAGAATGGGAGGTGAATAGCAAAAGAGCTGGCTAATGTCCTGGGATTTCGTAGGACAGGCGGTCACTCTAGTTGCACAGCTTGGCTTCCCCAGAGAGTTTTCTCAAGGAGAAACCAGCCATCGATCCTGGGACACACAACTTCCAGGACCGTTCCTTATCTCAGAACAGCTTCTGCCACGAATTCCTGAATGCGCTTTAATGTTTAAATTATTAAATGCATTAATGTATTTACATTATTCAAGTCTTATGTGCATTTTTCTAAGATAATTTATGTATAAGAGTTTGAATGTCCATGACTGTTAATGTCTACAACCCTTCCTGTTCATTATTGATTCTGGAAGAGAAAAAAAAAAAAGCAGTGTTTTAATGCCTTATTTTTAATGTATTAAGAGTCTGAATAAGTGCATTCTCTTTTTTCTTTTGTAATTTCATAATTTAAGTAGTGCATTTATTAAACTGACACAGTATGAATTGTGGTGAAGTCTGGCACAGGTCCATGCTGCCAACGCAGCCCAACCGACCATCACACTACTCTGCAAATCAAGTACAAGCTCTCTCAGCTCCTCTTACGCCAGCTTTTACTCCCTACCTGAAGTCAGAAGGGACAGAGACTACAAAGAAGTCTTTTTAAAACACATTTTCTTTGCTATTTACATGGCTTTTCTTTGTCATCTCCATTTTAAGTCAATGAAAGTTTTCCCATGCTATTGATGAACTGTTTTAATGCAGACCTGTTTTTTCAATGAGCTCTGACACACATACCACAGCTAAAAAATTTCTAGAGTCCCTTTTAAGCTCAGTAGCTCCAAAGCTCTTCAAAAATCTAAACTGAATATGATTTTGTTGTTCCTACACCACTGTTGTGCACATCATAAAAGCAAAAATTTGCCCACAGCTTAATATTCACAGGCAAATTAAATACAGGAATCAGGTCACCTCCACTGCTGAACCACAGTCACTTTCAGAGCAGAATGGAACAGCTATTCAGCAGTAGCTGGCCATCCTGCGTGCCAGTCTGGGACAAGAATGCTGTAATAGGCAACAGAAACTGCAACAAAAATCCAGCTAACACACAGTAGAGCTACCTCCGCTCACCCCACCCACACGTAAATGGGGTTGTATGGACATGCACTTTATATATAAATTATGTGTAAATGCCTTAGATGTTTATAGCCAAAAATACTACTTTCAAAGTCCAGTTTTTGCTGCCAGACAAATCCACTGCCAGCAGAGCCTGCACAGAGCAACAGTGACACCCGATGGCTTTTGGCTTAACCTCCGGCCACGCGCTGCGGGCGAGAAGAACCCAGAGGCTCCCTCTCCTCTGGCAGCCTGGTAGCCCCAGCTCCCATCACCTATCAGAGCAACCCATCAAGAAGCTGAAGCGCAGAGAGATAAAACTTGCCGTACGTAGGCACTGGATGTAATTATGAGTGTGTGCATGAGTTTCACAGTACATTCCGCATAATTACAGCCTTGCCTGGCACGGCTGCCAGTGCGAGCATGAACACACACGCACACACATAATGTATGCACAATATTGTGCATGTGGACTTGGGAAAAGGCAGAGAACAGTGAAAGTTGCTGGCTGTTGTTTTAAGAGCTGACTCTGCCATTTCTAAGGTTAAGTTTGTGTTTTTTTGCTACTCATTACCATTCTTTAACTGTTACAATTTATATCAGCATATAATGTTAAATAATTACAGGGAGCGGAGCTCACTCTAGCGAGGATATAAATGCGCTGTGGGATTCTACAGATTTAAACAAATAACACTCACAGCAGGGGGTGAGCAGATGAATTAGCATTAATATCCTGCCTGGGAGATCCCAGTGCAGTGTTATGGCTTAAATACAGATCTTTTCTGTAACAGTCAATATGACAGCTACTAGCCATAGAGCCTGGCACATTCGCTAGTCAATATAGCAGCTGCAGTGAGAAGAATGCCCTTGTAATAATCCATACAGCAGCCAGTTAAAATAAATAACTTCCCTTTAACAGTCTATATCGCAGCCAACTGCATTAAAACCTTCCCTTTTAAGGTCTATACAATAGTCAGCTAAATGGAAAAATTGGCATCCTTCTTGGCAGCTTCGGAGGGAAGTCAAGCATCACACGGTCTAGGGACTAAATTCTCCTCTCCTCTCCTGGGGGACAAGGGGGTCCCTTCCATATCATGCCAGCAGGGAATCCTGCAATGCTGCTATCACAGCTTGCAGGTTAAGTTCTGTGAGAAGACAATTTAAGTCTCCAAAGCCATCACTTCACTATCGTTCACAAGCAATTACTTTCACTTTAAAAAATTAAGACCAAAGCCTATTTCTTTCCTGATCAGAATAACGAATCAGGAGACCACAGCTGTCCTGGAGCAGCCAGCATTATATATATATATATCCGTATATATTATATATATATATATCCATATTTCCTCCAAGTAACAGCAATATGCTTTGCCCAGCACTTTCACCATCAGAGAGATGTCCCATCTCAGTCTAAAAGCAGAACCCAAACTTGAACTCTCTATTTTAAATCAGTAGCTGCTTTTTTCCTCTCTAACAAGAAGCAACAGGCTGAGGTAGGCGAGGAGTCTACCTCCCTTGGACTGTACCACAGCACTTCATTTTGCAATATCAATTGCAAAAGACCGTAATATAAATCATGACAGAAATGGTTACAAAGCATCCAAATCTGAAAACTGAGCTGGAGGAAAATCTATGACCACAATGAATTCTGCCATGAGGCCACTACGTACAGTTCTTCTACCTAGGGTCAAATTCTGTTCTCACGTATATAGATTTTATTCTGGTAAACCTCCATTCTTCTGCCATGGAGTGGCTGTAGATTTACACTGAAAATTAACTGACCTGCAAAACAAATCTGTAGAACTTTTGACAAATTAAAACAATGCTTCTGGAGGCAAATTAGAAAGTAAAACACAAAAAACTCATAAAGCACTTAATTCGGAGCTTATAGTTTACAAACTGTTGTACAAGCAGTAATAAATCTCTAGAAAATGAAATGTGTAGATATTTTCATATTTTCCATACTGCTGAGAGAGTTTATTGATAGGGAATTCTGCCACTAAAATATAACATTTGTTAGTTTCTTATAAAAGAAAGGAGATAGACGACAATTTTGTTAGAAATTGGAATGATAAAGCAGGAATGGCATTTATTCTTCAAAACTCCACAAATTAAAAACATCTGCCTGCTTTCTTTTTAAGAAACCTGTCCCTTTGGGTATATATTAAAAAACATAAACATAAACCAGGGGCCTACAATCCCACCAGATGTTTGGCACCTGGGGCCTTTTCAAGTAATTGATCAAGAAAATACATATTTTTTCAGGTAACAGGAAAAGAAATATCTCTAAAACCTTTCACATTGTCAGTGCTTTAATTTATTTTATCTCAGATTTTAAGGGAAGACTGCAGCTACAAACACATTCCAGCTTATAGCCTCCCAAATTAAAAATGAATACAAACCCCCCCTACTCCAGAAGTCATGGTTTGAAGCTTTGACCATATTTTGCAAAATGACAGTTATTAAAAACAACAAACATGCATCACAGTGAGTCATCTGGTTTCCAACTTCTGAGTCAAAAGGGGCTGATTCCACACAAACTGAAACCTGGCTCTCTGACTACTTGCATGTCTAACGATTTGTATCTCTGCACCACAGCTTCAGAACAGGATGTGGAAGAAAAGAATGAAAAGGAGATGGGAGAAAGGGGAGGCAGGGGGGAGAGAAAAAACACTTCTTTACTGGTCCCAGTGTCACTGCAAATAAAGACCCATGTCAAGATTTAAACCATAATAATGGAAAGGCTATAAAGGTCCCTGCTATAATGTTTCCTCTGATATTCCCTTTCATAAATGCTCTCTTTATGTTGCATGCTTTGCAATAATACATGTAATGTTTGTGAACTAGCCCCGCTGGGGATGCTGCATCATATGAAGCTTCACAGAATACAGCATTAGAAGCTAGGCAATCCATTTACCAGTTCCTCAACTTTTGTTAGCTGCACCTATCTTCTTCAAGAGAATGCAACAAACACGAGGAGACAAGTAATCTAAAGCAACCTCCAAATATGTTCAGCTGGAAACAGAGCTGTACGTACCAACACGTGGACAAGCAGTATGGAGACTCCTCTTCCTTCAACACAATACCTTTCTGGATCAGACTGAAAGCCCAGATCCTGCATGTATAAACAAGAACCCCAAACTTGTTCACAGCTGTGCCAATCGGATCGATAGCATCCTGAGCTTCCTCTTGGCAGAGACAGTGGAGAACATCAGTGCCAACAGTATCTGCACAGCGGATCCCTGCCAACACCAGTGCCTGAGCTTCCTGATGGCAGCGTATAAACACGTGCACATGGGGTACTGCTTGCAACACCTCCCTCATTTTGTGTGTGCGTGGCAAGACCCCTCGTTCAGGTGACACATCGGCTGCATGGAGCTCAGCGCTGCCTTCCCAGAAGGAAGGACCACCAGCAGCCCAAGGTACCTGCATGCCTGGATAGAGAAGAGCAGCACCTCTGTATGAATTTAGGATCAGACTGGAAACCCATGGGGCCTTAGGACTGACTTTCCCAAATGACCTGATTCCACTACTTGGAAGCACACTGGGTGCTTGGTAGCTGACCGTTGGAGTGAGAACCAAGTCCATCTTTATGGGATTGTGGCAATGTGTTAAGAAAGGGGTTATCAAAAATATACAGAGGGGGGAGCAGACTCATCTCAGTCTTGAGTGTAATTCTCAATCACTGCACAGAAAGTATTTATATCCTGTTGGCAGCATGTGTAACCAATGCGACTCTTCGTGTCAGAGCTGTCAATTACGGGCTTGACTTATGAGGAAAGATTAAATGAGCTAAATATGTAGAGCTTGGCTAAGAGACCAGGATGGGGGTGGGGGAAAGGAGAAATGATGTGATAACTGCAAACATCTGAACGGTGCAGATGCTTAAGGAGGAAAGGAATCACTTAGGGTGGCACACAAAACAAACAGGAGAAGCAAGCTGGAAGGAAGACACGGGAAATTGTCCCTGTGTAGCAGGGAAACTCCATTCCAGCAAGATGTACTCTGCTGTAGAATCGTATCCCGAGGAACACCATCATTCAGGCCATCCAGATGCTTGACAAAACACTAGAAGCAGATAGCAGAGGAGAAACCTGCTCTGACCAAAAGATAAAACAGATAATGTAAAAAAGTGAGGCACGTGGTGAGTGTGGCTGATGATACGAAGCTCTCTCTCTTGCTTCTCTCCAGCTGTAAAATCCATTTCTAAAAAGCCATGCATATTTTCATTGTTACTTTTCCAGAAAGGCAACTGTGGAAGTAGCAGTGGTGTTATGCGATCACAGCTGAGGACATGGTCTGTGCAATTGTAACAAGGAGAAGAGCTGTGTAAACACACACACAAACCAAAACAAACAAAAAAACTATTAAGTGTTTGGAAGGATTTGCAATGTAAGTCACATACAGAGAAATATAAGAAACAGGAAAAGCAGGGGAAGTCTCTTCTCCTGTAAGTTGTTTAGAAATTCCAAATCTAAGAATTCTACCAGCTCTCAATTTAATAGTCTGGCAGATCTTGGTTCTGGAAGTGCTGGCATCAGAAGTATCTGAAGGATGTTTTCATGTGCATTAAGGTTGGGGAAAGTTCTTTCAAGTTATTGAATAAGCTGGTTTGCCTTTTGTGCCTCAGCTACCTTACTTTCTAACGTGATGAAGATGTAACATACCCTTTGCTCTGAGGCACAACAAAGATGCCACAGACATTACAAATTTTTCTTACGGCATCATCTCCCAGGTGAAAGTAGGAGGAGGCCAAGAAGTGAAGCAAGTTATCCCATATAGGCAGTTATAATTTTGTAAGAATCACTAGCTGTCACCAGACTCTTTGACTGCAGCAACAATGACACAGGCAGCATCTGGGTACGAGCAAAAGAAGTCCAACTGCTCAGTGGTATTAGAAGTAGGAGAGGAATTAAGGATCTCTAACAACACTTTCTAGGTTAGGAATTTAATAATATGGAGTCAAGAGACATTCCAAAGAACAAGTCTCCTGCATAAAGTTATTCCAAGAAGCTAAAAAGGCTTCACACCCCTGTGAAGTTCTTAAGCTGGTCCCTCCTCTCCCAAAGCAGAGGGAACTGTGAGCAATTGCTGCCCTCTATAAGCTGCTCTGCACATAGCATATTTTCCACGCACATGTAGCTGAACAGATACAGTTCTCTCCCCTTGACCCCATGAGCCATCATTAGCAAAGTGCACCCTGTGCAGGCACCTCTTCGCTATCTGAAATCCACAGGTACCCTTCCAGCAGCTGGGGTGCACACAGCACTGTGCTCCCACTCCTGAGCAGGCAAAGAGCCGGGCTGCCAGCCCATACAGGACAGCCTGCTGATAGCAAAGCAAGCCATCAGCTGTAAAAAGTTTTTTGAATGGGTAGAATGCTTAGACCTCCAAAATACAACATGAGCATAAACAAAAAAATAGATTTGCTTTTCTCAAGGGGAAATTATCAAGAAATGTTAAGTATTTCCTAACTGGGTGGGGTTTTTTCCAATGGCACAAAGCACCATAGCTCCCATTTTACCTTCAGTAAGAGATGTGGAATCTCTGGAAGTCAAATCACACCTCACATTAAAAGAGATTCTAACCTAGCTCCTAGTGCTTTAATTCCCTTGCATGTTTTGTAAACAACTTAAGAGCATTACAACTATTTTAAAACCATCTTAAAAGTCTTCTGACCAGTAATGTTGGTTTGTCTGAAAAGCAAGCTGCAACTCTTTCAGGGCTCTCTTCTGCACAAGTACATAGAAAAGATTACAAGCTGCTAACTCACCACACTGTTAGTAATAGAAAATGACTGTCCCCGTCCTAGTTGTTACGCTGCCTCACCCACTGGCTCTGAAGTGTCATTTAACCTGTAAGCTCTTAGGGACAGCCAAAGCCATTATTACATTTTGTACAGTCTGATAGGGTCTTAACCTGCTTTGGCCTGTAACTACAGCAAGTTTCTAGCTTTCATAAATTCACATACAATGCTACAACTGAAGTTATATCCCAGACTACTATGGCCCACCCTCTTTAAAAATTGGGATTCAAAGGAATTCCAGGAAAACTTTTCCATTGGCCTCAGACAGGCAATTTAACTTGACATGAGAGTGTTCTTTTAACTATGCTCAGTACGTAAATTTGCATCTGCGTGTTTTGCACATATTAATATATTTGTCTAAATCAACAGAGTGAAAGGCATTGACAGATGTTGTTCATTTTACATTAACATCAAAAGAAGTCTGTGAACACCCAGAAGTAAGAGACAAAAACAAACAAAATAACAATCATTTCAAACTTATCAGAAGGTCGAAAACAAGAGAGGTCTGCTTAGTAAATCATGGAATTCTCTTTGCAGCAAACCAAAGGGTATTGTGTAAGGCAGTCACACACCTCTGGCTCCCTGTTCCTGGCCCAATAAAACCAAAACCTGCACAGCAATTGCCCTCCACAGCCTGATGGAATTATTGTCCAGCACTGGGAATCTACAGCAACACATTCAGGACCTCCCCAAACAAACTGAAGCATTATCACACAGCAGGGGTTACTGCCTGGACAGGAGGTCACAAAGCTGATAGTCTCTCCCTCCCCTGCTGACAGTGGTAAATTATCCTGACTAATGTTTCACTGGGGGCTATAAGTTAGTTGCCTACTGACTCTGGCTGTCTGGAAATCCCCTCTGGATAGATTTACTTTTGGAGAATCATTCTGTGTTGGCCACCACTCTGAGCAAACCCATTGTGGCAGACAGAAAAACAGTACAGTAAACAAGTATAAATTTTGTCTTAAACAGTAAAGGGTGGGAAAATGGAAAGCAGAAGTGTGATGAGGAGTGTTCCCCCAGTACAATCCAGTCCCTCACACCATTTCTGGAAACACAAGTATTTCTGAAAAAAACCAAATTTTTCTACAAATCTAGACTAGGATCTTTGAACTTTAAAAGAAAGGATAAAGATTCTTTGCACAAGAATGTGCTCCAGAAAACCAAGTTGGAGTTTTTTCAGTGAAAATACCTTTCTTGTCTTCATTTCAAACAACAAAGTTCAGACAAAGGAGACTCTTCAAAAAATTCCCATGCATCTTGTTTTCTGTAGGGTTTGATAGGGCAGAAAGGGCGTCTACTCCTTCGTAAGAGGGATTATCAATGTGCCCAGAGATTTATCCATCAAAAGTGGATTGAGTACTCTTAACTAACATTAGCCTCAACAAGGTTTCTCAAACCTTATGACACAGTTCTGTAACCTTTCCTCATTCCCATCCACGGTTTTGCTTACATGGTTAAAGACAATGGTATTGTTAGCGTTGGCTCCATCAACTTCTAATTACAGCAGGCAGAGCTAAAAGTAACCAAACTCAAAATCTCAATTGCAAAGCTCCTTCCTCAGAAACCTAAATGAAATTCTCTTTAACCATAGTCTACTTAAGTGGAAGCTTAACAGAACAGATAAGGTTTAAAAGGAGGCAAAGAAACAGAGAGGATCTCATAATTCTATTGTCTGCCACTGAATGCTAAGCATCCAAATCCAGGCAGCTGAGATAAGGGTAAATAACACCGTTCAGCTTCAGTTTCAAAAGTTCTATCCATTTTAAACACGTATCACAAATTTTACCAGTTTACTTCCAAGGAAACCCAGCAACTGATCACAAAAAAAGTAGAGGAACTAAATATGCCCATAACCAAGCCCCAACATCATGGCTTCACTCTGAGATCTCAACTGGTGGTTCAGGAAATTGAAGACACAAACAATGAACGTGTTCAGCATGGACATACTGACTGATGTGACTGTGGATACACAACGGCTATAGAAATGTCAAGTCTCTTCTGCTCTTTCATTATTCCTCGACCACCAGAAAAGTAGTCAAAACCAGAAAAAGGATGAACTAAAGCAGCAGCAGTATCCTACAAACACTTTTTAAAAATGCATTACACATGCAAGGCTTTTCCAAAGACATAAAAGGAGCAGAACAGACTATGCCTCACATTTCTGCCACCAAACTGCTTGGTGTTAAAAGCATTCTGGCCATTATCATGGCCCTTAAAAAACTGAAAATTAGTTTAACAAAGGGTAGAGAAAAGCCAGGAGAGCTCCAGCACACACCAACAAACTCTACACTAGTTGCTGTAGAGGCAGCACTAATTCTTGTTAGGTTGTACCTTTCCACAGCCTGTAAAAAAGGGAATAAAATATCCGTATTTCAGTGCTAACTGCTGTCATCTGCAGCAAGAAACAGAAAGAAACAGCACATGCTAAAAATAAAAGTAGAAAAGTCAAATAATCCTGCAAAAGAAAATGCTCTGCTCCTCACACCACGATCCAGGGATTTTTTAACTTGGTGAGAAACCAAGAGAGTGTTTTACAACCAGTACTTTTATATTTACAACTAGTACTTCTTGCAGATACCAAGCACCAGCAAGGGAACGAGTATGTTTTGTGGCAAGACAAAAAAAACCCAAACAAAGCAAAAAACAACAAAGAAGCAGCATGTGGAAAGGCCTCGCTTACAAGCTCTGCTTCCTTAGGTTTTTTTCCTACAACTCCAGCCCATGTTAGGGGCTCTCATGTGGATAACCTTCACAGCTGTAATTTAGACTGCAGCAGATTCAGCAGAAAGCAAAGGCCAACAGCAAACATATTCAAGCTCTTGAAAAGTCTCAAAAGCAGCACAGTATGGTTAAAAATCTACAAGATACTGCTAGGGAGAGACAAAACAAGCTAAAAAGCGAAGCAGAAAAAATTACATTATTACATGAAAGAGAGAAATTTGACCAAAGAAATGGAGATTTGAGGAGAAAAGGGAATTTTCTAATGCTTTAACCTCACAGAAAGGGGGTTTGTTCTATGTATCATTGCACATCCCAGGACTCTGCTTTCAGTGGCTGCAAAAAGACAAACCTATTCCAATTCCACAAGTGTTCACAGGATTATCAGAGGTGGCTGCACATGCAAGCAGAGAGGGATGCAGCAGTGTTCACTGATAAGCTGGACTCAAGGAGAAGCTGATCCCGCACTGACGATGACAAACGTGGCTGTAAACAGCAGCAGAGCGAGATGCTGACACTCTGCTAACACAAGGTTACACTTCCCACTATGGAGCTACACGGCAAATTTTAATGGGCCAAGACCGACAGCTAGGGAAATGAGTGTCCGCTCTCTGCTGCAAAAATTATAGCTCTTTCCATCCCCCTCCAACTCATTCTCCACTGTCAGTACTATAACACAATGACCTCTTATTAGGGAGTATTTTTCAGTTGGGACAGTTTATTGTAAGGACACTGGATAACTCAAGGGATTAATGGCATGGACGTGGAGTCCTTTATCTCCAGTTTGGTAGTTCAAAACATCCAAAGCAGGTTGAAGGAAGAGCAATTAGGAGCGTGACATGAGTTTGTAGGGCTCCATTCTGAAGGCCTCAGTAAGTCCATAAACCTTAGCAAGGTGTGCTCTGAAGACCCAAAATGTAGGACACAATCTGATGTGTCAGACTGCATCTGCTACACGATCTTGCAGAACGCTTAAGTCCTCTTGCAAACAACTAAAATCATTGCTTCTCCTTGGTTTCCTGTTGAAAGCAGCAGGCTGTGGGGGTACAGAGTACACAGGAGACAGTGCCACTGAGCACAGAGCAGAAGACATCTACTGATACAACACAAGACATTTTAATTCCATTGCTGTCTTGTTAGTAACTTCACTGATGTGTTCCAAACAGGTCTCAGTCCTACGAAGCACTGAGGACTTTTTTTACCAATTAAGTCAAAAAAGATGAGAGGGCACAGAGCAGAATTTGGTCATGAGACTCTCTTCTCCCTCTAGATCCTGCATGCCTTCAACTGCCATGGTACGTCTGAGCACATGGCTTTCCCATGCAGAGCCAGTTGTTGGATTCATGCCACAGTTTGTTCTGGTGTGTCCGCAAACATTTTTATGACATGGTGCCATGTGCCTACAAGTCTGCTTTATGGACCCAGATCTACTGCACGCGTTAGAAGGCAGCATGCATGATCCTGGCTACAGAGAAGCCACAATAGTGTGGTGGAAGTTAGGTCATCTGGCTCACAGAACTGAGCTACTCATTTAATAAGGCTTCTACAGATACTCAGCTGGAAGCAATAATGACTCCTAAGCAAACGTGACAGACACTGTGAGAGTTTAATATAAAAAAAACTTTTAATGAAAAAATAAGGAGAAAGCCTCCACCTTCCAAAGGGCTCTAATTAGTTCACATGCAAGACTTACAATTGCAAGAGTGAAGTTTATGTTGGAGTTCTTTAAATGTATAAATATTTGTATGAGGTAAAAATATACACCTATACAGAAAGAGACACAACCGCTGTGTGCTTCCTCTGAGCAATTCTTCAGTTGCATATACAGTAAGAAATTGATTAAATTAAAAGTAATGTTAGAATCTGCCTTGAGAAAGAAAACCAATTGTCGACCAGCACAGGCTGTGATGATCTGCTGCATGCTATGACCTTCCTCAGGGGTGGCGGGGGGGGGAAACAACCCCAGAAAAACAAACCACCAAATCCATCACAGAGCACATGGTGTCAATAACATCTTCAAGTAATCTCACGTACAGATGTCTATGCAATTACAGGATGGCACAAAGTTACTAGACTAGAGAGATTTTGACTGCAGAGCTTAACAGAATTCACACACAGCCCTTTCATTAGATGCATTTTACTGACCCTTTCCAGTTCACAGTCTTTACTCACATCTCCCTTCTTTAAAAATCATCTCCTGAGTTCTCTAGATAAGAGTTACAAGGTAAAAATACTCTGATGTGGCCAGTGCCACACCATTACGGAAAGTACTTGAGTTTTCTCACTGCAAACAGCTTGTATTCACTGTGATCACCAAATGAAAGCCAGAGAAGAAACACAATTAGAGATTTATATGTTTAGGACAATAGATGGGCTAAGAATTTTGGCAAGTTTTTGACTGAGTTATAGATGGCTGAAGAGAAAGGGAAAAAAGAAAAAGAAGGTTGTAAAAAAACTTTAGTGCAGCTCTAGAGAGTGGTGGCTCACTTCCCACTCTGCCTCGCCATAAAAATCAAAACAAAACAGGGTTCTCTTAGTTATATACAAAAAATCCCAGAGCTCTTTCCAAAACAGTTCTAGAGTGAAAACATTGGATCACATGCACTGCCAGCTGCCAGACACTTCTAAGCTCACTCTGAGTGCATCTGAAAATAAAGACAGCTTGAATGAGGTCGCTGAGCACCAGAGGTTCTTTTTATTAGACAACAGCACCAAGAATCTCAGTTCAAATTATGCTGCACGGGACTTTCTTCAGACTCTTTATTAAATAAGCACTGATCAAGAGCTTACATTGCACACTTAGGACAGGCAGTCCACCATGCTTAAGGACAACTCAGTGGCCTAGGTGACCCATAGCTAACCCTGGACAGACAGGAGGTTATGGCTACAGGTCAGAATTCAGAGGTCAAGAGCAGGGCAACATAAGGCAATTTGCACCTTTTTCACCAAGCACCAGATCCTTAGAAAAGCAAAACACTGGATGCAAAATGATGCAACAAAGAGAACAATTCTTGTATTTTATATTATCAGCAAGAAATTACATGCTGCTTGAAAAACTTACCAGTGGCTCCCGAGATGCTGCATTTTCAGTCGCAGGGCAGGAGCCAGCCTGTAAAGCAAAAGAAAAAGTGAGGTTACATTGCCACCTGATGGACACAACTAGAAATACTTGTCTGTTAAGACCACTCTTCCTACGAGCAGGATTTAGGCAGACACACTTGTTTCTGCTATCAGTAGCAGTTCTGTGATAGACTGAAGACAAAAAGGTCAGAACCACAGAAAAAAAATAGTCTCAGCAGTCCTCGTTTAAAACAGCAGAATTCACAGATTCTGCAGAACTTGCTTTAGGGACCCAGCAGTGAAGAGCCAGAGAGACTACTGAGAGATGTGGTGAAAAGAAATGTTCACACTAACTCAAAACTCTGAATTCCATGGCACAGTGAGCAAACACAGCATGAAACTGGGACTCCCTCTGCTAAACTCTTGGTGGCAACACTTGTCACATTGTGTGGTCTAAGGCAGGACATTTTCATCATATATATTAAATGAGGATAATAACTTGGCTGCCTCAAAGGAACCTGGTGAGTACTTGACATCCACGTAATTCTGCAGGGGAGAAATGCTGCAGAAGCCCAGAGTGCTGCTATTGAATCTCAAGATTATTTTTACTCAGCTACAAAACATGCAAAAAATATAGACAAAAATAAGTATTTGCCACAAGAGGGTGTCAGAAACTCAAATACTCTGCAACTCAGCTGCTTCCAGAACTAAGCATCATCACCAAGACCTCACAGCTAGGTATTAATTCTCCGGAGAGGCCCTTAGTCTCTTTGTGTGCAGTCATCATCATTTTTGTTACTCCACTATATACCTGCAAAAATTTCAGCTACCAGGAATTCACTTGACATATCCACTGCAAATATCAGCTTCAACACCACACTGGAAGTCACACTGCCCGTGTCTGTAGTGGAGACAATGCTCTATGGTACCAAGAAAAGGGCACTTCTCTCTCCAACCTTGTCACTGGCTTCTCATTTTTACACATGTAGTATATCTGCTTTCAAATATTTTATAGCTGGATGAAAGAAAAATTATGAACAGTCTCAAGATCTATCTGCTCCTCCAAAAACATGAGAATCAACACAAGAATATGGCTTGCACAATTTATTAGTAAGTTACCAGAACCCGTTTAGGTTCTGGATAACTTATTTGGTGCATATGCTCCATTTTATTTCTTCAGTCAAATCCCAGGACTAACGTGGGTACCCTGCTGTGGCTAATCCTCTAAAATATCGAGGCCTGATTCATAGCACACTGAAGTCAAAGATTCTCACCAAATTCAGTTAGCACAGGGTCAGAACTGCTTAGAAAAGGCAGAGAAAGAGCAGCACAGATAAAATTCCCATTGAATACTTTAAAAAAGTACCCATAGCTATTAACTGCTATTTCCATGGAATTGTTCCATCGAGCCCCTTAGGTAAAGTGTTGAGCTTTCTAAGAATACGTATTTTGCTCTTCTGTGGCACGTTTCAAGGAAAATTCAAAGCATTTTAACTACTTAAAATTGCAGATGTGTGATACAAAAAGTAAGGCAGAAAATCCAGAGGCTTAACAGGCAAGAGCTACAGGCAAGTGGGGAGGAAAATTTACCTATATACTGACTAACAATGTGACTAGGGAATTAAGTCTGTGGAGCAAAAAGTCTTTCAACATCTTTGAAATCTGCTTTAACTGCTTCCTTACATGAAGGAAAAACACAACTGGATGGTAGACTCAATCCAAACTGGGTATAATGAAGCTTTAGAAAGAAAACTAAGATTTGGGCCTTAGTGCTCTGCTTGCTTCCCCACTAAAGCACATGAAGGAACATCTCTGAGTATAAAAGATGTTGGACCACCAATGCATTCTGTTCACCTTATCACCTCTCCTTTCTCAGTCTCTTACATTCATTTTCTATGTATCTGGTTTTAGCATATTGAGCCTTCCAATGTTATAAAACCAACTAAAGAATCCCACATACAGAATGCACTCTGCTGATCCCACCTCAACAGCTTCACTACCATTTTGGTACCAAGTCCAACTCAGCCCCCGACTTTAAAAATTTCAAGCCTTTTATGGCTCACACAGACCATTTTGTGTCCCTAACTAAGCAGCTTGGGAAAATTCAGACATATTTATCTAAACCAACAACACTACTGCCAATTAATGTTGAAGAATTTCAGTTTCTCTCCCATTACTGGGATTTACAGTTAAATGGAATGCTGGAGGACTGGGCTGCTGTGTGGCTGATGCCAAAGTATTCAGCATCAAAGACATACTGATAGCCAAGAAAAACTGGGAATCAGTCACTCTGTTCACAGGCTACACCATCATCTTGCTCTTCCCTTTCTTTTAGTATAAGGAATTGCAACAGAGAGATGGGATCTTTCTTCTGTTTATTTTTTAGTAAAGGCATTGCTAAAGGCCCAAGGAACATGATTTCTAAACAAACCCCAAGTATTTTAACATCTCTGGTAGAAATGGTTATTGCCTTTGGAATATAATTCTACCTACGTAAACTATTTCATCTGAGTTACAACACTCCTCCCTCCCCACAACGCTTGAGGCAATGTATTAATTCATGAGAATGAGAAAATTAAACTAAGAAAAACAGATAATAAGCCAAAAGATATCTGACACTCACTTTTCAGCATCTAAACTAACTAGATTTGTAATAGAAAACATGATAGGACCCAAATGTAAACACATTATGCAAGGCAGTGCTACTACTCATAGCTTTATGTTGAATGCTTGGCAAGAAATCATCATCAGTGCTAGAAAGTAAATATTTTTTTTAATTATCTGAACATTTAGTGTGCAGCATGGACAACTTTTTCTATTCATTGATAACAGTGTCAAAACTGCAGTGGTTGCATAAGAGGAGTGGCATTTACATTCTGCTAGACTAATGAAGATATTGTCATTGTTTTGCTTTATTCCAAACCCGTACCCTTAAGAATCCATCTCCTGTGCTATATATGCTTCAATTACACTCCCTTTTTCCAGCCAAAGCTGCAAGATTCACTCACATCCCATGCAAGCCAACAGAACTTGAGAGCACTGACCACTGCTCAGCTGGAGTTCTGGCTGGGGAATGTGCAGACAGTGTAGGACACAAGAGACGGTGAAGAGGGGGATACCTGTTCATCAGCAGGCACTGACAGCCATGGACAGACAAACAACAAAGTGGGGGAAGAGGAAAGTTAATACACAAGCAGGGCTGATCCTGGTGTGTGTGTGGAGGGGGTGAACATCAGCATGGCTCCCTTTAGCTGAACTGGAGTGCTACCTCACAGAGGTGGGGCAAGGCAGACCACCAGAGCTGCCCCTTTAACAAACTTTGCCACTAATGAAGCCATCACAGGCCAGGAGTCAAAAAGGGTCCAACTGATCTGTCACCAGAGAATCCAGTATTTTTGCATACAATGTGACAGAATCTGGCAGAGGAGCCATTAATTGCCCGTTTTCACTCCCAGTGGCTTCAGACAACCTCCCTCCTCAGAGGAGCTGACACAAAACAAGACTGTGGTGAAAAGTTAGTTGTGCAGCCTGGGTATTCTGTCTTATCTCAAATTCTTTCTGATTTAGTAAGCAGCACGAGCACTAGCTCCACTATGTTCTTTACAGACAATGCCTGAAAAACTCTCCATGTTACACCTAAGGTAAGAGTTTCTGTTCCCATTTTTCACTATGGAGACAGCGACAGAGTAATTTTCTTCATGTCCTTAATTTTAAATCCCAGGGGGTGCTCTGGCTATGTTTATGAGGCCCACTAAAAGGAACACTTTTCCTTTTCCAAACATCAAGCCTTCTTTTGAGGTAAAGCAACACTAAATAAATGTTAAAAAAAAAAGGTGCAATGGGAGGATACTATATGCAAACTCAAGAGAACTTGAATGTTTCTCAGGCAATCACATTTGCCAGTTAACCAGATTTCTTTCTCAGAAACCTCTAGCCAACTACCTTGTAGACTGCCCAAGTGGCTCACACATCAGTTGTTTCATGTGTCCTTATTCAGAAAGCACTCCCTCGAATCACGAGGAATGGGCTGTAACACCTGCACCTCAAACTATGACTGTTGAAAGCACGTGGCCAATGCAAAACTGTGAGTTTGGCACCTTGGCCTTCCACATCCTAGGAGGAGATTTGTCCTGGTTAGTCAGAGTATGAATTTTATGTAATTTATTTCTCTTTCAATTTAGTTTAACAATGTTCCCTACAGACTCAGCCCCCTCTGTCCAAAATAAAAGGACCAACAGAGAGGTTCACATTGACTTAGTTAAATCCAGACAGATTTGAATGATTGCACATAAGTGTGTTGGTGGCAGACTTTGGTCAATTTTTTCCCCTGCTGCTGAAACGGCCAGACCTTTGCTCCTCTGCTGGCTGCAGAAGGGCCCTCTGTGGCCACCCAAAGGATTTTATAAAATTCCATTGGTATCACATACTGCCAGAGATAGTGGTGAGATGAGAGAGCTGCCCTATATTTGAGGCAGGTAGAGTTTGTGACGGAATAGAAGCTACCCTGGATCGTGACCTACACTACACACAGCTACATCACACTCCCAGTTTTCCCTCTGGCTCCCTCATTCATTTTAGGTCCCGGTTTAAACAAATCTTGAGCTTTTCATATGTTCATTGAGCGTGCACTCAAACCAGCAAACTTACCCTTCCCTTTTATCCTGCCCATTGGGTTTTTGACAGTGCTTATACTATGCCTACCATAGCTCTGCCCTTCTGTGCTGTTGGCTCAAGGATCTCACAGCTGCAAGGCAGAAACATTTTGTCCAACTGGTACTGCACCCCATTCCAAACCCCAGCTGATACCTAGATTGCCTCATTTCTCTCTGGCTGTGCTTTTTTTGTTTTTTCCCCCCTATTCAGGTGTTTTATCGAGTTTCACACACAGACCCTGACCTGAGCGCGCCCCTGCGGCTCTGGGCCCGGCCTGAGCGGATCTCCCAGGCACAGCCGCACGTGGCTCTTGGGCAACGCTGCCCGTGTCACCCCCGCTCCCACACCGGGCAGGGCGCCGAACCACAGACCCAG
>VZRW01000914.1:805874-817253 GCA_013398125.1 Aegotheles bennettii | reverse complement strand
GTTGGGAGCCCCCGCCCCTGGGCGGGCCTGAGCCCCCGGGGCCACCGCCCCGCCTGCCCCGTTGCCGAACGGGGGTGTTTGGAGGTGCTTTTCTGCCGGGGAGGAACGCAGGTGTCCCGCAGGACGGACGGCTTGCGGAAGGCTGGGCGCGTTACCCTGTGGGCACAGCCCCAACACCTCACATGAGGGCACCCCCGCACCGTGAGGGATTGCCCCTCAGCCGGGGGTTTAATGGCAGTGTCCGGCGGGGATCAACCACCAGCCAGGAATAAAGGTGTAAAGCAACATCTGTGCCGTCCCTCCCCTCATCCCTACACGGGTCAGGTCAAACGGGATAACCCACCAGGGCACACACTGCTCACTGAGCAGCTGTCACAGCTCCACCACACAGGGTGCCAGATGGAGTCGGGGTTCCCTCAGCACTAACATCACACTAAGCTACCCCGTTTTCCCCAAAAACACAACACCTACACACAAAATAAACTGGCATGACTGCTCCTACCGTCCATCACAGCAGTGTCTAGCACAGTTCTGCTGCTGGAGAACCTACACCACAAACGCTGGGGCAAACACACAAAAATGTTCACAATCCTCCAGTTACCAATCGCCTGAAATCTGTCACACATTTACCTTGTAGGATTCCTAAATCTTACAACATAATTTGCAGAAAAAGAAAAAAAAAGTTGCTTTAAATTGAAAGTAATCTTTTGCTAACCATGCAGATAATCAACTAATAGCCAGAGCTAACTGTCTTGGCAGAAATAAATGGAGCAAAAAAATAATAGAAAAATCAGTGCACAGCACAAAATTTAACACTTGAGACATTCTGAGAAAAAAAAAAGGTACAGCACACCCAGGTGAATTTTCAGAAGTCCAGAAGATCAGTGGCAGTGGGACTGCAGGAAAAGGATATCAAATAGAGCCAACTTTGCATGCTACCTGCATTGCAGGTATTTTTAATTGCCCCATAGGAAGAGGAGGCAAAAAAGCAGGGAGGGTTGGGAAAAGAGTGCAAGCACACTAAACCAACAGTTCATGCCAGAGCTTAAACTTGGGAACAATAGTTGAAGGGAGAACGGCTTGGTGACAGGAACATCTTGACACGACTTGCATTCAAGTTTTTTCCATGATCTTTTCCACCCTTCACCCTTTCATAGAAAACAAACAGCTCACTGCGTGAAAAGCTGTGTGCAGGGGAACACCCAGGAATTAATCTTCAAGAACCAAGTTACTGCCTGTTATGAACAAACAGTGACAACCAAGAAAAGGCCTTTACCTCCCTGGAATCTTGTGAGCATTACTGGGCTGTCTGCCACTCTCCACTTTAGCAATCACTGAACTCCAGTCATCTTGATCCCTATGAGTTTATGCACTACAATACAATAAAAATATTATATTTTAAAATGTATTCTATTAAATACTGCACAAAGACATTTTAGCCAGTTTTTGGCCAGCAGCAGTGGAAAGAAAACACCTCAATGTATTTATAAGCAAGTTTATTTAGCTTTCTTATATGATATATATCTATTGAGATATATATGTATATATATATATGAAATATACCCACAAGTTATTACAAAAGTGTCCAAACACAAGTTCTAGCACAGTACAGTAAAAAGTGGTATTCTAGGAGGAATATCTGAGATCTACAGTATCTTGGCATCAAGAGGAAATATTTCCATTAGACATTGTAGGAAGAAGAGGACACATTTCCTCCGTGGCCTGTCCAGTTAGTATGGATAAATACACCTGGCTTCGACAATAATTCGTATGTATGTGCACCAAAGTAATCACGCTGAGCCTAGAATAAGAACACACACACAAAATAGACACATGAATATCACAGTCATGAGTACTAGAAGCTGCACCTACTGATAGTTGACTATGGGAATACTAGAAATAAGATCTGACTCCAGTATTACAACACTCAAAGTTATTTTCTCATTATTAGCCAAATCACTGCAATGAAACATTTATTAATATCTGTTAATTAAGAGTTCTGCAGAAAGACAAGTGTATTATTTCTGCTAGGTACTAATCTAAAACACAAGCACTTACATATATCCAAAAATTCCATGATACCTCATCTTTATAAAGCATCTTGATTCAAAGATATCATTACCCTTGTTTGCAGAGGGGACACTATCATATGCTGGGCACTGTCATACCAGTATCTCCAGTGTTCTTTATCCAGACATCTCATAGTATTTTATTGCCATGAATTTCAGGTTTAACAGAATTATATTAGGCAATCTATGCCTTTATCTTTACATTGTTGGAGTGATTAGGACATATTGCCATCATGGCCTTTAGACCAATAACAACATGATGATATTTCAGTAGTCAGAAGATCTGTGACACTGTTTCAGGCACCTACCTGAATCAGGTTTGCTGGTAATACTTCGTGCCTGTATCCATCATAAAAAGAAAGTGCTGTAGTGAAGCAGGGCATAGGGATACCAATCTGTACTCCAGTACTGATCACACGTCGCCAAGAGTCCTAGGAAAAGGGAGTGGGTGGAAATAAAAGAAAAAAGAAACTAATCAGTGCTTGCTCAGAGGTATGTGCAGGCATATGAACTATTCTGGTGTAACAACATGTGCTATTTCATGTTACTGCTGCATTTGCTCAGAGTTGGTTCAGACAGCATCCTTGCTGGTGACTGGGGTTTTATTGCATGTGAAGTATACGTCTGCACTTTTATTGTCCTGTTTAAGTTTATGTTACCTGTGGTTATTTTGGATCAACCTTGTTCAAGTAAAATCAGTTCATCGCTTGATGTATCTGGATGCTGATTCATATGATGCAGCCCCTTTTTTTCTTCATTTAGAACTAATATCCTCCAACTTTCTGAATGAAATAGAGGCAAGAGGCATTTGTAGGCATTTTTTCAAGGACAGGTCACTAACACTGGTGTCTGGCAAAATTCTAATTTGGATCTCAGTGTAACCCACCTCGTCGCAGTAACTTTCTTGTTCAATTTCAACCAGCTCCTGCTGTGTAGTTTATTTCCTGTCCTGATCCTGTAAGACTGATATGTTCTACTAAAGAAGGGTACTTTGAAACCATAGATGATTAATTCCTACACCCATACATTATGTGCGTACAGATACACATACACAGTCCCAAAGAACTTGAGGATTGTTTAGGGATCTTTGGGATTAGGGATGCTGTATAAATAGGTTTCAAGGATCTTCTCTACCTTTTTATTTTTCAGTCTAAATATATTTGTGAAGGTAACTCCTGGGAAACAAGCTGAAGAAGTCCCAACTGTGAACTACTGTTTTTATGCTCTTCCTTCCTTGGAAACTCACCTGACAGTCTTCAACAGCTGTCTTAAAGAAATCATCCAGCAGCAAATTCTGGAGCTCAGGGTTTCGATCAAAAGCATCTTTGATTTTTCCCAGGAACACACTAGGCAGAACACATGTAAACCAGGAGTAAAATTTCACAGCTTTGAAGAAAGGCACAGAATCCAAAACTTACAAGTGCCAAAATTTGACTCAGATTCCAAACACTGAGAGAGATGCAAACAAAAGAAAGACTGAAGAAAATCTGCAGTAGCTAAGCCACCAGAAAATTGGCTTCATCTGGTAACCTCTAGTGCTGTTTACAGGAACAGCCTCTCAGTATCTTACTAACAGATTAACTCCATGGATTTTCCAAGAAAATCTCTAGGCTTGTCAGTCTAGCACCGCATAAACCAGATTGCCTGCTCTTCTCCACTCAGCAACTAAATTACCTCCCCATTTTAATTACCTTCTGATGATGCAGCCTCCCCGCCACATCAGTGCAATGCCACCGTAATTCAGCGTCCAGCCAAATTCTTTAGCTGCCTGTCTCAGCAGCATGAAGCCTTGAGCATAGGAGATAATCTTGGAAGCATACAGGGCCTAAAAAAACAAATTCACATTCTAAGTGAAGTCCCACAAAGTTGAATGAGAAACTTCACAGCCTACATATTCCGTTTAGTCCGCATCTCATCAGGGTTGAGTACAGCAGCCGCACTCCAGCTACCTGAGAACCAAAATATCCTTTCAAATTGTTGAAAAGTTTGGTCTCAACAGCAAGAGATCAAGAGCTATTATTCCCATTATAAAGACAAGAGTGTTGAGGGATCAAAAAGTAAGCTCCTGTGCATGAATGATGACCTCTGCACCCTAGCTAGTTGTCACCACCCACAGTGGCTTAGACTTGAATTTCTCTAGGACTGTTCTTTGGTCATGAAAGGAACTGGTCACATTATGCTTTGTGGACACCATTAGACAACGCACAATGCAACAGCTGAAAGCAGGAACCAAATGTCATGAATGTAAACAGAAGAGCTCCTCACAAGGGTTTACAGCATCCAAAACCTGCTTTGACATGCAGCTTTAATACAGCACTCTGGCAAGCACAATGACTCACCTTGCGTATGTCCTCCAGAAAGGCTTTCTTGTTCCCACCAAATTGAGTCAATTTAGGTCCATCCAGCAGTTTACTGGCCCGTGTTCTCTCATCCTTGAGGGAAGACAGGCACCGTGCAAACACAGCCTCACCTTTAGGTACGGTAAGAAAGGGCAGAAAATCAGAAAGTTCAGCATCACTGTCAATATCTGAGATACTTGTCCTCAAACACACAGTGAGAGTGGCACTGGCTGCTGGGCCACATACATAGTGAAAGAGTCACACAGGAATAAAGGTGTACAAAATAATTATTTCAGCAGCATTACTGAGAGACCAAACTGCCAGTCAGCATAACAATTGGGTAAATATTGACTGATACAGCTTTCAAATGATGAAGGAAAAAAAAAGCCACAAGTCATCTGTGTGAAAATTCATCCTCAGGAACCAGCTCCTAGTTTTAAGAATTTACTATAAAATCTCTTCCTATCAATAAAAGACAGTGTTGCATTGCAGACCAGGGATGGGCAAGGCTGAAGACGTCACTAATTACTGTATCACGCTTTGAAGAAAAAAGCTGTTGTATAAATGCCAACACACATTAACTACACGTGCTTTGAAATACACATATGAAAAATAAAAGCAATTAAAATCAAGAATAAATCAGCAGGTTACCTTACAAGGGGAAACAAGATTTACGAATCTGGCAGGCTCAGAACTCTGCTATTCAGAAGCCCATAAGAAAGTTTTATAACATCACTAAGCAGGTTACTAAATGTCATTAGCCATGGCTAAAGAATTAGCCAAGCAGTATCTTCAGCACCTAAAGAGAAAGCCTGGACATCAACCTCTTGATCTGGCTCAGTCAATTCCTAATCACACTGGTCTGAGTTGTATTTATTTGCAATTGAAGATGGTATTGTTAAATTGAAAAAAAAAAAGTTTCCTTTGCAGGGTCTGATAGAAGAAAAGCAATCAAGTTTATTTCAGTCTTCACACTGAACTTTCCTTCCACTTTTTAAGCGAGTCATGAATTACCAAAGACAAAAAAAACCCCAAATGAACCAACCAAAAAGAAGATGAATGAGTCATGTTTTCTCAAGGTTACAGATCGTCCCTGCCATAGGATTAACAGACCGTATCACAATCAGAACTGGCTCCACTCCATTTGCACAAAAACTTCCTTCTACAGTAGGGAGGAGTGGGGGGGGGTGGGGAAATCAAGAAAAAGCAGGAGCATGACTCTGCTTTTACAGCCAAAGTCTGCAAGTCATGCTTATGCAGTAAAACCACACAGAGAGCAACTGCCTTGCGGACAGCCATGTTTGCACAAGGGCTATTGCACACACTTCCTATCAGCTCATTACCTAACAATGCTCCCCTGGCACTGCAGAGGATTAATTAGGGAGTGTCTCCCCCACCCTTGATCTTTGCAAGAACCCCAAATGGGAGAGTATTAACTCTCTTTTAGCCTACTGAATATAGCTTTTATTACTTCTAATACAACAGGACTTGCCCAGCCAAGGTAAAGGAAAGAGGTAGAGAAAGCATGAAAATTAAAGCCAATTTGAGAGCAAAAAATCTGTTGAGTCAACTTCTTTATTAAAGTGGAAAGTTTATACTGGACCTGTGGTAAGAGAGGACTCTAACAGTGTTGCAGATCTATTACAACTCCTGTGCCACAATTTCACTCAGAGGCCAGGTTAGATGAAAGGGTAGGTAACAAGACTGGGAGGTATGTATGTGAGCAGGTGAATTCTCACACTTTAGGGGTGTAATCCAAAGCATTTACAAAATACATTTCCATCATCATAGTTTGGCTTTGGATCAGCAGCCTTCTAACCACAAAACAAAACCCAGCAGCAGTCCAGCGTGTATTAAGAAATACCACAATCAGCTGCTGTGGTGGAGAAACAGCAGCCAACACCACAGGGCAGCAGTCTGGTGCTGTTCTCAAAGAAATCTGCCTGTGCTCCTCAGCCCAAAACACGGTTCAACCCTCATGCTCCTTTTTAGCTGGGTTAGCCAAGCTATACTGAAACACAAGACTGAGGTAGATATCTGAAAAAGAATTCCTATGCATTCAGAGAAGTACTCATCAAGCAGTGGTCAAGAAACAAGACTCTGAGGGTGTCCTTGCCCCCCTTTTTTTTAACATTTTTAAGGCTACAATGGGATTTGGAGTAGCAGAGAAGGTGGAGGATTATTGAGAGGAACATTGCATCAGTCTAGTGTGACACTTCCAGCACTTACATTCGCCTGTCACCAAGTCCCCACCAGCACTGTGTGACAAAGGCATGGCAACAGTACTACTGACATCTGAGAAACCAAGTAAAAACAAGCCCAGCAGAGAAAAATAGTAATAGCTCTTAGGGGCAGGAGGACTGCAACAGCTACACCTAGAAGAGCCTCATCTGCACGCCAAGCCCTAGTGTGGGCTGGTTTCTAAGATGACTGTGTTACCATGCTCCTTACTGCAGGTAGGAAAGATGAGGCCAGATCAAAGCACCAGTTACCTATGAGTGTGACAGGGACTCCAAACTCCAGAGCGGAAATGGCTGTCCACTTTCCTGTGCCTTTTTGTCCTGCACTGTCCCTGATCTTTGGGAGGAGGTATTTGCCATCGCTGTCTTTGAATTTCAGAATATTGGCTGTGATTTCAATCAGGAAAGAGTCCAGCTCCGTCTTATTCCATTCCTGAAATACCTGGAAGAGGAGAAAAAGTGCAAGTATATACACACACAAACACACACACTCAAGAAGACAAGACACAAAGAACTACAGATCACCTTTGACATCTCATCATGCTCCATGCCCAACACATCTTTCATCAGGTGATAGGCCTCACAGATCAGCTGCATGTCTCCATATTCAATCCCATTGTGCACCATCTTCACGAAGTGGCCGGCACCACCATCTCCTACCTGTCAGGAAATATCCAAACACACCATCAGCAACAGCACTGTCACCACTTCCAGTGTTTAATACCTGTCCATGGCTTCCTTTCACAGGACAGACGGAAGGAAGCCCAGTGTTGACACTGTAGGTTACAGATCCATTTAGCTCCCCCAGTACACGACTCACCATAAAGCTCTGTCTTTCCACTGTATGGGATAAGTTATCAGAGCTGGTAGTTTTGAATTTAATGCAGTCAGACAGAAAATCAACCCACTAATGTCACTAGGTTATTAAGAACAAATGTGCATGAACTTCAGCAACCAAACTACCTAAGCATGGATCTAACCACAATTTAAGGTCAGTATCAAATATATATTTACCCAGTCACAACAAGGTTCCCCAGATCCCACTTTAGCAGCAATGCTTTGAAATATGGTCTTGATGTGGGGCCTGTGGGGAGAAATAATATGGCTCAGTATACAGGCAGAGAAGACAAACACCACAAGAAAAAAACATCCACTGGTATGATGCATCCTTCTGTCACCTGCCCAAAGGCAGCTTGGGGTGAAGGCACACTGGCAGGTTGATAACCCACCACACAGCAATTTCAAATAAAACACACGTTTTACCCAGAAATAGACACTGTTTGCAAAAAATGGGGACAGCCCGTGTCACGCTTACAGCACTGCAGAAAAGCTAAGAGAGCCCAAATTGTATCTTCCCCATTTTAGAAACAGGGAAAGAGAGATAGGTTATGATACAGGTTCACGTTCTGGGAAGCATCAGTGGCAGAGCTGAAACAAAAACCCATTCTGCTCTATAGCCACCAGAAAAATCCAGGGATCTGGAGGAGGAGAGTGAAGCAACTTCACAAATGCAAGCCAGGACGCAGTTATCTGCACTATTGCAGTAATTAGGAGCTTTTGTCATTGCCAGGCTCCCCAAGTGTAATAAATTGCTTGGCCAACAGGACAGCATTAGAGAATGCCAAGTTCGGAGCAACCTAAAGTGACCACTGGGAAAGGAGCATGGGTGGCACATGGGCTATGAAACCACGTGAGACAAAGTTCAGGTAAGGGTGGCAGAGAGAAGCTGTCTTTACTGAGCTGTCTATGGCAAAAAGATGGTCAGGCAGCAGGTTAATGTTACGCTGCTTCAGGCTTTGTGCTGTCAAATTTGAACAGGCTGATACTGGTGTGAAATACTAATGCAAACGGGCAAGGACTTAAGAGATTCTGAGACTCAGGTAAAGCCCAGACACACCTTTTCATTCCACATTTAGAGAGAGAATGAGCAACTAGGGATAAAGTCCAATATCAACATTGATGTGCAGTCCCTTAGACGAACATGAGTATAAAACAGCAGGGCAGCATGGCAAAAACTCACAAAAAAATTAATGTATTCACTAATCAGTACCAACATGTACTGAAACCTCCTTTTATACTGCGTGTCACCGCAGGGATGTTCACTGCTGCCTGTTCCATGGTTAACAGCCTTCCAAATGCATAGGGCCCCAAAAGAAAAGTCAGAATCAAGAACAGAACTTTTTTAAAATTTAAGCAAAATCCTTCTCTCTCCTGGCACACATTCTTCCCTTCAGGTTTCTGTAGGTACTACTTTTGCCTGTGAATTCCTGGAAGAAAAACTGCCTTTGTTTTGCCAGCCATGAAAGCTCAGCACTGCCCTGTGACCCCAGCTAGGTTGAGAAATCTTGAGCCTTGAGGAACTGAGATGGCAACATATCTTGTTCTCTCCACACCCACACCCTCCTCCATCCCTCCCTCAGCTCTCAATATGAATAGAAGCCGATTGTTGCAGACCATTCTGAAGAACGTGCTAGCTTGTGCTTACCAGGCTTCTTTGGCTCCTCCTGGCATAAGTGAAGGACCATATCTGGCACCCTCCTCTCCACCACTAACACCACTTCCGACAAATAAGATGCCCTTTTGCTGTAGTTCCTTACAGCGTCTCTGGAACAAAGAGCAGAGCAGCATTATTTAATTTCTTCCCAATGCCAGAGCCTTACAAACAACGGTTATCAATTCAGACTCAAAATTAGGTTTTCAATTCTGCTCTGGACATGCCAGAAGACAATCTTAAGAGAAAACTCATATACACACCAAAGTAAGTATTAGGAAACTTCCTGTTGCTTTGACACAGATCCTTGCAAAAGAGATACGCTGAGAAAACAAGGTCCTTATAAGCACTGGACAGAAAAGAGCAGTACTGAGGCTGAAAAAGGCTCAGAGTTAAGTGTCAGGTGATACATGCTGTGTGCAAAGATGTGGGGGAGGCAGGTTAGGCCCAAGGTGGAGTTGCCGAGTTCATTGCAGAGTGAAGGTGCCAGCGTGGACATCCATAAGGGACACCAATTCCTTCTGAGTGCAAGAAAAGCACAAGCTGAGCTCTCCAAGGGCCGCTGCAAGCTCCCCAAGTATTAATCTTCATTTAGTACCTGGTTTTAAATCTGCTATGGCCAACTCACTTATCCAAGGATGCCAAAGCAGAAGGACTAGTACTAGCACCCCTGCTACAATTCAGAAGGACCAATTTGAACGCAACATTTTCACATAAGCACCCCAGATACGCTAATGTAAGTTCTGTAGTTACAGCCAACTCACAAGCACATTGTTTTGAGGGGTCTTCTGGGTTTTTTTAAACTGGTAATTCCTCAGCTGTTTTCATTACCAAGACAGCCAAACCAGCAGTTCTGTGCTACTGGATTTTCCCATAATCATACAGAAATGAGATATAACAACAAATCTATAAATATACTTAGCTTTTCAAATCTCCCTGAAAACTTTTTAAGGTTGTAACAGGAAGTTTTCTAAAGGCCTTCACTCTTTATAAGACATCAATAAAAATATTCTGTGATGATTTGGGCAACTTCTATACAAATACACTTACAGAACAGTCCTTAACTACTCTAACAATTTCTTTTTAATAGGCTGCATGATACAGCTTTGCAGACATAACTCACTTTGGCCTTCCCTGAGCAGAGAGGTGATGACATCTTATTGACTGACTACTCTGATAACCAGAGGAAAAAGAATCGTGTATTTCACTCATCCACTCCAGGCAGCAAACAAGCTTACCGTGGTATCTCTATACTCAGAATTCCCACCATCAATTATGATGTCTCCAGTCTCCAACAACGGCACCTGCCAAAAATAAATCAGCATTTTGGTTTTCTCCATGTATTCAAAACCTCATTAATGATGAATAATTGGGAACTTCCAGAGGAAACCTCTCCAAAATAAAGCAAGAAGTCAAAGGTAAAAAGAATGTTTGCCTTACCAATTTATTTATGAAGTCATCCACGGCACTTCCAGCCTTCACCAGCAAGATAATGCGACGGGGCTTCTTTAACTTAGAGACCATCTCTTCCAGGCTGTGAGCACCAATCACTTTGGTTCCCTTGGCCTCATTGGCCAGGAAGTCATCCACTTTGGAAACCGTCCTGTTAAAAGCACAAACCTGGGGGAGCAAGAAAACATGTCAGTGAAAGCTGCCAAGGGAACAGTTACTTTAGCTCAGACTACAAATTATATAAGCGAGGTTCAGCATCATGTGCCCTCCCACTGCCACCTGCCCTAAAGACACAGAGCAGGGATGAACTTGCACTGTGTCTTTGTAAGTGCCTGGGAACCTATGGTTGATGACCAAGCCCAGAGCAAACTTCAGGGAAGTCACACATAAGTAACACATCAGAGGCTTGCTGAGTACAGGCATGCCCTGACGTTGTTCTCTGGAAACAGGACAAAGGACAGCCTAGGCTATACCTAAAAGGAGGAAACAACACCCATTAAACCATCACAAGGAAAAAAAAAACAAACCATGAAATGCTCAGCTCCAAGCCCAAGTGCTAGCGAGTCAGCCTCTCTGAGCAATGCTTTCCTTCACTTACCACGAAGCCATGGTCATTCATGTTCAAAATCAGGTTTTGACCCATCACAGCCAGTCCAATCAACGCAATGTCAGCTCTGGAATGCAGAAGAACAAAAACCCCAGGTAAGTCTCGTTAGCATTGATCTGGCATTAGCACCCACACCCCCCCACTGGGCTGTTCCCATCCTGCCAACTGCTCAGCCCCCCCC
>VZRW01000914.1:722066-804921 GCA_013398125.1 Aegotheles bennettii | reverse complement strand
CAGAGGGGCCGCGCCCGGGCGGGAAGGGCGGGAGGGGCGGGAAGGGCAGAGCCGGGACACCCGGCGGGGTCGGGCTGCTGCTGCCGAGCTGATGCCAACAGCAGGACGGGCCCCTGGGCCGGCCCGGCCCAGAGCAGCGCATTCTGTGCTTTCTCTGGTTACAGGGATGCGAACCGGGGGTACAGCCGGGAGCTCCTCCGGGAGCGTCCGAGGAATGTGGGCAAGGGAAAACTCAGGAAAAGTGCCCAGGAGTCAGTGCCGAGATGAAAGTTCAGTTCAGGAGAAGAAAGCGAGGTTCATACCTTTGCTCATCAGGACAAACCGGCCTCCAAACGGGCCCACGTTCTGTCAAAGGCACCTTCTGAAGGTGAGGTGGGGCTGCAAACCAGCCCCTCACCCCTCTGCCTCACCTGACTGACTCTGAGAGCAGTAACACAGCTGGCAGCTCCTCGGGAGTGTTAAACAAGCTGGCAGAAGAGAAACCAGAAAAAGACAATAGGTTGCTCAAGTGCCCAATGGAGGAAAGAATAAGGACTCGGCCACAGCAGCAAGACACCCAGGACAGCTTCTCAGCTGAGGAACAGACAGAGCCAGCAGCCTGATGGAAGTATTTTGCCATCATGCAGCTGCCACAGTCACAAGCGGTGTCTGACAGCAGGCAGTGACCAACTGGTTGTTGTGGGGCTTAAATGCTCTGGGATTGCCTTGGCCAGCTTCCTTACCCTGCCGTAGCAGCTACAAAGAACTTCTCACATCCAGGCCAAGACGGGGACGATCCGCAGGGACTCCCTGACACAGCTTTGTCCACAGAGATGGTGCCTTTACACTCTGTCACATCACGGTGGTTTGATTCCACTGCTCCTGCCATTTTTAACCAACACCCCAGAGAAGCAAGTTCAGTGCTGGCAGCACTGTGACACTCATATTTTATCTTTCAAGCAAAAGAATCTCTTGAAAGCATTCAAAACCCGCTTAGAAATGCTGTGTAACAAAGGGAAAGGATGAGGAAGGATGAGAAGGACCTCTCAAAAGCCACCAAGACAAATTTCTTTTCATAAAAGCATGAATTTGTTCAGGACAGGTTATGAAAACAAGTAATTGATATAAGATACTAGTAATTAAATCATAATAAAAGAACACATCATATCTGCTAATGCACTGGTTGTACCTTTATTGTTTCACCTCGTTCACTAACAATTCAGTGGTGCAAGGTTACCATACACAGTTAGATATCTGCATTGCACACCTAAGGCTATACAGCAAATGGATCAGAATTAGTACAAATACATGAACTATATTTACATTTTGTATACTCAAGCTCCAAATATCGGATATATTTACAAAATAAAATAAGAAAATGAAAACCTGAAATTAATGTACAGTGTTGCTGATACACTCCTTCGCTGGGATGAAATCAGTTTGCAAAGAGATTTGTTCAAGAAGGCCACTTATACAGCATATACCTTGTATACCTTGTGTACAGAGAGATTAAACAGGGAAATGGGGACCACAATTTTTAAAAAAAAGTATGTATTTCAGTGCAACAGCATGTCTAATGTCCAAATTCAAGAATCTTAACCAACTGCACATGAAGTATGAACAAGCAGAGTGGAAAATTAAGAACTGATCCTGGGAAGTGCTGATCATTTGAGACTCCCTCTGCTTCCAGGCCCTGGTTTCAAGGCAAGCCAGAGGCAGTTTCAGTACTGCTCAGGATCAGGCGGTTAACATGGCAACATTAAGAACTGAAGACTTATGGCCTCCACACCCTCAGTTTTCTGAATACACCGCTGATCCTGTTAATTTAAAACCTGTTCTGAATAACATTGGACACAACCATCTGGTTAGTGTTGGGCTAGTTTTGATTTCAAATCCTTCGGACGCATAAATGGCCTTCTGAACAAAAAAAAGTCAATCCTGTTCTTGAACAGCTGATGTTTTTAAACAAGAAAGCACAAAATTAATACATTCCCGCTACGTACAGTACAGCTCAGACCACATGTTGGGGTTATTAACCACAATGGAGAGATGCAACGCACACGTGTTAGAGACCCCTTTTAAAGTACATTCAGCAAATCCTTCCAGAGCAGCATTAGTGTCCTTCCTTCAAACAGCCACGTCTTCAACAAAAACACCCACACAGGATGAACTAACACAAACTAAGGCTGTGCAAGAGTACCAGGAAGATGCATATGCATAGGCAGTATTAGTTGATTGTATAGTACCAATGGGTGTTATACCAAAGCTAATCCTTTCTTATCTAATGTGCAAATAATTACAGATGTATAAATATACAATACATTACATAAAATTGAATCCCTGTAAATTAGAGGACAAGCAGCAAAAAGTAAAGTCTTTGCTTTGAAATACCTTGCTTATCAGTAATAAGGACTGTTAGACACTGACCAAAAAGAAACCCTTTCTCAATGGTCTGGAAATATTCCCTTCCCTTCTTCATCCCAGAATATAGGAATCTTCTTTAAAAAGGTACTTAAAGTGCATTTCTAAAATACAGTATAGGAGGTTTAGTTTAGTTTTAAAATACCTGGGAAGCTCCAACACCAATAACATGGGTTTCCATGGACAAAAAAAGATAATTTTCTCCTTCTTTTTAGCGAGGAACACAAAAAACCCCAAACTACAACAGTTTCACTCTCATTCTCTTTAACAAATGCCTATCAAGTTTATTACTAGTGCTTATGCTCAATGGGCTGGCAGGCCCACAGCATGATGCCTTGTCTGCAGCGGCTGAGTCCCAAGAGCTGTCTGACTCCAGGACTTCACAGACACTCAGTAGGTAACCAAGACTGGGTTTTTAAATGCCAAAAGAAGGCAGCTTAGCACATTCTTCCCCTCTTGTTTTGTTTCTAAAAAGAAATTTCCAACATGTTGGGCTAGATGAAAAAAGCTTTAAAACGAACGGAAATCCACTCGGTTTTTTGCTTTGTTATCCTTTAAAAAAAAAAACCCACTTGAATTTATTTCAGTCCAGGTTTAAGTAGGGAAACCGATGTCTCAAAATTTCAACAACTCATGAAAAACTGTATCTGTATGCCTTTATGTCAGACCTAAAAACAGTAATGCCCATCTGAACTCCACACAACAAGAACTGATTTTGTCACAGATTATGCAGCTTTAAGAGATACTGATGCTTAAAAATAAATCTTTTTTCTCTTCTGATGAACTGTTAATCACACAGACATCAAGCCATCAGAAGCTGCTTAGAGTCTTTAGATAGAAGAGTAACATTTACGAAACACAGCTGTAACATTTCCAGCTCTGTATAAATTTAGCATCTGTCTCTTCCTGCTTTCAAAGGAAGATCCCTTAAACGTGTTTCTATGCAATGCCCACATCACCTTAGCTCATGTTCTGGCTTATCCAAAGCAAAGACTTAGCAAACTAGATTTCTTCTAGTTAAAAAAAAAGAAAAGAAACATTAAAATGCTCTCAGTGTGTCACAAAATACCACCACTTAAATTGCTACGCCTCCTGCACTGGTTCCACAACTGGTGATGGCAGCAACAACTTAGTGCTTAAAATTAACTTAATTCTTGAGATCGGCTTAGCTCCAGCTTGGGGAGCCCTTCTGCAGCACTAGCAGTCTTATCCACACACTGGAAGTGTATTATCATCCATTGCATAACAAAAGAAGATCATCACTGTATTAAGAGTCACAAACAATTAAACAAGACAAAAACAGAAGGAAAAAAATAAACATCCCTATTATGCTCCTGGGTCCCCAGGATGCTCCCTCACTCTAGCTTCCAGTTCTGAAATAAATCTGAGGACCACAGGAGCTACTTGAATACTATCTCAGATTATGTAAAGATATGTCCTAGCAAGTGTCAGATCCACATCCCTGCTCTTTTGCCAACCACACTTTTATGTCTCATTGTGCATCGCACTTTACTGAAGAATGAAACCCCCATAAAGCTAAAAAATTGCTCAACTGATGCCAGTCCCACTGATGCTTGACCACAGACTTTCCAACACATGGCATGACCTGCTGCTGAGTGAGCTGAATTGAAACGACCTTCTCAAGCTGGAATGTGCCTAGATGTGCCTACTGTAATAGTGGAACAAAACCCTTTTACCTCTCCCTTGAGAGGTCAGAACATCAGGATGAAATTTCTGTACATTGCCCAGGATCCCAGCTAGCCCTGTCAGTGCCCAGGGTAAGTCAAGCAAGTATAGCACAGCAGTCTGAAACGTAATAGAAGAAAACAAACAATCCCTCCCCAACCTCCCTGAAAAACCTAACTAAGAAAGAGGAGTTCAATTCTCAGAAAGGAAATTCATTCTGCTTTCCTTTCCTGGGGCAAGGACCAAAACTTCGGCCATAAGGAAAACTTCCATGGAGACCAGCTGGGTGGTGTTACTTCTTGATCTACAAAGAAGCCAATTATCACACCCCACTGACCAGGACCAAAGTCTACTTGATCTGTTCTCCAGGAAGGATTAATTCTGAAGTTAAAACTAACTAGGGGGCTTTAGCTGATGGAAACTGTAGCAGAGAAATTAGGAGACATTCAACAGTTATTCCAAAAGGAAGTGAAAGTGTCCTGCTGTCCCAGGGAGAATACTGCCAGTGCTAGGTCTAGCAGGTATCTTGCAGAGGGAAGATGCTTTCCCCATGAGCAGATGGGATGTCATCTGCGTATTACAGATAGGGGATGCATGCATAAGGCCCTTCAGGAGCAGCCTATCCTAACACACCAATAACAACCGTAAGTCTCTTCCAAGAGAAGTGAGAACTCTCGCTACAGAACTCAGAAGTCAGGACTGAGAGCAGCGAGAGGAGCTACTGCCCTCCTGTGGTGATCTCCTGAAGGCGCTCTAGGGAACAACCACACTTTCGTTCTGCTTAACACTCTCCACCTGTCAAACACGAGGCTGAGGATCCAAAACTTTAGGGTTTGTATCTAATATTTCAGGGATGAGGTTTGTTTTCCTCACATCAGCACAAGTTCTGTCTCCTCAGCTTGGAGGCAGAGGAGCGAGTGTTAATGTCTTGGGAAAGAGTTAAAGCCAAGCACGGTTCACTTGCAACCCCACAGCAAGAATTTAAAGGCCAATTATTCTAGCCAGCCCCTCTTGGTTTGTTCCCTCTCTTTTTCCAGCTCATGCCTTAGCCTGTTGGACCCTGAAAACTCAAAAACTTGCACCAAGTCCAAAATCCAGTCTGCCCAGATAGATTTGTCCAATGTCAGCTTTCAACAGAGTTTAAATTAGTGGCTGGATCCAGAAAGCCTGAGGAGCTATTGCAGTTCCTGGCTGGGTAATGTCTACACAGAATAATTTATCTTTCCCTGGCATTAGAACTTTGTCCTGAGGGAACCAATGACTACTGCCAAGTCACAAACTGAATGAAAAACCTGCAGCAGTCTAGACAGACGACAAATGGACAGTGGGACAGACATCAAAAGGTCAGTTGGAATGGGAAAACAATTCTTATAAGAAAAAATAAATAACTTTTTTTTTTCTTTTTAGTGTCGTGCATTATCACTCCATTTTTTATATATTTTTTAATTATTTTTGATTTTTTTTTCTCTTTCTCTTTTTGTTTGTCCACATGCTACTAGTAGAATTCTCGGCACAAGTGAAAAGAAACAAGGTAGGGTTAGAATACCTAGAAAATGTGCTGAAGAAGTTGGGAAGGTAGGGGATGTTAAGCCACAGGATTACATACAAGAGAAACTGTCAAGAATCACAAAGAGAAAATGAGAGGTAACACTTTATCTATCAGAAGGTGAGTTAGGGAGAACAGATGAGAACATTACATGGACTCAGTACTTCAGCTGACCCGTGCGTCTTCGAGCCAGTTTTGACCTGCATAAGGAAGAAGTAAAGAAGTATTTGTTGAGTTCTGGAAGTTTATTTTTCTTCCCTCCCCACAGCGTGTCCACCTTTTTAAAAATCCTTTCGTACAGTCCTAGTTTACTCCATATATTTAGAATGTAAAATGTATCAAGGGATATAATAAGAAAGACTTCACTCTTCTGCTGTGCTCCTTTAAAGGAACACAGGGTCTGTTAAGGACTGCCCTGTTAAGAAATTATTTGATGCTGTATAGTAAGAGCATAGTTTTTAATTATCTTTTTTGTACTGTAGAGTAGTAACATCTCTCCAGTAAGCAGGGGGTGGCTGTGACTGATGTTAAAGTGAAGGCTTTTAGAGAAGTCCAAAAAAGGGAAGGAAATGAGAATTTCTGCTTTAGCTCACAATCAAAGAATGAAAAGGCAGTTCAGATCTGCCTGCACAGAGGCAGGAAGCAGCTTTAGAAATTTGTAAAGTGGCTATACAAGGAAACCATTTTGCAGCCTCCAAATGTAGTATTGCATGAAGCATACAACATGTTCACAAACTGGATACCTCTGTTAAGAACATCACAAGCCCAAGCAACAGCCACTGCATTTCCTGAATTAGAGGGCCCCTGAATTTTTTCTTTAGTTGCCCACTCTCCTCCCTCCTTCAGATCACCCGTCTTGCCAAATTCTTCAGAACAAGATTAAATTCTGTAACAAACTACATGCCTACTTGCTTATGACTATCTCACTATCTTTATGCTTTGGAACTCTGTCTGCCCAGGAACTGCCCCTTACCGTATTGTGCCAGCGAGAAGTGGGTTGAAGGCATATAACCAGTCATTCATGTCTTTGTCATTGATGGCCTGGAGCAGGACCCCACGATGCTTCGTGCATACACCAAAAGTGTTTGGTGTCTGGAATATTAACAACAATTTAAAATACTGAAGTCTGGAAGCACAGAAGCTGATGCACAATTCCCCTCTGAGAAAGAGTTTGCTATGTCACATTCCTAAAACCCACAAGACCTAAAGTCTTTCACTGGTCATTTCCAGGATAATTAGTCAATCAAATGGGACATCTTCTACAAAATATAGTTTTAACACATGAGGGTGGACTTTAAGAGTTGCTGAGATAGATTAGTAAAGCTAATCTAGCAGTTTGCAGGATGCTTGTATATGTTGTTTTGTTTTGCTTTTTAAAACAAACAAAACACACAACCCCAAAGCACCACACAAAGGAAACTACAAAAACCAAACACACAGGGTGATGGTACCAACATATGCCCATAAAAGTAAATACCATGCCCAACAGCAGCCAGTTTGTGTGTCTTGTAGAATTGTGTCCAAAACATAAGAACCCCTGAACAAAGTGGGAACTCTGTGGGCAGAATGATCAGACACCAGACACTTCTCCAAAACACAGATCCATCTTCCTTGGACCACAGATGACACACAGGATGGTTGGCATGCACTCTACTGGTAATGGTTCTTCTCTGTGGGTAAATAAACAATAGCTCTCAGACTGACCTTTAGCATTGCCTGCTGATCCTCACTGTATTCCACCTGAGCTGTGGATAAGTTTATGATTCCTCTTTCTACAGGATCTTTGTCACTGTTGTAAATAAAAACATAGGGACGGCGAACCACCACAAAGTGCTTGGCCCAGGAGCTGGAGAGTGGCTCCTTGAAGTGGAGGTATCCCTTCTTTGAGACCACAGAGCTGGAAAAAAACAAACCAAAACAAACCCATAGATAAACAGGAATACATTTGCCTGGAAATAAGGCACCTATTGAGTACTCCTATTAACTGCAAAACACTGTATAATACACTTAGTCCTTATGATGTTTTTGTTTGCAACAGTATTATGAAATCTCAGCCCTTGAAACAGCTCTCAGGAAGCCATGATCATACTACAACAGAAAACCTACCCTGGTCTGATTTCTTCAATATCAGGAACCAGGTTTAGAAATTCATTTTTTCCAGCTCTGGCAAGATAGGAAGTTTCTACTGTAGGAATTAGCTGGAACTGTTCCACCTCAGGACAGGGACTGGAGGCACGGGAATTTGCTTCTGGTGTCCTTCAAATAATAATAAAAAAAAAAGCAGAGAAAGAAAAGTAAATTACAACAAACCAACCAAATGTGACAACAGAATTGAAAGTGCAGCTACAGCCCAGCCTTAAAGCTTCATCCTCCAGTCCAGAGTTTTTGTATGACAGTGGGATCCTTTTGTATGATATAAATAGCATTTCCTTTGAAATTTGTGGAATAAAACTTATAATAACTGCTATGAAGTTGTTTCCCCACTACTTCTCCCTCGTTTCCCTTGCCAAACACAGTCACAACACAGACGTATCTTACTATCATTTGATGTAAAATGTACTACTTTTCAGCACTCCTAGGGAAAAATAATTATGCAGAGTGATTGGAAAAGATATGGAAAGGGGGCTGTACAAAGAAGTAGTGAATAGGAAGAAAGGGAGGGGGAAAAAAAAGCAGAAAACATAGCAAAGAGATTTGTGAAGCACTGAGAAGTAATGTTTTTCTATTAATACCCTAAACTTACTTCTGATCAATTGAATTGCATCTTGAATCCACCAGAGAAGGGCAGGTGGATGAAGGAGTGAGGGTAGCACTGCTGAAACTCGACACAGATGGGTCCCGCCCAATTGGAGAAATATCTGACAACTGCAGGGACAAAGACAGGCAAAGTATTAGAGGAGGTTTTTTTGTAGCTAGTGTTCAGTCCTAGCTAGAACATGGCATTCAGCATTGTGGAAGGCTCAGACAGTAGAAAGGTATTTCTATCAACCATTTCCCTACTCAATAGTTGAATTTTTGCACACAACAATCACAAACCCATCTAGGGGTGAAAATACAATGGCACTTCTGTAGACAGAGCTTGTTAGTAATGTCCTACACTTCTGATTATTCACACCCTGACTTCCTCAAACTATACTACCCAGTGTGTACCTTGGTGTCCCCTGTGCCTACAGTCAGAATTTTTAAAAGTTCCAATTTATCCTTTTAGACAGGGAGAGTGCACGTAGGGAAAGATAAGAGCACTTCCAGTCTGCTAATAAACTAGAGCTATACTATAGTCTGAGTTCAGACCATTCCAATTCCTGCAATAGTCTTTGAAACTTAATGCTGAACAGCCGAATACTTCCAACAGAAAATAAAGAAAATTAGTATGAAGTGTTCTGTCTCTTCATAATATCAACAGATTCCACAAATGACAAGTACATTGCTATTGTACTACAAATACAGTGTATTGTATTGCATGAAATATTTACCTTGCAATCACTGATGCTGTTGTACACCTGGTTAAACTCCCGATTGAAAGTGTGAGTAAGGAGCTGCAGACACTAAGGCAGGGAAGGGAAACAAAAAACACAGAAAAGAATTTTACATTTAGGTTTTCAGAGAAATTTGAACACTGAGGCAATTTGCCAAGACACATTTGGCAGCTCATGAAAGAATAAACAAATGTTAAACTGCTGTGAAAAATCCCAGAAGAGGGGAATAATCATTTCCCTTGATAAAATTTGAAAGCTTCATTTACAGAACTACTAACGAAGGGGAATGAGGTACAGCCACAGCACAAACCCAGACACCAGCAGTGGCTGGTGAGAATGGATCATTTCACTACAGAGCACATTAAAATGAAACTCACACAATACTGGGTATTCACCATGGTACCTGAGAAGTTTAAAATTAATCTTGAATAATTTTTGGCACCTAAGTTTATATCCATGATGCTTTTCTCATGTTATACCTTGGTGGCCAGCTCCTTCTCCCGATCCACCAGGCTCTCTATATCTGCTGAGTCATAGCCACTGCTCTCACTGGGTGTCACAGCACTCTCAAATGTCGTAGTCGAAATCTGAGAGGAAATGCTGGTGGAGGTACTGAGGGTTCCACTGCTCAGACTGGGAGACAATGAGTCACTCAGGGACTTGGGGATGCTGTCACCAAGCTTTTCACGAAGCAGAAGGAAATGTCGAGTTTTTTCCACCTAGTAAGAAAAGCAATTGATATCATCTGCTCCAGGATGTTGCTTATTTTACAGGCACTGAATTCTTATGCATTCTTTTAAGATTCATACCAGTAAATGTTTTCCCCAGGGAGGGGAGTTTACAATGGCACTAGAAGCTGAATGTGCCTTTGTTGAATACACTGAGATTCTGAGCTGAAGAATGTGCTCAGCAGCCAGCCACACACTTTGTTTTCTCTGTTGGAGAATTTATTTAAACCGCAGTGCTTTTTCTTTCACTTCCCCTGTCTCTTTACTCACCTCATGCAGCAGCTCTAGTTTTTCCAGTTCCCACTGATGTTCTAGAATGAGACTGTCACCCCTGGGCCTCCAGCCTGCCAGGTTCTCTTCTCCTCGCACATACGCCACAGATGTATCCAGGACTTTCCTCCTCCTTCTCTGCATTCCTGAGCAGGAAAAACAAACATAAGACATGTTAACAACATAGCCAGAGGGATGCCATGAAGAAACACTTACCAATTAGCAACCTGCAAAGAACAAACACTTCTGGTTTTGGCTGGAAATACACAAGGCAACGATTTAATTAACAGCAATCACACAACCCAAAGAGATTTGATTTAGCCCAGCTTTCTTATTTCATTCAGATATCTTCTGTTGACCACCACATAATGCAAACTCCTGTTCAGTCTAATTCAACACAAAAAATTCTATTGCTAGGCCTTAAAGGAAAAATATACTGATTCTAGATGAACGACATTCCTTCCAAGTTATTAAGCTTGCATCAGATATCAGCAGTATCTTCAAAAGACCAAGAGAAAACTCTATTGATGCAAAACCAAGTCTAACTGTGTTAGTTATGAGCCACATGTTATGCCCCCCAAGTCTATGACCTAGGTACATGCTCAATTTCCTGATATACCCTGTCAGAAAATGTAGTTTTCAGTGAATCCTTGGTTCATCAATAGTAAACACAGACCCAAGTTGGAAGTAAAAGCCTGCATAAGTTTTATATGGAATGACAATGTTCCATTTAACATGACAATGTTCCAGTTAACTCTGTTCTGCTTATGAAATTTTCTGCAGCATTTCAGTTTACAGCATCTTTATTGCTTGAACACCTGGTTGCTGCTTACCTGGACTTCCAGTGTCTGCCATTTTGCATAAACTAAGTTCATAGATCCCAGTCACTCGATTGCTGTTCACAAGAAACCAGAGGGAAAAAAACCCCACATTATTATCTTCAGAAATAAAGTGTATTAGCTTTAGTTAAATGGTCCCCAAATTAGAAGCTCAAGCATAGTTAGTTAGAACTATATCTGAATTCTAATCTTGACATTAAATAGCCAGGACAGACTGCAAGTTCTCTAAAAATGGCATCTCCCCCATGTTTCCGACCCCCCTTAGACACAGAGAGCAGCTGCTGCAGTAAATTCCAGGTCAGGATCAGGGGCATCTATGTGCAAGCTTGCAAAAAGGATCTCTCTTCCCAACTGTTCAGTCAGAAAGCTGGAAATAGGGTCAGTAAAGAGAGAAGCCAACAGTGTTTCGTTGAAATAAATGCAAGAAGGAAAGAATGTTCAAAACCAGACTGGAGAGCTATAACTAGGTAGACTTTGAAGGAAGAAATAAAGAAAAGTAAGCTACCTTCTCCCCATGCCCTCTGAGAGAAAAAGCATGTGCTGACATAAAACATAGGTACTGAATTTGGTAACTGAACTTACGAATCTGGAGATTTGGAGTAGCCACTGCCAAAGAGATTGCGCAGTGATCGTGGTGGGGAGATCTTGGCATCTCGCGAGTAAAAGACCATACAAACATCCTTTGTTATAACAGCAGGCTGGATGCAGTGGTCAAGCTAAGTGAAAAAAAAACAGCAATGAATGAGTGGCTGCACATAACTATGCCAAGTTATACTGCTTCCCCCTTTTAGTGGGACAGCTTTTTGAAACTTGTTCTTGTTTGGGTCTTTGGGGAAGGGTTTTTGTATGTGTTTCTGTGAAAGAGAACTGCCAAATTTCTTGATGCATCTTGTGGGTGAAATAATTGTACTACACAAAACAACAGTGTCCTGCATGCAAAGCCAAGAGCTAGGCCAGTGTTTGTAACACTGGTAGTACTGACATAGCAACATTCACTCATTTCAATGGATTTTCCGATACAAAAGATAAATTAAATGAGGCACAGAAAGGTAAAGAGATCACCAGTTTCACTTCACATTTGTTGCAAGGCAGTAATACCTTGACATCAAGATGTTAACTGTGAATAAATCTTTCCAGCCTGTTCTCAGAAAATTAATAAAGGCTTTCACTGGCTTCAGGATTCAAAATCATGTAGTCCAGTAAGTATTTATCTCAGGTATACACTGTCTGTTGTGTTAAATAGTTATATCTGAGTCACAAGGAAAAAGGAAGGCACAGGTCTCTAACCTCCAGGTAAGCAGAAAGGGTCATATATATCTTCTCTCCATATGGTGTCACTCGATTGAGGAGAAGGGAGTTATGCAAGGAGCTATCCCAAACTGCTTCAAAGCGATAGAAAGTTCTGTAAAAAAGTACAGTAAAAGCTCAGTAGTGAGAGTTCCTGTGCATCCCTCATCAGTCAGGGTAAAGCACTGACATCATCCACTACAATTATTACTGATCTCAGTGGTTTAGATAACAAATAATTGAAGCAAGGACCTTCTCTTCTTTCCCAAGATTACTTCTAATCTCAAATAGTGTGGCATAAGAGACCATTGCCTATTATGAAAAAGACTGACCTAGAAGAGAGAAGAGGGAACATAGAAGAGAACAAAGACTTCATAACACTACAGGGAAGTCAGCACTAAAGAACAGTGTTCCTAAATAGACAGGATTCCTCTCTATTGCTTCAAGTGCAATTTAGCCCAGCTGGATCTCCAAAGTACATAGGGGAGATTCTTTTTTTATAAGGAACATTCATTCTATGCCATACTTCAGGACTAACATACAGCAACAGAAGAGACCCCTCTGATACTTTGTCACATAAAACTAGCAGCTTCTGATAGCAACTCAGAATGATTGATAGGTAGGCATAAGTCCTATATTCAAGTGATAAAGCTTCCTCCTTTGTCACAGGTAGAGACTGATTTCATGTAGGCTCATTTGGAAAGAAGTCCTATACCCTTATTCAGGAATACAGCACATTTTGCAGTTTTCTACACTGCTACTAGCAGAAAAATGTGGCATTAATTCTTCATCACCTCCATATAATTTCCCTCCCAAATCCCCTTGCTGTTGAGTTTTTCCATTCCATTTCTAGTCCAAATGGTGTGGTACTAAAAGCAAGAAAGTGCTTCATGTATATTACTTTTTTTAGAACAAGTTATATCTCGGAAGAGCTTCTGTACTAATGCCCAAGGCCAACTCAGAAAAATTGAAAATGAAACCAAAGACAAATGACAAAAAAGCAGGGTAGGAGCAGAATGAAGAAATAACAACAACACAAAAGAAAACCCCATGAAACAGCATAAGAGCAGACATATCAGAAACTAAGACTTCTGATCTCCAAAAGAGTTCCCAAGAATCCCCTTTTCCTGATACCAGTTACATGATTCCAAGCCAATACATTGAGACACCATGATCTGTGCAGTCAAGTAATATAATTTGAGAATATTGCTAACTAGTGTTTGTGTCTGAAGTAGCATACTTGTGAGACTACCTCTAAATGTCCTGCTTCTATTAAAAATGTTACAGAGAAACACACTCTGAAGGTTAAGTAATTGGTAACTTTAAAAGCACTGTAATGTAATAATCCTTATTTGAGTTAGTTTAGGCAAACAACACAGGTTGTCCTCTAATCCTTTACAAATCTGTGTCGAGTCACTATGTTTTAATCTTTTATTAGAGCAATTTTTTGAACTTCTAGCAAGCTCCAGATCTACTGTCTGGGTGGAAGAAAAAGTAGTAAAACCTGGTTCTCCATAGATGGGAAGCCAGTGTACCCAGCCCTGGACCACTGGTCAAACACGACCTCTCATTGTGAGAACACAGATGTAAATGTTCATCGGTGCAGAACCAAGTGCCCCTCTTAAGCAAAATGATGATTTTTGGATGAACATTAAGTTGAAGTCAAACATCACTTCCAGAAAGTTACTCTACTGGATTTTGTCTAGCCAGGAAGTTAAATATATGCAGTCTTGCCTGTCCAAACCAGAACTTGTTAGAATAGTTAGAGAGGGAGACAAAAAAAAAAGTGAGCAAACTTCTTATAGCATAGTAAACATCACAAGGAGGAAAATGGAGCACAGGACAAGCGAAGCATGGAAAACAGGAGAAACAGGTTAAAGGCACCAGTGTGTAGTTAGAACTGATTTTTCAGTGCATTCTGGAGTTAGTGAAAGGTGGTAAATTGAGAGCACTGAAGACATAAACTCTTCTCTTTTTCAGAGAGGCAGAACAGAGAAGGAGTGTAAATTGTCCCAGATTGTGCAGCCAGCACGCTTGGCTGTGATCCAGCCTGGAAGGTGAAAGAGAAATCCAGTCTGAGCAGCTACTACACGTCTCGCTTCTCTGCCAGCTGGTAAACTAAGAAGTAGCAACCACATGGTTAAATTTCAGATGCAAATCCAACCTAAGAACTGAGGTTGAATGGCAGTCACATGGCAGCCACTGCTTTTTGTTCAGTGCAACTCTGAGCTGGAATTTCAAGTAACCTCATCATTCAGTCCTTGATTTGGTACTGCAAACATGGCAAGCATTACAGAGTCAGAGACAGTGAGAAATTCCAAATTCAATCCTTTGATACAGAGCAAAGAAAGAAAACAGCAAGGACTACAAAAATACAGACTATATTCTGACGGTGTATTTTGAGAAGTGGAAATAATGACTGAAGGCAGCTCTCTCTTATGTGTGAAGGAAAGTTTACCCTCACAATTCCCCCACTGAATTATATGTGAATAAACCCCTGGCACGAAGGAGGAGGAGGAGGTAATACTACTTCTGGAAGAGCTAAGAGGTGTGCTAACAGAATTCAGTAAAAGCTAAAAGGGAAGTTGCAGCAATACCAATGGGACATAAAGCATTCTGTTTTCAAGAACCTTTATGTACAAAGGAAGCAAACAGAAAATACCTAGGCATATCCTTATCAAGAAAGAGCCTGTAAAAACATAGAAAGAGCTTTGGTTAGTGCAGCCAAGAGCAGAACACAAAAGCAACAGCTGAGAGGAACAGAACAGGTGGATTTTAAAGTAAAAAAAACACCAACCAGAAAACAAGACTGCAGACAATGAGCAAACATAAGACATACCCCTTACTAGGGCTTCAATTCCACTCCACCACCCTGCCATGCACTCATCCCACAACTTAAACCTTAGTGTTTTGGCATGAGACTGTCAACAGCTTCACTTCACTCACACTCACCCTTTATCCAAGTGGCTCACCTAACAGAAAACTACAGAGCTATACAGTCATTTCTTGACATTACTAGAGAACATCAAGCACAGGGCTTTCCAACTGCAAATCCAATAGCACCAGACTGGACACTAGCAACAGTCCCCTTATGTTCCAGTTACACTGATCCATTAATTCAAATACACTCAAAGTAAAATGTCCACTTCTCAGTGGGAGACAAAGAATAACTGCGAGAACGCCCCTGACTGCCTGTGCTCACAGACACTAGGTGGCAGGAAGGCATTCAGCTGGCAGGAGCAGTGCATGCTCCAAAGGAAACTGGTTCTGTGCTGGCTCAAACCAGGACACATCTTTAATATCACAGTGGTATTTCAAACTCCAAGCCTCTAATGGAGAAGGAATAAGCTGTTTCAGTACCTAGAAGGATAACTCCTCCAGCATTCAGCAGCTGCAGCAGAGATGGGCTCCAAAACCACCCCCTTCCCTCCAGAAACACTAATTCAGAGTTAAATTTCAGAGATATTCCTGCTTTGCACCAGCTAAACAGAGCCACGGAGAGGTCAAGTGACTTGGCTGATGTCAGAGTGGGGAGAGGCCATGCTGCCAATGCAGCATTCTGTTTCACTGCTCTTTGTTGCAGACACTGAAGCAAAACAATGTGGAGCCTGACTGATCTTTACAGCGTGCACCCTAATGAGAAGACACAGGCAGCCAGAAACCTCTCAGACAGGGGCCCTGCTGTTGCCCAAACGACTGCAGTTGCATGGAATAGACACCCCCTTATTAGAACTGGAGTCAATTTGTGATACATCTGTATAAATCCACAAATTATGAAGTTTAATTTACAAAGCATGGCTCTTGCTTAAATCTTTCTGCAAGAGTGCTCACTTTATTCACTTACCTGTTGGAGTTGTGAGAGGACTTCAGGTATTTTGCAGAGATAATATTCAAAGACAGAATAGCATCCACAGCAGCTTCATCTACCTCTGGTTTATTTCTTATACGTCCTGAAAAGGGTAGGAGGGGGAATCAAGTAAAACTAAACCTGAAACACATTGTTTTGTTTTCCCAAATATCATTTCATACATATGATTAATAAGCAGCTGTAAGTGTAAGTTGCAAAGCTTAAGTTTTTCCTCTGGATCTTTTTCAAAATCCTCTCCTCACAGCCAATACTTGTAAAGATGACAGAATCTGATACAAATAAATTACCATCAATACTTTTTCTTCCTTACATAGCAACCTGCAAAGCAGAATATACTCACCAACAACCAGCTCTCGCACATCTTTCCAGTGCAACTCACTGCCCTTCTCATGGATAATGGTGACTGTGATTCTACGCTGGATTCCCTGGTAGAGTTCAAATACAAAACACAGGTGAAGTATTCCCACACATTCACTACCATTTCACACTTATACTGCAGAAATGAAGTAAATAAGATCATTAAAATTAGTCTGTAACTGTAAACAAACACCTGTGTGTTTCAGGGCCCTAACATTAACTTTAAGGAAATTATAGGAATAGGGCCATTATTCCTAAGCTGTGAGAACTGTTCCTATCATTTTAAGACAGAGAGAAAACACAAGTCACAGGTAAACTCTGTGAAAAGGAACTGAGAATTTAAGACTAGAAAAAAACTTAATAAACCTATAAACAGTATTTAACTTGAATCATCTTTAGAATCTAAAGACAAATTATTATTAAGGATTATTACATTAGTGTTTGTGATTAACTACAAGCATTTAAAATGCACTGAGACATGGTCATTGTTGTGGACCATACGCCGTGAGAAAGAACCAATGACAGCTGAGTCCACCTGATCCTTCTGTGCCCTTGGCAGAGGTGGTAGAGAGCACTGAAGGCACAAATCTGCTCCCAAAGGTTCCTGCTTTTTAAAAGGCTTTCATCTTTCAGAAGTGGGATGTACACTGATAAGTAAAGAAACAGCAACATACTACAGGCCAAACATACTCTCCTCATAGCCCCGAGCTAACAGACTAAGTACAGGCTTAGAGATGACTGACCCTACAGCTATCATTAGACAGCTGGGTGGGAAAGCAGAAGACATGAAAGATGCAAAATCCAGTCATTAGGTTTCTAACCCCCTCACAGAGATCAAACTTGCTGTTCTACAGCCGTCATTAGTACCTGGTGAAGCAGGAATGTCCCCTGACACGGCAGGCCTCCAGTGTGGTCCACAATAGCAGGAATATACCTGTGTGAAACAGAAATCAGCAGGCAAGAAAGACACACCAGCATAGCAACTTTATTCTACTGCCAACAGTTATCTCTCCAGATAATATCTGAAGAAATAAGAGGCTCTCAGGCTGGACTCTACTGGACCACAGTATCAGTGAAATATGGAAGTATCATATACTGTACTCCAGTACTTCTGGAAAACTCTGTGGAATTCACTTCTCAATATAATCCCTAAAGAATTGTTAGAGGAAAACGTTTTCTGTAGCAGAGGTGAACATAAAATAGGGCCTGTGAGATGGCTTCTGGAGCATGAAGTCTCTAGTGACCCAAACAATCTAAACTCCTGGCCTACACAGGATAAGTTTTTCCAGCACCCGTTCAGATGGTGTGCATGGGCTTTCAAAGAGGAAAGATGATTTCAAGTGTAAAAGAACATCATTCTACCTGTTCAGTCCTTTCCAATGGGGACAACGAATGCCAGCAGAATTTATACCTCCTCACTACAAACCAGGCTGGCGTAAGCCAGGCCCCTACCCATAATGATTGCTAAACATCAGCCTTGTTTGAACAGAACAAAGGGTAAAAGATCAAACTCCCATAAAAGATCAATATGGGACTTACTCCCCTGTTGGCTCCAATTCGCTGATCTCAAACCACACAAGGAGGTCATACTTGCTCACACTCTGGCCCAAGCTGGGTTTGCTCATAGTATTCAGCTTCGTAGCTGGCACTTGAAAGAAAGAAAAAAAAAAAGAAAGAAGAAAATGGTTTACAAAGACTGAACGAGTGAAGCTTTCCCCAGGGGGTTCATAGAAACACGGCATTTTGGTGATCCTGTGTGTTCTATGTATATATGCACACCATATCTTTTCCAATGAAAATCACATTGCTTAAAGCAATCATTATTTCTCAAAGTATTGTGTTTTAAATCTAAGTGGCTGGATTTTATCTTTAAAAAAAGGTTAAACAACAAAAGAAAAGTGTAGTCAAAAAGCTTGTAAAAACACGAAGTCCACAGGAAAAAGTTTCCTCAAATGTGCATCAGTCACTTTAATGCTTAACAGCTTGTGATTTAGAATTGCTTAGGTCTGCTCATCTGCAACATTACTCACCAGTAAAGTACATTTCTCCTCCACACTAGGCATAAATGAGAGAATGTGTATGTAAAAAGGCTGAACAAGACTTACTCCAGAGCCATAATTCTGCCAAAATGTGTTTCTGGGATCCTTATGTTTTGGTAGGAGTGATTACAACTGGCCAGATCCTCTCTAATCCCTTTCATACAAATGCAAGGATAAACCATGTTAAAAATATAGTGGGATAACTGAAATTCTAGAAATAACCCCATGTTCCTTCATGCATACCTACACCACACCTTTTAGCTATCATTACATCACTTCTTTTACCTTTTCACTCATTTAATTTCTGTAAATGGGAATATTTTACAAGCTTAGTTCCTGTGTACTCTGACAGGTATTTCTGTAACTCTCCAACTGATTGTTTTTTTCTCCTTTCACTCATTGCTTTTATTAAGCCAAATAATTATTCTCCCTTTAAGAATCTCAAACCCCATTCTTCCCTTGCTCAAGTGTTCTTTAGGTTCTATCATCACACCTCTGCGTATCCTTCAGCTTTCACCATGACCTAATTTCTCATGCATTGCAAGGTCATAACAGACCCCAGTTAAGAAAAGGTCCTTATAGATGTCTCTTTTGAAAAACAGAATGTGAATTCTGTTTCTTGCCTGGGTTAAATAGCAGCTACCTCAGAGAAACAGATTTTACAAGAATCAGTTATTTAGAGCACTACAACTCCACCATGCTGGGCAGCAAGCTTCAGTGTCATCATTTACTCTTCCCATTCATCACTCAGGGTAGTCACTCTCTTACACCCAGCATACCATGCAGCTGCACAACTCAGTACAGCTAGATTCTATGCTGTTGATAGCAAGAGGAACATCAAACACACAAGTCGCTCAAGTTTACTGCTAAGCAGAGAAACTCAAATGCATCAGAAGAGACAAACAACAAAGTCCCATTTAACTAAGCATGAAAGTCAGTTCTAGAAGTTCTCATGGACTTGCACTGGCATAATTAATAACCAGCATTTCTTTTTCTTTTTGGTAATAAAACAGAATACAAATGTCAAGTGAGGAACAGCACTGTTGGTAGCAAAGAAAGATGAGCAAAAAGGAAACCTATACAGAATACAGCAGGATGTTTCTTTTACAGCTGTTTTTTAATATGCAGCATCTCTCATCCCAATCTCACAAAACTACATACAACACACAAAAAAACCCCCAAAAACTCAAAGGTCCAGGAAGCTTCAGAGACTAGATCTGGTAACAGAGAAAAAGCTGTGATAGTTAGCACATGGGAACTTATAGACTCTTTTTATGGTTCTCTCTAGAATAGCCATAAACTTAAGCACAGCACCATCCTTCCATGACCACAGCCACGGCAGTTTCTAGTCCAAAGAATACTACATGATAAAGGTAAGAAAACAGGAACCTTGAAGCATGTTTTGGAACTACTTCTACATCTACCATAGATCAAGTTTGGCTACTAACCATCTCGTTTAGGAGCCCGCTCACTCTGACAACTGGGAACAGGCAGAAAGAGAAAAGGTGGCAGCTGGTCAGCTCCATCCTGGAAAGCAGCCACAGCAGAGGACGCAAGCACGTTGGCATGCTCGGAGAGCGTGTTCAGCACATGCACGTTTACATAGCCAGACATAAGATACCTAATCAACTCAATTTTTCTTTCATGGTCTGCAAAGGGAATGGAAGACACACAAAAAAGGATGGTAGAAACATACAGGTGAGAGAAAGCTGGTGAAGGAGGAAATAAAAGGTGAAATGGAAATAAACCACAGAAGTTCAGCATGCTTTATTACAATTAAGCAAAGAAAACCAAGGGTCGTTTTGACAAGACTGACTCACTAAGCAAGAATGTTAGAGAGCAAAAAGATGAAGCAGTTAATGAATGAGCAAATTTCCAGTCAAGTGCTCAGTAAGCACATAAAGAGCCAGATCTCAGGGAATATGGTCAACAGCTGGGGAATGGAATTCTACCCTTCAATGAACCAAGAAGCACTTTCTGCAAGAGGAGGTTGTAAAGAACACATAAAAAGGAAGACAGCCAGCAAAGAGAGATCCAGTGCCCTTTGCAGCATTCACTCCATTACATTTCTTGGTGTCCTGAATAGCTTAGGAATACACTACAACCTCCATGTTCAGTAGAAGACATGTGACGCACACAACTAGAGAACTTCTCACCTGGCTTTGAGAGTGGCATAGGGGGAGGAAAGTATCTTCGGGAAGGCTGTGGAGGGCTATAGAGAAATGGAAAGAGTTATCAATACAGAGGCAGCTAAACATAAAAAAGATATATACAAACATGCACACACACACCCCCAGTACAGTCCTTCCACTCATTTTTGTCTCTAAAAATATACCCACAATCCCATGAAAGCAGGTAAATATCACCTGTCAGGAAAACAAGTGAACTCAGTGCAGTTCTCAGACTAACCTATGTCATTTTTCTATCCTAACTTAAGTAATTTTTAATTTTTACTGAAAGCCAGGATTAATTACAATTCAACTGCTCTACCTCCATTCTGCGCTGAATATTTAGAGTAGGTAACAGGCATTTCCCAAAATAACTTAAAAGGAACAAGCCTCAGCTGGCATTTCCTCTTAAAACCAGCACGTGCTTCCTCTTTGCAGCTGCTGCCTTCAGTGGGAGGGCTAACCAGGTCAAGCAACAGAGCGTCTTCCCTCATGCCATGAAGACCACAGGACTAGGGGTCCCTTCCCTGATTCCAAAAATTCAAATGCCCAATAACTTTGGCACTAGTATGTCAAAGATTGAGAGCCTTTTGCATTCCCCCTAATTTATCTCTCCTCTTTTGTCATCCTACCTTTAGCATCAGGCCACATGCCCCGAGGGAACACAGCACCTTGGAGCTCTGTTAAGGTTTACTCAGAACTCACCGAGATCACCACTGAACTTCTGGGTACAATATTCTACCACCACAGTGTTTGTAGGATGGATGCAGCTGTACTGGCAAAATAGCTTTCCCTGTTTGCAATGGTGGAACAATTCCATCACTCACTAAAGAAACATAATCCACTGGGTAAATAGGCCTCTGGCAGCACTCTCAGACCAGCCAGGAATCCCACTCCTCAGGGTGTGGCTGTATAATTTCAAGAGTATAAAAAAATACTGCCCAAACTGCAGAGCTAACCTGAGCATGAGCCCAAACAGCCTTTGTGCCAGAAGAGTGAACAATACCTGTTGAGATCCTGTCCTTGCAGATGGAGAGGATGCTGCTGATAATGCCCAAAGACTTCAAACACAATAGGCTTTGTTTTGATGTACTCCACAAATGATTCTGTCACTTCCACAGCAATCTGTTAGGCAAAACAAGCAAAGAAAGTGAGACATACAAAAAGGAAATCTAAGGGTGAATTTTAAGAGTCTGTATTTTTCATATGGTTTAGCACCATTGACAATAACAGCAATTGCATTCCTTTTTGGTTTACACATTAATTCTACTCTCAGATAAAGGAGAAAATGAAAGCCTCAGGATCAGTCATTTTAAGCAGGAGAAGAGGAGACTATGTGTAACTAAAGGATTACATAGTACATAAAAATAGTGCATAAAAATACATATATTCAGTTCATCTGAGATCATGAGCACTGCTATCCATGTCTCTTATTTCCTGAATTCTAGACTGCTTTCACTGAACGTCTTGGAAAGGAAACAGAAAATTCAAACGCAGGAAGCAGAGGTGAAGCAGAACAGTTAAATCTGCCACACCGAATCATTCTGTATTTTGTTCTCCATTGGGGATTACATCACATACCTGATCACTCCTCCTACTGTCTGTTCTAATAATTGCCCTTGCCCTAAATTCCCATACACACATGAGTTTAAGGAGGATACACACAACTCCTAGTGTTAAAACAAGCACTTACTATTAATGTAAAGTTCTACTTACATTCTGAACATGGTAAAACCCAAGGGGAGTCCCTCGACCATTGTTTTTGAGAGGTTCTGTTGAGAAAGCTTCATCATGTCGATGTAAAAAGCTTTAAAAAAATAAATAAACAAAAAATAAACCACAGAACAGTTTAGTGAATATCACTGTGCTGTGAACCCAACACTGAAAGAAAACCTGAAAAGAACTGAAAACTGACAGAACTTTATAGGGAGTTGAGCGATGGCCTAAAGCTCGGAATACCCAAGTCTTTGGGACCACAATTCCTGTATTTTGCACTCTTTATCAGACCATTCAAGGTAAATAAGGACAAATTCTTACTTGAACTGACAGAAAATATCTGCATATTCAGGAAGAATGCCGCTGGCCTGGAGCACGGTCACACGGAAGGTAAACACACTGCCCAGTTTCAAGTGACCACCGATTTCCTCAGTGAATCCTTCCATGGTCATCTTTCCATCCAAAGTGGCTGACTTCAGGTCTTAGGGAGACACAAACATCCCACATGAAATCACTTTTTTCTTTTTTGTTTTCTCCTCCTTTCTTTTCTTAAAATATTTCTTCAGACAACAGTTTAGTTCTATCACATTATTCTGGTTTTCTTTTGAGCCCAAATTATTTGCAGATAATCAAGAGACCCAAACATTTGGGAACAGTTTCTCTGCATGGTTCTTCACATGAGTAACTCCAGCACCTATCATGTGCAACCCATCAGTTACACATCTCCCTACCCACCATTTCTTGAAGGACACTCAGAACCTCTATCACGGACTGAAAGTGTCCCAGATTTCCCTTAAGTTCTCCAAAACTACAACGTATTTTTGCTTACCTAGCTCATTCATTCTGTTGATCTCCTCCGGAGGAGTGGTAACCTCTGAATTCTGTCCTTGCCCTTCCACAATTCTTAATTCTTCCAATGACAGTCCAGACCGAGTCATTGCAACTGAAGAAAAATCACTCTGAAAAATCAAATTAAGTTGCATGTAACAGATTCCTGCAGTTTGTGGTTTTGCCATCCCCTTCTTCCCCTGCATTACTACTTCTTTATGTAGAAGCACAAACTACCATGTGCAAAAGAAACCTAACTCAATTCTAAGACTTCTTACCTTATCAAAATATTCATTGTCAAATGAAATTTTAGCTGTGCCAGACTGTCGAATACCAGATCCATAATCTGGGGCTTCTTCATCAGCTAAAAAAACAGAAAAAAAAAAAGAAAAAAATGATGGGGAGAAGCAGGAAAAACCCTCAGAGTTATCTAAATGGAAGTTCTGATTACAATGGAAACAAGTGTGTAAAGCAGAAGAGGCCCAGTTCCAGTCACCCAATAGCAGATTCGAAAAAGTGCTGGAAAAAAATCACAGCAGAAATTTATCCATCATGAACTTAAGTGTGGGAAAACAAGACAAGCTATAAAGTTTCTGATCAGTAGCATTATTTCAAGATTTATTCATGCTTGGTCCATATGATTCACATCAATGAAAACATTTTCAAAAGTAAGTTAATAACAAAGAACAAGTGTTCTTTGCAACACTAAAATTATTCACATTTCAGTGTAAGAGAGAGTAGTTTAACTTGTTTGCCTGTTTTTTAGAGCGACAGCTATTCAGAGCATACCAAAGAGTTGCAATGTAAAGCTCTCAGTGTCTCACCTGCTATAGCTTGTACTGCTACTCGCAGAAATCCTCGTACTTCTCCTTTCTCACTAACAACAGCTACTCTGTGAATAAGAGGTACCGGGTACAGCAGATTGCTCAGGTATACAAATGCTCTGGTAACAGGAAAGAGAGAAAACAGAAACAGCATTAGCCAATCATCTGCAAATCCAGACTTGCAATATTTGGTTGGCTAACGGGATATTCAAATCTTCAGACAATCTACTTTACTCCATCTATTGGACCTGCACTGTGGTCACGTATCCATATTGTCCACACAGGGCTCTTCAGCAGTGTCAAAGCTAAGTGAAGCCACAAAATGCTCTAAACCAGAGTATATTGGAGAGACAGGGCTTATATTAGTGAGTTACAAAACATATGAAGGAGACAATTTAAGACGATGGATTTATAAAAGGTAATTTTAGATGCACTACAGTTGTAAATGGACCTGTTAGCAAGACGTAGTTTACTAAGGAACTATTGAATGTAAAGAATTGTTTGAGTTTTCCATCCCATGAGTATATTAAAAGGGAATCGATCTACTGTGTTGACACAGACCCAAATATTTTACTGAACATATAAAAACACTCTTGACTGACTGAATGTTTTCTGTCTTCTACATACATTTGATAACACTGTATACAAAGTAATCAGAAATCCCCAATTAACCATAAATCATCTCTTGGGTTTCTCGGAAGATTCACCGAGTGTGTGGATAATGGAAGACTGACAGTCTTCACAGCTAAGTATTTATAGGGGTATTATGTTTATTTCCTTTTTTTTTTTAAACAAAACAAAACCCAACAAAACCCCACAACAGTACTCTAGAGCAATCATTTGGAAGTTACAGTTTACAATAGGAAAAACAGTATTTAAGCCCAGTACTGGATGATCCTGACCTACACCAACTTTTCAAGTTACATACAAGCAGGGTCTATTTTGGAACAATAAGTTAACAAGTTTTATCATACAGACTTTTTAATTAAAAGTTAAACTAACACTATTAAATTATTTTACATTTTTGAAATTAATTGCTGAAGTTCTTAGAACACCACACTTGAGTGTGATCAGCTTGAGCAAAACTTGTGATGCTGAGAAGCCTAACAGGTCAGGTAAGGAATGGCTCTCAACAAGGGGCAAAAATGGAGTTTTACTTATTAGGTGAGCTGTTTCAGAGTGTGGAAGAGTACTGAGATGCATACAATTTTAACCAATAATTTTACCAGTCAGTAAATTTAAAGTGATTAACCAATTATGGATGTAATTATTATGAGTTTATGCATATTAAATGAAACTAAACACCAGGCTTTTTTTTAACTGGATTTCCTTCTTGCGGTCCTTTTTATTAATCTTTATTATGAAGTATCATTAATCCCCCAAATGTATTACTGTTATTGTTTAATATTCATAGGGAAAGTCCTGCATGACAGAACTGACAGAGAAATAAAGATGTTCACTGCCTCTGTCTGGAGACATCAGCTGTAGAATTTGTTCTGTGAACACAGCAAGACTGATCCAAACCCAAATCCTTGTGACCAAACTTCAGCTAGGACCAAAGTTAGAAAAGGGAAGTGTTTCTCCTTGGGTTCACATGCCCGTTCCCAGAATGAATGAATTATCTTGAAATGACAAGGTAGTCAAACAGGTGTCAGTTGCGAACCAAAGAGACAAAAATAATGCTACTAAAAAACAAAGTGGTGACAAAATGCAATAGAGAAGAGAATGATTAATAAGGCTGTAAAAGTAGCAAAACAAAAAAAATGAAGAAAACCATACAACAACAAAAAACCAACTGCAACATAACACAACTAAGATTAGGATCTAACTCCTTTTCAGTCTGCTCCAAAGTGAGGTGAGCACTGATAAAGCAGGGAAAGCGAGAAAAGACCAAATTTAAAGTAAGAAAATGGGAAGTTTAGGGGTTTTTCCCCTCTAAGATGATGACCTTTTCATTTTTAGCTTTGAAATTTCAGGTGGTGCTCATTTGAGAAAGCAGCACCCCACCATACCAGAAAACAGCCCCACACTCACCAAGTGGAATCGTTCACTTGGGCTGGGCCAGGGATGGAGTTCAGGAAGGTCCATAGTTACATGCTCAACACCAAAACCACACGCAGTTTGAAAACCACATTTCAAGCTAGGGAGAACGGACATCTTCCCCCAACAGAAAGGAATCTAAATAGCTTTGCATGGATATCTATCCAGTTAGAGACAGTTTCACTGACTAGAAGAGGCAGTCATTACAGAAGCCTTCCTACTTGAAAACCAAACCAGTGAAAATGAAAGCAATAACTGCATGAAAAATAATACTGTATTTTTATTTGCATGGCTGAAGTTCTGAAGTGGCTGGAAAACATGACAGCCCACGCCTTCAGCTTGATTAGCAACTATGATTTTGTTACCTCTGTCAAATTACAACCCCAAAGAAAAAAGTATTTCTCGTCTTCCTTAACTTCCCTTCATCCAGTTACCCAGCTCACAGGAGTAATTTTAACTGTGATAAAGAAAAGCAAATAATGCAAAAAGTTCTGGTTGGTCACGAAAATGCTGGATCTCTTCTGTAGCATGGAGAGCAATAGCACATGTGCTGTTCAGAGAAAAGAGCTGCTTTAGGGAGCAACATTGCCTTCCAGTGCCATTCCATCTGCTTCATCACAAGACAGTACCGAGTTAGGAGTGGATGAAATCTTAACGTTATCCTCCTCCTCTCCCCACATGCGGGAGGATTCCCACTCCCCAAACCCCCCATATGCAAGTGTCCCCCTGCACTTTAGCCCAGCAGACTGAAAGAGGGGGAGCTGTATTAGCAGAAAGATTGGTGAGGTAAAATGGCATACTCACAACAGAACTAGAAATGAAATTTAACAAACACAATTTTTTTAAACAAATCAAAACAAAAACAACAGAACTCAGAATGATGATGGATATTTTTTGAATAAACACATCAATTCAAGATTTAAATAAAATATCCCATAGTCCTCTCCCACCTCCCTGAAAAACAGAGCAAATGCTTGATATGTCACACTATTAAATAGAATTAGCCTTAAAAGACAGCCAAGCATGCCAGAAGAGATGGCTAAAGGGACCAGCTCTTTTTTTTCCTTTTCTTTAATAGTTGACAGTACAAGACAGTCACAGCACAGAAAGAGAAGAAAATACTGTGGTGCCCAAAGAGTTGGCATGACCAACTTCTCATCCTTTCCTTTGTGACCTGGACTCTTAATTGCTGACGATCCCCTCCAAAAAAATTAAAAAATATTTTCGTTTTGTTCTACACATTCCACAACAGAGGACAATACACAGTCAGAAGTGTTACAAAATTTTGGTGGTTTTGTTTTCTTTATAAATTGAACACTACCTTGTGCTCAAGACTGTATCTATGTAGATGGACAAAACCTTTGACACTTTTAAGTCAACCTGCTCAAAAGCAGAATTCTCACGCTGGAAGACACTGAGGAATCAGAACAGTTTCTACTCAGTAGTGCTAAGCAGTCTAACTGCTTTCTGGTGGCAGAATTGGCAGAGTAGAAAACAGAAGAGGAATAGAAACAAACAACTGGGAAAATGTAATTCTGTTGTCTACTCAGAGGTAATACGAAGTTTCATTCCCCAACACAATTTACAGCCCAAGTAGAGCTCCTCAGCATGTGCAGTTCACATGGTTCAGGCTGTACCCTTTGCTGCTGCAGCTTCATGTGCCTGTCTGTAGAGACAGAGCTCAGCGTTCTCTTTAACACACGGAAACGGGAAGCAAGTTGTGCAATTGCCAGGAAGCACGGCTGTTTTCTTTACACACTGTATTTGCTCAGCTTGTGCTGTGCTTCCTGAAGAGTTTGTGACATGAAAAAGAATAGCTCAACTTTTTCCCAAGCACTGAAGGGCTTGCCCTGAAAGAACAGGCACAACAGGAGAACACAGTGAGTGTGCCAGCAGGCCCAGCCATTGCAAACAGCACAGATGCTTTAACTAGCTGGCAACCACTTCCAAGCCAGTTAAAATGGCTTTCTCAAACTGACTCTTATGGACCAGATTAACCTGAAACAACTAAATTTTATAGAACACATTATCAGACATTGCACATAAGGGCACAAATTCAGAGATCAAAGAGGACTCACGCGATTCCTTGCACCTTCAGTAACTATAATTTCTGTTTCAAAGACTAGGTCAAGAAAGTTCCAAGTTTTAAATCACTGCTTGTAAACAGGTCCACTAAAGGCAAAGAATGAGGTTGGACAATACAGCTAAAATGACCTAAAAGCTTGATAAAAGACTGCCAAACTCAGTCCCCCATTTTTACAAATAATGCAATCAAGTTTCCTGCATTTAAGGGAACTGCAAAAAGATCCTGCTTTCCTGACCATGAAGTCTCCCCTGCTTACAGTCACAGAAAGAATAAAGTCAAGCTCTGGTCCCTTCTCGTTTGTTCCTCACTTCTGCCAGCCAGGGATTCTCACACTCTCTTCTGTACAATGCTATCTTAGTGATCTTGCAATGGCTAAACAGAGCATTCTTATAAATAATGCTTAAATACTGTACACAAGCAAAATCACATTCATTCTATGTTATGACAGTTATCTAGAAATAGAAATATATTTACTCACATTGTCACATCTAAGGGTTATTTTTTTAATTATTATTTAGGTCTTCATGGCCTCTGACACGGGAATTTAGAACTTTATGTTAAACTACACTGATCCTCTGGCAATTTCAATTTACATATATAGATGTTTTGGCTGGCTTGAATTCTATTCTGTGCAGCACAAGGCAAAGCCATTGCAGCCTACAGCAAGAGCTGGTCCCTTTTGGCCATTCTCACAGTAACCTCACCAACCTTCCCACTAAAATGAACCAAGGGGATCGGTCGTAAAACGGGTCGCGCCCATCATTGAAGAGGTCTGATCCCTCCTCAGTTCCAGCGTCGGAGCCAGTATCATCCACAAAGGCCTCATCATCAAAGTCCTCCATCTCATCCTGCTGTTCATCAGCCAGTTCAGTGATGTCGGAGTCAGCCGTGGAGAAAGTGGGGGAGGGCGTGCGATCAGCAAGACGCTCATTCACGCAGCCATGGAATATGGGGGAGCTAGATATCAGTTAATGGAATACCAATTAACAGAGTGAGGGGAAAGAAGAATGCTTCATTTAACAGCCATCTGCTGCCATCAGCACAGAGACCACCTGAACAACAAGCAAAGGCTTCAAATGATCTGGACTGCAATGAAACGTAAGGGAAGGGATTGCTAACCAAGTCAGGAAAAGGAGCATCCTTCAATCAAGTAGAAAGCAAATGAGAAATGAGTATAAACATGGTCAAACACACAGATATTGAGAGCACATCCATTTAACAGAGCTACAATTCTATTTCCAACAAGCAGCATTTTTGTAAATAAGAATATTGTAAAGGTGCAGTCGACATCAGGAAATAAAGAATCCCATCAGATATTAGGCATTTCCAAAGGGTATGAGCAAACTATTTGAACCACATACGTAAGTGAGGCCCTGGACCACTTTTCCCCCCACTTTCCAGTCTTCTTCACACTCTCACAGACTTTAGATAGAACGCAGCTAGCTACCATTTTTTAAAAATAAACTTAAAACTTATTAAGTGTTCAATTCAATCTGATTCTACAAGGTTACACCAGAGCTGGCAACATTCTAAAGAGCATTTTCTGCTCTTCACTATTTTTAAACCTACCAGAAATCACACACAACTAGCACTAGTGTCCACAGTTTATAACCACATTCAAAGTCAAAGTCCATCCAGAATTGACCAGAGTGTGCCAGCAGTTGAAATCATCATCACATACCTTCCAACCAGCTTGAACCAATGAAACCGATCATAAAAGGGGTCACTGCCTGTCATTGTGCTTTCACTCTCATCCTGGGTATTAGATGCCATTTCCCCAGCTCTGTCATACATCTCACGCATCAGGTCCAACCTCTGCCTGCACAGAAGAAAGCAGGATTAAAAAAATTATAATAGAGCATGAGTAAAAAAAAGCAGAGAACACCTATACCAAATCACACACGGGAAAGGGAGAGTAAAGAACAGAAGAGTCTGTACCACTAAGATACTGTACTAATTCTTTCTCATGTTGAGGATTCTGGGTATTTAAAACATTTTCAACTCTGTTGAAAAGTTGGCATTTGGGAAGACACAAAGAAAAAACAAGTACAACAGAGAATGAACAGCAAGGGGTGAATTTTTTCAGTGAAGCTCCTTGGATATAAGGAAGTTTGTTCCCCAGTAGTATTTACATACTTGAGTTTTTCTAAGGACCAGTAATGTGTTGCTCCATTCTTCAGATCCTGGACTTCCACAGCTACCACTGTACGAGGGAAAGGCCTATTGTCCCGGGTCTTCTCCAGCTCCGTGGGCAAAAGCTCTGGTGGCAGTGGTGAGTAGAGGGTGTCTGTCAGCAGGACAAACTGAAACTGCACCTGAAAGGAAAACCAAAAATTGCTTTAGTTCTGAAAAGTCAGGTTACCAGCATCACAAAGGGAAGAGAGACCTGACCCAAGGCAATGTATGAAGCCAGTTTGATTTTGATCTCTGCGAAGAGATTCGGGGGGTTTTAATGTCTCAAAATGGCATAAACCGTATTTTTCAGCTGAGTACACATATCTTGCCTTTATTGTCCCAGCTAGCAGAGGTCTGGAAAACTATAGACATAGCACATCCTGCAGCACCCACCTCTCTTGGAAAGATGAATGGCCATGTGAAGTTAAAAGCAAAGAGGAAAAGACAGGGCCCTGGGGAGATGATGTTTACAGTATTGACAGGGACAGCATAAGGGAAATGAAGGAGAGGAGAATGCATCAACCAGATTTGCATTGGATCTTCACTCAGCCAGCAGAAGTCCGAGTCAGAGAGTCACAATTATCTGAACACATTTAAAGCCCAAAACATTTTTTTGAAGCAAGAGACATGTAACTGTAAGACAAGTATCTCTGAGTATCTGAAGCAGGATTATACAGTCAAAAATGATGACTCAAAAAATTCAGAAAGATACTCTGCATGCCCCTACCTTTTTCTTTAACTCTACACTGATTGCATTGGCTTCTTTCAGATACACTGCATTTCCCCAGAGCTGGTCCCTCAGTGAAGTAAACTGGTGAAATTTCCATTTCCTGAAAGCCCATTGTGCAAGTTCATACTCATGTCGTGTCCAGGGCACTAGGAAGAGCAAAGAAACAGAGAAATAAAACACTGTGGCTTCATCTCTAAACCATCACATGCAGTATCTCAAAATATCACTGACTGTGTCATCAAGTTCTCAACTACTCTTCTGGAAGAGAAGAACAGAAAACAGAAACCTGTGTTTTCATTATTCAGGGAGGAAATTCTGGATTCAAATTTGCTCACCAATAGCATTGGGGCTGTAATGATTACAGGGATTTGGAACAGAGAAAAACAAAATAAATTCTACTCCTATTATTTTAGTTAACAAAATTGTTAAAGCTGAAATAGTGGAAGGAAAGCAAATATTCTGGGAATAAACTCTACTGCCCAGAAATGGAATTACACAGCATGAATTCTAATAATTTCTACCAAAAAGAAAAAAGAAACTTCAAAATCAAAACAAGGAAACAAAGGCAACAGTATTATTTTGGTTTAAGACATCAAACTCACCTTCCTCCTCCTCCTCTTCCTCCTCTGTTGTTTCAGCTGCCAAGGATCGTGTCTCTACCTGCTTCTGTAAGGCCTGCAGCTTACTCTCATAGTCCTGTGGGGAGAGAGGAGATACCGTGTAGGAGGACAGACAAAAGCAAGGAGAACAGCTGAGAGAGACTAACACCTCAGGTGGAATGACAGACACAAAGAACAAATACATAAAGACATTTCCATTAATGCTCAGGGGTCACATCCACTGTTTTAGTATTATCTGTCCCTAAAAAGAGAGAAGACAGAGGCCAATGCAATTAAGATAGTAGTACTGGTTTTTAAAATCAGCAGCTGTACATGCTTATAGTATCTGTAAGAAGGAAAGGTGTAGGATTTTTTTTCTGCTAAAGACTGAAAAAGGGGGATTTTTTGGCACCTGCTTGCTGCTTTCAGTGAGGTAGGAAAGAGGCAGAAATTGTGAAAAGTACAGAAATAAATGTAAAAGGGGAGGATTATTCACCTTAATTCTCTCAAACAGAAGGATTAACAGCACCACTGATTTGCCTTTTGATACAAAGAAATTCATTTCAGAATTTAGAAAAAAAAGACATTTTGTTTTCAATTAGATTTTCCTCCTGGGAGTAAGAATCACACTCTCACATGTGTATTTAATATATCAGAAGATTAAAAAAATACCACTGCCCTTCTAAGCAGGCAGAGAAGTCTGTGCAGAGGTTTCCCCGCAAGGAGCACTTCAGCAATACCTTCTGGTGTAAGAGCATTTTCTTCCTGTTCAGCACAACCATGCCTTGAAATAAATGCTAGTAAAATCTAATGACCCTTTTATTATTTGCTGGTAAAACAAATACAAATTCAAGATATTTAGAACAGACACAGTCACTGTGCTCCTCGTCTCAGAGCCTACCTCACTACCCTATTTTATTTTTTAAGATAATCATTTGGCATACATTACACAAATTAAACTGGCTTCTCAGGAGTTTTATACAAGGGCTGCAACAACAACTCACTAATAGTGCTACAGAGTTCTTAAGGAGAATTCTTGAAGCCACTCAGCTTGTATTCCAACCTTCTCTCTCCCTCAGTCCCAAATCCTAAAATTCTTCTCTAATGCACATTTGCAGCAAGGCATTATGTCTAACAGCTATACAAGGAAAGCTTTATGCTCCCCTCCCATCCCATTTAAGCATCCCACCTAAACAGCTGCATTACTTTGTTTTCACACAGCAAACGTATTACTTAACACTGCCACAATGTGATTGCATCAAATTTAACACAAGTTCCATTAGAAAGACCTTTAGACTATATCTGGGAAGGAGATAAACCTGAAGTACATTCCTTTAAGTTTATAAGTCAGATTTCCTGTTCCTTTAAGTTTATAAGTCAGATTTCCTGGAGGCAGCATTAAAAACCAGCTGTGCTCTTAGAACAAACACCTCCAAGTGCAGAATTTTTAGTACCATGAAATCAATACTCACGATCTTTAGAAAGGGAAAACTAAACTATTAAAAGATACACAGTCTTTGTAGGAGTGTTGTGTTTTAATTTTCTAATTTCCCCTTGAAATTTTATTTGGCTAAAGTACTTCTTGTTCTTCATTTGTGTCTCCTTCATTCCCTCTCAGATGGCCACATACTTACAGTGTGAGTAAACCTTAGCTCTGCAGCAAAAGAACTAGAGACAAAAACATACACTTTTCTTTTGATATTCCTTCTGAAATTCTCAGTGATTCATCAAAAACCTATTCTAGACTCGAGAAGGTTTCAGACTTATCCATGGTTCTGAAATACTCAGCATAGTCTTCAAAATTCATTAACATAAAAGCACTCTCTGATCTTTTTTCCTCCATCCATTTAGATAATGCTATTACATTTGAAACCAAGATCATTTATTTCCCTGTAGTCTGAAGTAGATAATTTGAGGATGTCACTTTGGGCATCTGGATTGTAGAAATGAAGAAATGAAAAGCTCTTCAAGTAGTGTTTAAGTAGAATCTTTGATCAGATTCTTCTGGAGGAACAGAAAAGCTGCAGAGGGAACGGTCAAAAATGAGGAGCATTCTACTGTGAAAATTCTACCCAGGCACATTATATTCATTCAAAGATCTGATTCTTGTCTTCTCTATTTTCAGACTTATGAACTAAGTAAATGTATTTTCTGTACATTTAAATACCAAATAAATGCTTAATATAAGCAGACACTTCTTTATTGACTCTACACTAACAAACATTACTTTTAAACTAAGTAAAAGAATTGTTGTTTATCTTCCTATAATGAAAAAAATAAATAGGCACCGTTTCCCTAAGCAGAAAAACAGGACTAAGGCTGCCTCCTGGCACTGACACTGAGATAGTATTTGAAAATAATTGGCTGTGAGCAATAGATTCAGGATGAATTTTAGGTTGGTTTGCTCTACTGAGAGATTGCTCAGCTCTCCAAGTAAACATTTCCAGATCTGATTAGCCATGATACACACCTAATTGTTAGTACCGATGTGAAGGTGCCTCAACTGCTAGAAAAGAAAAAACCTGCACGTAGAAGCTGCCCTGAAGGTCCATGCCTTAGACACCCTGGAACTAAAGCATATTGTTGCACAGCTTCAAACTGGTTGATATCATTAGGTCCATGAATGTGAAGAAACAGAACGCAAAGTTTATTTTGCCCAGGGGCATGGAAATATCTAAAGCCACAAGAATCAAAGATTTTTTGAAAACAGGAAAAAAAAAATAAAAATCAATCATCCACTGAGACTAGGCCAAGTTTTTTAAAGCCAGACTGGACCAGATTTTTAAGCAGGACACTGTACCATAACAACTTAGATTCCTTGGGTCTACACAATGTCTACAAAGGCACTGTAGTGTACATGGTTCCCTCTTGCATTTGAGGTGTACAAAAAAAGTCAGTTTCCTTTGTCTTCAGTGAGCAAATAAATGGATATCAGCCAGCTCTGTATTTTCTTCCAGAATTTAGACAAACAGCACACAAGATGGTACAATGAAGAGGAGGATGGCTTGTATCCCTTTGTGCTACAAAAGGTTTGGTTGGTTTTTTTCCCCCAATAAGCTATGTGGCAGTAGACACAAATCTGCATAGGCTGCTTTGCACATAACAGCAGAAAAATCTGGGTGTCGGGACTTACAAGAATCACACTGAGGAACAATCAAAGAAGTCTTTTTAACACTGCTAGAATATACCAACCCCATGACAAAAAAACAAAATCAGGACAAGCCTGCAATCAAGTTTCATTTCCATTTCACTGAGACAACTCTGACACTTACAAGAGTATTTCATAGTTTATTGAAAGAGCACTTGTTACAATACAAACCAGTTCTGCTTTTCACAAGGCAGATGCTTGCTCTTAAGACAATCCAAAACTTGTTTTTTTCTTAAACAAAGGACAGATCTGAAAATCCCATTTAATTCAAAGGCAGTTCACTGCTTTCATTACAGTACAAATGGGTACACAGCATAGATTTCTCATGTCGCAGCTCCTGAAGTGGTTCAATGGGAAGTATCTGAGTCAAATTTTAACATATAAAGAACAAATTTCAACATATAAAGGACAAACAGTGAGGGAGATATTGAAACTATGCTGAATGTACTGATAAAAATAGCATCCTCTAATTTGACAGATCCCTAAATTCAGATTGCTCGAGAAAGGATGCTAAAGTCAATTAGAGGAGCATTAGTGTCATGCATTTCCCCCCACCCCATCCCCCCAAATCCACGTGTCCCTAGTGAGTCCCAAAGGATATTTAAGAAATCATCACTAAGGCCCAGGTGGATACAAGCCAGCTGACAAAGCACACAGCACATCAGCACTTAGCAATGGCAATCAAGCTCACTGAAGCAGCACTCCCATCACAGATGCCACGTTTCCATTAACCTGAAAGCCTTTTCACACAGTCCTCTGTGGAAGCAGCTGTATTACTGTTCATCAGCTCCATTAGGGCAGAATTTGGCGTGAGAAGTGGGCATGTTTCTGAATAGTGCAAGGAGAGCCACAGGTTCTCGCATTGCTTCCCTTATCAGATGAGGCACTGCACTGTAATTAACATTCAGTTCTTAAAGTGGGCAATTATTTTTATGGATTTCTTTTTTCTCATTTCTGTAATATCCTCCTAAAAGCCAGGAATAAAATGCTGCTTCCTCTGAGCAGACTGGACTCAATTTTGACATCAACTACCCTTTTCTTTTGTCAAATCACACAACAGAATAAGCAGGGTTGGTTTTCTAGTGCTAAAACAGTGGGGTGAGACTGATGGTAAGCTGTTGCCCATCATCTTCACCACCACTCAGGCTTTTATAGATACTTGTTCTGAGATTTTTAAGCTGAAATAAGTTGGCAAAAAACTTTTTAGTGTCTAGCGTTAAAATATCAAGTAGCAGTTTTTAATCTCATGTCAGTACACGTAGTTGCATGGACTTCAAAATTACTCCATGTTCAATCACGTGGTGATTTCACATAAGCAGCCACAATCCTCAATGAATACGGGACACAATAAAATTGGTTTGGTCTTCTCTCCTGACCTACGCCATCCAGCCTAACTCTGTTTGGCTCACGTATTCCTACAGAATTGGAGGATTTTCCCAAGCAAGCGTTTTTAAGAGAGTCCAAGCCTTTTTGAGGATGTGAAAGAACTCATTACTCTTGACATGCACAAAACCAAAGTGCAATGCACTACTAAAAACAGGATTCTAAAATAAAGGCAACAGCAAAATATTTTTTGCAGCCCAAAACTCATTTTGCAATTCCAACTCAAGCTCAAAGAAAGTATTGCTCATCTACAAGGCTTCTTTTTTAAAGAATCAAGGCATTTTTGGACATGATGCTTTATTTCCTTTGTTCAAGTGTGTGTATAGGGGAAGTAGAACAGGAAACAAAACAAGATGGAAAATAAGCTTGAGGCACTTCCTAGTTATCTACAGCTATGCTGAAACACGCAGGAGTAACAATTACCAGTAGGGCTTATATTTTATCCAAAAATAAGCAACCTCAAGTAAATGAAGGATATTTGTGCAAAACAGCACAAACCATTTAACTGTACAGATACACTGCAAAGGGGACCTGTCTTACCAAATGTGGTATAGTAGCCAAATTTGTTTTTCAAAATTGCATTCAAGTTAAATTTCAAAGTAAAACAAGTCCTCAGAGCTTTAGATGGGCTTACACTCAAGTCCACAGTGCAATTTTGTTCTGCACTTTAAGAAACTCAGAAAGAAAATATGTAATTAAAATTGGGACTCTTCAATTGAGATAAAATCCTAAGCTCATAAAGCCTATTCCTTAATCAATAGTTTTTCTGTAATTTGTTTTAAACTATCTGAAGCAGGGATTGCAAGCATTTGTTTTACAGTAAATCACCTGCAAGTACAGACCCCTTCAGATCCAAATAGGTATTAAAATTTTTGATTTGCATTTTGAGTGTGGGGAGAAGGAAAAGGAATCCTATTTTCTCCCCAAAGTGACCTTCTCCTTTATTAAACAAGTCTTGAATCAGGGGTTTAATCCAAGACCAGAGGCACTAACATGAGGTATCGCATTAAGATGAAACAGTTCAATTCTCCTATCTTTTAGGAGAATTCAGCCAATTGAAGTAGTGATCTGTAAATCTTCATAAGAACAACTACTTCAAGAGCATTTCCCAGACTCATGTCCAGGAAAGGTAAAAAAACATAAAATAATCGAGGTTTCTTCCTTCACCATAGTGTTGAAAAATCCTAGTTCCTTTCCACAATCTCTGTATAATAATTAAAAACTATTACATTTAGAGATACAATGGGAATTAGAAAAAGCTTATTTCCAAAGTATTGCTTCAGCAATATATATATATTCTGACATAAAATTCCATTCAGGCAGGCTTAACTGTCACAGCAATTTCATACCAATAATCATGAACTTAAGCAGAAGGAGAAAAGACATCTCCTACTCAGAGAGTAGGACTGTTGTGACCCAAGAGCTCTTCTTAATTTCTCTATAAAAAACCCCACATAATCTTGTCAGCCGACAACTTTTGGTTTATAGATGATGATGATTAATTATTATTATTAAGAATTTGAGTTAAGAGCAGAAAATATTGTTCTGAAGAGCCAGATCAATTTCAAAACAGATGGTCAGTTTCCTTATTGCTAAGAAAGAGGTCACAAGAAAACATTCAATGCTATAAACTAAATTCCTCTTTTGATTGTCTACATAAAACACAGGAGGAAGGCAGCGCTTTGTAAGTTCCAGACAATATTTTCAGCATTAGAAAAATACTCCAAGACACACACAAAAAACCCTGGTAAATGTTCTAGCAGGGAAGCTCTCCCCTCCACATCCCTCCCGCCGAGTCTTCTAGTCTAGGAAAAAAGTTCTTACGATTTTTCAGAGTGTTCTTCCAATCAATGTTGTTAAAACTGCACCAAAGTCACATGCATATTGCACGGGCTGCAGGGCCAGTACCTGGTCTGTGTATGTCCAATTACTCAAGTTCTACCTGGCCAAATAAAACCCAAGACATAAGCAAAGCCAACCCTGGCTGTTTCTTAATGATAAGCCAGGATTGCCTCTGCTTCCCTCCTCCCCCAGGCTGCTCTTGGCCAACTAATGGATCATACGGTGGTTTCTCTGCCCGATTTGAGGTTGGGTGCTGAGAACTGACGCCTCATCCGCGGGGGCGTCACAAACTGGTTATAGTGGTTAAGGCGGTCAGTCTGTTTTGGGTGGGAGTTGGCAGTATTGCCTTCTGCACTGCCTCCACTGGTGTGATTGCAGTAAGGCTGGCGGTGCTGGTGGATGTGGCGTTTCTGCTGGAAAGCCTGCAGGTCCGGACTCTGCTGCGTGCCGTACGTGTGCAGGGATTCCGAGGAGCCCGAGGTCTGGCGCCGCAAGCTTTTCTGAGAGCCATTATTGAGGGAATTGCTTCTCCAGCGCAACTGGGGCGATGGCTGCTGCTGAGTGCTGGGCTGTGGCTGTGTGTTTAACTGCTGCCTGTTAATTTGGATATTATCTTGATTCCTCTGGGGGCCGTAAAGATTCCACAGCTGCTGAGGGTCTTTAGAAGCAGCTCTGCTTTCTTTTTCTTTGCTTTCCTCTTTACTCTTTTCATCTTCTTTTGGAATTCTAACCTCTATAACTTCATCCTCTGTGATAATGATATGGGTGCCTGGACTCCATGAATTCCTATGCTTGGGATTGCTTTTGAAAGGAAAGCGGGGCTTGCGGTTTTCAGGTGGAATAAATCTGTGAGGCATATTCTGTCGACGAAGCTGTTTCGCTATTTCCTGCTGCTGCAGATTTTTAAATCGAATCTGTTCCTGCCTCATCCAACGTAATCGCCCACGTCTGAAAGCTGGATCACCTGCCATTAACTGAGAAACACGCTCCTCTTTAGCAAGATCATCATCCTCGCTTCTTTTAAAGTCATCTGTGGGCTTCTTATCCACATCCACCACACTGGCAGAGTTTGGAGACTTAGCATTAGCTACGGTTGACTGAGCTTTCTCTGGAGACCCTATCAGAGGTAAAACCTTCTCCATTTTCAGCATCTTATTTCTAAGAACTTTTATCTCTTCGTCCTTCATGTTATTCTGCTTCTTCACTTCTTGCAAAATATCTTCCAATTTGTCTATGTGCACCTTAAGGTCATCCACATCAGTTATGCCTTTCCCATTGGCCATAACATCTTCAATTTTCTCATCTCCAACTCCTACTGTATCCCAGACATCACGAGCAACCGCTCGCCACGATTCGCGCTCATTTGGATCTTTTTTCCCATACATGGCACAAAGCTCTTTCATTTTAACAATGGCCAGAGCCTCAATCTCCTGCCTACTGTGCCTGAAGTCATTGAGTGCTACCTCATAGCAAATCTCTTTCACAGCCTGAATCTTTAAGTCTGAGATGGTAACCCATTTGGAGTCTTTGCTAAGGCGTCGACGTTGGGGTATCTGGTACATTTTAATAGGCTCTCGTTTCTTCCCACTGCTGGGGAGGCCACACTTTTTTACAATGGTTTGGAGCTTGCTGGGGGGCAGCTTCTCTCTCAGGGAAGTGATCAGTCTCCAACTCTCCTCACACGATCTCTTGTCCGAATCATCCCCACTATCAGAGTCTGCATCCTTTGGAAAAACAAAAATCAAGAAGTGGCCCCAAAATAACCAAAATTAAAATTGTAAGAAAATGGAAAAGCTAAACAAGAAGTAGCAGGCAAAGAAAACTAAATCAAAAATCAAAATAGAACAAGTGATAAGGAGGTCCCTGAAGACTGAGGGCTAGGGCATTCAAACGTATCTTCGAGAGTCATGGACTGTCAAAATTGAAGCTCTTCACCAAATTAAGCTTTACATTATATTTAGAAGTCTTGTCATCTCAAAATAGCAGATAATCTAAACTCCTCCCTCCCAGTTCCTTCCAAAATCAACTAAAACCAAGTTCCTGAATAAAAAAATTAAAAATCCAAGTGTAAACTGCACTCCACACATGCTACAAAGACATGCAAGTCCCCGCCACACACATTTGCCTTGGTGACTGCTGTTGCTTCTTTCAGCAAATCCTCTCCAGGTAGGTGAACACAACAGCCATCATAGAGATGTCATGAGCAGCCAGAGTAAGTTGGGTTAACACTGGTTAGTAACGTTGCACGTGGTTGCAGGGATGCCCAAGTTTAGAATCCACTTCACTACAACAGCAGCCAGAGAAGTGTTAGACAATAAGAAAAATGAAACAGAAGCAGCCGAAAGGTTCAATGTTAAAAGGACTGTAAGTGCCACTAGGACAGGTGAAGACAGCAGTTCACACTCCAAGACTTGCTACAAGCTAAAAGGATATCCAGAATCAGAGTTTCAGAGGTGGGTTGCGGTTTGTTTTGGTTTTTTTTCCCCATTTGTCACCTTGTTGCTTAGTTTAAAGAAACAGAAACATTAATAGTCTTGTTTGTCCGAAGAACGAGTTTCAGAAGAATGTAGCAGTAATGGCTTTTGTTTTGTTTAAATTGTTTTAATACGAATTCTCTATGTGATATCCTCGATTTGTCCTCTTCTCAAACCCTAGAGCCTGGAGCTTCCACACACTCGCTAAATGTTATGTGTGTTTTGCTTCTTCATTACAAATTTTCCACCTTTGCTAAGTGATTTTTAATGAGCAGTGCTTCAGATTTCCATATGCTAGGAATGCCTGTTCAGGTGTACTGCCACCAGAAGTTAAGGATATCCATTATTGCTTTCTGCAACCAGGAATTAAAGTAAGACTACTTTTCTTTAAAGGATTATTAAGATCTCTCTTTAAAAACCAAAAAGCCTATGTATTGATGTGACCCAAACACCTTCAATAAACACAGCAGTCAGTCTCCAATGAACCTCTATCTAAGGTCCCAATTTTTCATATAAAGAATTATAATACATGAGAAATCAAGAACAGTAACAGCCAGTTATTCTCAAACCAAAGGAAACCCAGGTCATTGACTTGGAACCACAGGTTTCTACACTTAAGACTTCGGGTAGAAGACCACGAAGAATGGGGAATACTATATAATTTGTTTAGGAATGATGAAAGGGAATAAAGAAATACTGTCCTGCTCTATGGTCAACAAGCTCCATAGCCTAAGAGTCACATTATTTGAGCTTCTTGTGACCTTATGTATTTTCAGATACTTAAGAATAGCACTGGAGAATCAAATTCTACTTTAGGCCAAAATATAAGCAAAACACTGGTGTAGAAACAGAACATAAACTCTTTGAGTTCACAGCCCAAACTAACAAACTGCATATTGTGGTGGAAACAGAAGATGCCCTGGAGGAAGACACTGCACAATCTACACATTCAAGGTGATGTCCAGAAAGGCAAAACTCAAACTACTCAAACATTAAGTCACAGGTTCCACAGGATTATTCTTACAGCTTACAAAATAACCACATTGCTACTTATGGGTAAAGCATGTCTTGCGTATATAAAGCTGATTCAAGAAAAGAGATTCTGTGGTCATTGCCCTTTGTGCACTCAGATGTTAAGCAGACCAAGTGATATAGGTATATAACCATAATTTTAGCTCTAATAAATTTTCATATTCAATTCATAAAATGGAGAACGATTAATTCTATTCCCTAGTAACACTAGCAAGGCAAATACATATTAGCTATAAATTTTAGGGGACAAGAGCATTATTACTCTTTTTTGTATAGCACATCTAACAAGTAAATATCCAAATTGATTGAAATCTCGGCACAAAACCAAAACAATCTGGTAAATAGATTAGTCATCTTCTTATATCCAAGATTATACTCCAATTTAGAACAAGAGTATTTATATTTCAATATTGATCTTACATAGCAGTAAGTCAGAGAACCTGATATTGCAGCTAGATATCACAGCAGTGTAAATATTTAAGGTGTACAAGCTGAAATGCATTCCTAAATTTCCCAATCATTATTCAACTACTGTTGTATGAATGCACGAACCCTGTCCATTCCAGACTTCACACAGTGACACAGAAGTGACAAGATGTGTCAAGTATTGCTGTCACCTGAAATATTTTTATTAGGCATTGCGATAAGCAGGCTACTGCTTAACAGACCAGTGATCTCATTTGATACGATCCCTAACCATTAGGAAAGGTGTCCTTCAGGAACTATATTGGTAGTGCACGTAGGATAGTCTTCCACCTTTGTCCACTAATTGAAAGTCAGCAAGAAAAAACCAAGCTTAAAAAAAAAGTCAGCAACCTCATTACCGTATTAAACACACTATCTATAGAACTTTCCCTTAACCTTAATTATATGGGGAAACAAATTCCCTTCACAACACTTTTATAAATGCAGCCTTATTTGAAGCAGCTCCCCAGGCAGCCAACTCTCACATCTTTAATTCATACACGAGCTTAGCTTGTGTCTGTCAGCTAAATTTAAGGGAGGGAATTCCACTACTTACACCTCCTTTGACACACAGCCAAAACTTACTCAATACTCAAGCTATTTTTTTTTTCATATTAAACTGATTTTTGCCATACTACTTTCAGCTACAAAAATTTTAACTAAAAAATTGCAGAGATTAAATATTATGCTAGTCAAATCTTGTCACATCTTAACTTCCTTTCTGAACTAACTCTTGCTTTTGTTCAAAGTCTGCAACTACTCCTCTCCATCCAAGAAATTAGTCCCTTGCGATGAAGTAATCGGATGCAGAAGTCTAAGTGTATAAAATACACTTTAAAAAATTATGTAGCTTCTGCCTATGGAAGCCACAGTACTTTGCTCCATTCTGCTTTTGGGAGAAGGGGAAGAGCTTTACAGTTTAAAACCCAGCATAAATTTAACCCAGAATTTTCAGTGGTCTCAAACTAATCATACAAACAAATGAATCAGGATTTTGAAATTTTTATTAGAATTCAGGTACAAATACATTTGCATTCTGGCTAAAAGACAACCCAACGTAGTTAATACAGAATCAGGAGGCTCGGGTTTCTTACAGAAACCCAGATTTCATTTCTAGGCTTGGTCTTGTTCTTAAAATTCACAAGGTGCTTGAAGACTGCATGCATTTCTATTTGTAATGCACTTCAGAAGATACTTGTTGTGAGAAGACTGAAGTCTTCCTATATCAGCCTTAATTTATCAGACTTCGTATTTAAGAAATAGGTGGAATAGTGGAATTCCCATTGTTCTGAATGATTTAACCTTCCCTTCGCACACTGCTCCCTAGTCATAACCCCACCATCAACATGTGCACAATTAAGACCCTTACAAGGAACTCCATGCAGGGGGAGGGAGAAGGGTTAAAACATGCACAATGCAGCAACATTTTCAGACATCATTCAAAAAAATAAACCTAACATATCAATGTTCTAGAAATCTCTTTGGCAGCACAAAATTAGTATGTTCTGGTGATCAAACACAAAAATAAATGCTAACATCCCAAGAAGTAGCTGCTTAGACTACTGAAAAGGAACTTCAAAAAGAACACAGAGCACAGAAATGCTCTTCATTCAGGTTAAGTTGCAAGAAATTCAACCTGTCCCAACAAGAACTGATTAAAGCCACTTCATTGTCAATTATAAATCTCTGAATTAACATGAAGGAGCTCACTCAACACTGAAAATAATTCACTGTAGACACAAAAGTATTTGAAAGGAAGGGGAGAGCTGCATTGTGCAGACAACCCAAGCAGGTTTCCTAAACTTTCAGATAAGCAAGGACAGGAATTACTCTTTGCCAAAGGTATAGTTAATGTGAAGTAAGGACACATACCAGCCTTTGCTGCTCCAACAAGAGATCAGCTTCCTCCTTCTCCTTCTTATACAAAATCTCCATTTCTTGTAATCTGAAGGTGAACAAGAGAACAGAAGTAGCCAAAGAGGTCAGTATTTTCATGTTGATGTTATTCTACACACACCACCCACTGAATTACAGTGAGAAGAGCAAAAGCCATTTCACTTAAAAGGAACAGTTATTTGTCTACTATAGTACTATAGCAGTGAAACTTTGTGTAAGTTGCAGTTCAGCTCTTCAACAACAAGTCTATAGGGTTAGTGGCAGGTGCTTACCTGTGATTTTTAAACGAGCTAAAGCACCAAAACACTTAAGTAAAATAATGTAGAAACTTTCTGAACTTTCACAATAGGTAGCAGAGATACTACATGACAGAACCTAGCTTTAAGTTTTGCACAGACACCACCCAAATAACCTACAGCTGATTCCTCCTCCTTTCAGGTACAAATATTGAGTTATTTTGTTACCTTTTCTCCATCTCCTGCTTCATGTCAATGCCCTGCTTCTCCAAAAGCTCCCTCTGAGCAAACGTCCAGTCAACTGGCTCAGAGGGAGTCTCAGCTGATGGTGTTTTCTCTCTTTCTGCTCGTGCTTGCTCTGGATGGTTGAATCTGAAGACATGGTTTTTACCCATGATGATACGATTTCCTAAGAAGAGGAACAGAAGTTAACTCTTTTGGGTAAGGATTCCAAAGCCAGTGAAAAATGATGCTGGGTGACAGCATAAGAAAAGACTGCTCTGAGGATTTCTGTGTACATTTAAGTTATCTAGGTGACAAGAAGAAAAGAAGAATGCCTGGTCTGTATTCTTCTAGTAACCGAATTATCTAGATGCGGAAGGAAAAATATCTACTCTACTTTTATTTTAAAAAGAAAGTAATTACTGAAATGATAGAGTCGTGGTATTCAATATGAGCCATATGTCGGCACAGAACAGCTAAATATTGCACTGATGTCAGTACTCTTGGTTCCATGAAAATGCTCACTTATAACTCGGTGCAAATAATTCAGAGGTAGGTTTTCTGTTTGCTTGGTTTGGGATTTTTTTTCCAGTAGAAAACCGGGGGAAGGACACAGAAAGCACCATAAATTGAAAGCAAATTGTTAAACCCCAGAATTTAGGGAAGTCACTCACTCCTTCCTTTCCAATTCTTCCCCCACATGCCTCCCTAAAGGAATGTAGAGGAAGGACTGAGTGGGAAATCTAATGAGAGCAAAGAGAAGCTGTTGTGCTCCTGCAGAGGGTCATAGCTTTGCCAGGGAACTGGGAATTTTCCATCAGCAACTGGCAGTCTGTCTGCTCTGTCTCACTGAGACTGCCAAGGGCAAGAATGCGTTTGAATAATATCAAGAGTAAGCAGGAGGACAAGCAGGATGCTGTGTGGCAGTGAATATTTAAGCACAGAGCAAGTGCAGCAAAGGGTGAAAGAAAAGGGTAACAACTTCTATTTAAAAGCTACAATCCAAGAAGGCAACACTACTGACCAGCACCCAGCATTCTCTACATATGATGCAAATGTCATGTATGGACAATTCTTAGATGAAGAGTCTACAAAACAGTCTGGTCTAACATTTCTTACCTGAGCGCAACTGCACAGGCTGCACAACTCTCTTGCCATTAACGTAGGTTTCTGATCGTTCACAAGGCTCCAAAGTAACAATAACTGCAAAGAAAACAACATTGACGAATGAGACATGAGACCATTGTAAAGAAACAGAGGTGTGCAAACCCCAGAGGCCTCCCATTTCCTGCCTATCTTCCTACTAACATTAAAAAAAACCAATACAAATTAATCACTTCTTGATACCATGCTGGTTAAAAAATAACTAAAGACCCACGAGAAAATCAATACTCCTGACATCTACGTACTGCAGTTGGAAGTTATTATCTTTCCTTTTTGAATTTTCATGTTTATAGTTAACAAAGATCAGAACCTAACTCCTATATTGACTGCAGCCTGCAATTTAAAGCTATTACTATTTGAACAAATTTTGTTTTCTGCCCAAGACTCAAGAAAACAGCAAGTCAAAGCTGACTGTTTTCTTGAGATAAGCAAAAATTTCAAATGCCAATATCCCCTGGCCAACTATCAAGTGATGAGTGAAAAATTCAGCAACACTTTGTAGTTTTTTTACCTTCACCATTGTTGTTCCTTTCACTTCGAAAGATGCAGTGTTCTTCTTTGATATGAGCCCCACTCAATACAATGTCTTGCCTTCGCTCAGCATCAGCTTGGCCAACCCTGGGTGCAGCAGAAGATATTTCAAGGGTAAATCAGACACTTTCTGCAATTCCGTGTAGGACAATACATCCCAAAAATATACAGGAAGAAAATCTAAACTATTAAGACTACCCTTCAAGTTTAAAGGTTTAAACTAGTGTTTAACTCTGGTGTTACAGAGAACTTAGCAGATTTACCACGAATTGGAGGACAACAGCTTGACAAAACAAAAAAGTTCTCTCTCTTAAAACACATAATTTAAAGAGAGAATTGAGATGTTGAACACCTCTGGATTTAATGTGTTTCCTTCCCTCTTCTGTATCTTCTTCTCCCTTTAGCAAAGAATTCAACTTCTTTATGAACTTCTTGCTTTACTTACTCCGCACATTTCTGATGTCAGCTAGCTAAGCTCAAAACATAATGATTTCTTAAGCCTTAAGCTATCCTCATCATTCTGTGTTGAATTCTCTACAAGCCTGATATTCTTTTCAGCAGATACAATGTATATTAAAGTAGTACCATACATGCTGGCATCTCCAGCATGGGGATTTAAGCAAGCAAAGTAGCAGACTTCAGAGCATATTAGCACCAATCCTCACCTAGTAATACCATCTTTGATGTAGTAAAGCAGACATTCAGACATGAGTGGATCTTCATTAAGGTTTACAAGATGAGGAGTCTGAAAGAAGAAAAAAAAAAGTTAATTAAGAACTGAGGATCTACTTCCAGGCTTCTTCCCACAGCTGTGGAGGACATATACTAATCCAGCAGTTTTGCTATATATATCGAGGTTATTTCATAATGCATTTTTTTAACCTCTTGCAGTACTGAGGAGCATCACAAAGTAACAGAAGAAATACAGCTCAGATCACTTAGTTGTCTGAAATATCAATGAATAGAGGGAATAAAGCCTTCAGATGGGGAAAAAAAAACAGCAGAAAAGATTGTTTCAGTAAAATTTTGAAACTGCTTTGGCTTTTCTTGGGCAATGCAGGTCAGGTGATCATTTGGCAAAGTCTGTTAACATCAAAAGGAAAATCTAAGACTACAAACATTCTCTGGTACGAACAGCTAAAAAACTCTTCATCTAAAATTCTTCTAAATTTAAATCCACTACGGTTACTAAACCAACCTTCTTTGGTGAAAAAACCCCATTGGAATCAGCAAACAAGTCACAAGGCCTTGGTGTGAAAATCTAGCCAGTGAGATTGCAGTAAGCACAAGCACAAAAGAAAATGCAAAAATGGTTAAACAGAAATAAAGAAAGATCATAAGAGAAATAAAACTGTTGATAAGCCACTTTTTCCTTTTGCCGAATTTATTCTATTTGAGGGTAACAAAAGGACCAAATTTGGCTAAGATTCCTTGGGAACACTGTGTCCATCAACTTACTCTAGCTGTAAAAAAGTGCAGGAGAGATGTTAACAGCACTCAGTCTATAGAAGCTCAAAAATTACTGGATGTTCACAATGAAATCTGCCTTTGAATGAAGTCTGCTTGTCAGTTGCACAATGGAAGACAAATATAAAGACAGAAAGACACCTTTTTTACCCCTAAAAATATAGGGGCCAACTAAACTCCAAATGAAGATGTCCCATGCCATCATCGCTATTCACCACATTGAAATCCACATTTGGAGCCATATAAAGCTCTTAAGAGAAAACTGGAGAGAAACCAAATCCCTGATGAAGTCAACTGCTGTAACACAACTATGACTTGCACCACTTGGATACTTTGAAAATAACGCTGTACCCTATGCACACACTTTTTAGCATCCGAGTTCATTTACTACATTAAATCAAGGTCTGAATAGGTCTTTCACAGGCAGAGAGTTTTGTAAGAAATAAAGCTCAACAGCTTTAAAGATGATGCTAGCAAAACCGACTTCACTCATTCCGAGATCTATTATTCATCCACAGTTATGTCTTCAGCTTTCTCCTGCCCAGTATTCCTCAAGAATCACCTGACAGATTTTCCCTGCTCCCATCTCTGACGACAGCACAAGCAATTAAGTTTCCACAATCTATTTCAATGAGTTTCCTATGAAAGGCACCACCAATAGATACAGCAATAACTGCACATGATACCTTTTAACTTGTGAAGTGGGCAAAATTTACCTTACAAAGTTCAATTTACAGCTCAGCTGGTAAAAACAGTGCTGCCCTAGCAGTACATGATTGTATTTATACTGGTGCCTCAGAACTGTAAAATCTTTACATTTGCTTCACATAAAACCTTCACATTTGCTATCTACATCTAAATCTTCACAACAGCAGCCACAGTAACTAGAAGGAGAACTAATGGAACTGAAGTGCAAGGATAGCAAGGAACAGAAGCAGACAGGACTAGGTCAGGAGTTTTACTTCTCCTAATCAAGTAAATACTATCTATTACCAAAGCAACTACTTAATCCAGATGGCATTTATAGACAAACCTGATCAGCTGAAAATGCACCAAGAGAGTCATCAAAAAAAGCTGAGTGCCTCTGAGGGAAAATCTAAAAGGAGATTAGGATCCATAACATAAGAGAAAGAAGTGTAAAGAACACTCAACGAGTTCACGTCTTTACCAAGCTTGGGCAGTTCTGGAGTAGATACCAAATGAAAACCAGAGGTCTACCTATTCCAAACATAGCATCCTAACACAACTTTAAATGAAGGATTAAACATGGTTACCCACCCTGTTCCCTGTGTTTCTGTACAATGCCCCTAGACAGGTCGCCATTTAACCTTAGATCAAGTTTGTTACACACTTGCACATACAAGTTTCAGGCTAAATATTAACCTGTGCTTCCTGTTCAAAGATTTTTGAGATACAAAGAAGTAGGTTCTTTTCCTTGTACTTCTTCAATAATTCTACTTTAACTGCACAGATAACTTCTTCATTAACTTATCATTTTGTATTTACAGCACTGATTTATGTCCTTTTTCTGCACAGCTCTGCTTCTTTCAAATTTCAGAAAGTAGAACTATTGACATGTACTGAAAGAAATATTCCCGTGCCCCCTATGTTCAGTGGTTCATTAGATTGCAATCCCTTTTTCCAAGGGGAAAAAGGATTAACAAACAAACTCAAGGAAGAGCATCTCAACAAGACCTTGAACTTAGCTAGGTATCTCAAAGAATAGGTGGAGCACATGAAGCTCACACGTGGCTGCTGTACAAAAAAATTTTAAGAGGCAGCATTTCTGAGTTGCTATAAAATCAATGGATATGAAAGGAGATAAAACACTTCTCCTTGCAGCACAGATCTTTCTAAAGGAAGGTACAAAAAAGTTCAACCATTTTTTGCTATCAGAAGCCATCCCAAGAACTTTTTACACTGCTCCTATTTCATCATTCTATTAAGCTGCCACATGCTTCCCTACTTTACCAACCAACAGAAGGTGCCACAGGCAGTTCTTTCTGCAGCTCCCTAAAAGCACTAAGTACTATGTTGCATCACTTGTATGAGGAACAGCGTCCAATTTCATTATTATGGGCAAAATAATCCTTAGATATAAAGTGTTTTGATAGATTTTAACACTAAAGCTATTTCCAAAAAGATGTTGTAAAAGGAACTTACTAAGGGTCCAAACCTCACTTAGGTTCTTCTGTATCTTACATGAATACAAGCCCTTGTGTGAATGTAGTTCCCTCATCACCCTCCCCTCCCAGACCAACCAGCCTTTTGGAGACATGATGCAGTAGTAGATTTATCTCTACCTTTTTAGGCGAGAAGACTCCCAGTGTTCCTCCATCTTCCCGAATGGCAACTCCCATTTCTGCCAACAATGCCTCCCTGAGAGATAAAAGCAAGATATTGACCATATTTTAGGCTTCTTAGACATAATAAGGTCTAGTGAAACTCATGCAATGAAATATGTTAGACTTTCAACCATCTTATCTGCTGACCATACAGCCAGAACCCTCACCACCTTATAACACAACATGGCAAGTTTCTAAACTTTAGTCTGAGAGTTTATTGGCCTGCAGAACAGCAACTGCAAAAATTGGACAATTATTGAGCATCTGTCATATTGCTCTAAGACACAACTGAAAACACAGCTGGAAAGCTGGAGTTGTTTCATAATTTTAGATACTTAAACTTTATCTTTAGGGCCAGAATTTTTGAAATGTGAGAGAATGGTGAAAGGGGGAAGAAAGAGACCAGGACTTTGTGCTGCTTCACAACAGAAGCCAACATAACAGCTTAGGATGTTACCCAAACTACAACGCTGAGCACTTTAACTGTAGGAAATACAGGAAAGAATACAGCTTGCTCTCAGCATTGCTCCTACTGCTACGTATAACACAGGGTCAGCAGAATTATCACTGAGCACTATTCTGCTGTTCCATTGCTTTTGAACAGAATAACATTCTCTGTTTTCCACACTTCCCCATTTTCTAGAGACCAACCACATCCACAGCACTTCCGATTCCTGACCTTTCCATCCTAATGGCCTCAGTTTTCCTCAGCTTCTCTTCCCATGTTTCATTCAGCTCTGCAATGATCTTCTCAGATTCCTGTGTGAAAGTCCCAGAAGCCGTTTTACAATTCTTATCAAAGTTCTTTATACAGTACACAAAGTTTGTGCTCAGTTCTAGACCTCAAATTAATTTTGCCTATAAAAAGTACTCTCACTACTTCAAAACTCAAAGTTATGTTCCTTAATTTTTCAAGGGTAAATAGCCTTGAAGGCAAGCTGAGAAGAAAAGACAACTTCATATCTAACCACAATCAGACTTAAATTTGAACCACCTAAAGTGGGGTTTTTTCCTTTTTTTTTTTTTTTAATCTGATTTACAGACATCATTCACTAACTGGATGCCAAGGAACTGCAGAGACCACACTGTTATTTCCATGGCAACAGCAGATTTCCAATAGGAAAGGGATATGCAGTGTGTGCTCCAGCCCATTCCAATCCCTGTGGCAGCATCTCATGGACGAGACATGAGAATGAAGCACAGACTCAACACAGCCAGCTCTCCCCACTCATCCACCCATGGAGATTGGGGGGGCTTTCATAAAAATTAAGAAATACTTCACTGTAATGCACTTTTGATGTGGTTCAATTCCATGCAGAATTGGAACAAGGCTGCTATTGTCTGGATGAAGCATGCTATTCTGTGTGCTTCACATTTTAATCTGTGGGGGCTGGGCGAACACAACAGTGGCAGGATTATTCTTCCTCCTTTTTTCAACTTTGGGGTAATTTGGTTTTCTGAAAGCCAAGTGCATTTGCTAGTCAGACTTTGTCCACACCAGCGCTGACCAGGCCTCCTGTAGTCTATACTTAGGATCAAATTTTCCACAATTGCCACTGTATCAGAGGATCTGTAAACAAGATTCAAGATTCTCATTTATAATTTAGTTGTAGCTCCAGGCTACAATTAAACCTCTGTGTATGAACCCAGTTTCTAGCCCACTGCAGTTAAATGCCCTTTTTAAGGTGCAAGTGGGTTTCAGACAACTTCCTACAGAAACAGCAGCACACTGGATATATTTATGAAAGAAAGTTCTCCCAGATTCCATGCTATTTCCCCTCAGAAAAGACAGAAATAATCACCTCCTTGATCTACAGCTATACCTACCTTCAAACGTTCAATTGCCTCCTCTCCTCCAGGTGTTGACATGATTCTTTCCTGTATACTGGACACAGATGTTAAGCCCACCTGACTACTGAGAGAGCAGGAGGATGGAGATGCAGTGAGGGACCCCATGGAGGCTGTGGAAAAATTGCCAGGACGTTGATTCTCGGAGGCTAGCAAGTATCTATGTTTATTGTTCTGAAAATCTTTCAGATCTGGGAGAGAGACACACAGACAGAGGGAAGGCAGAAAGATGGGAAAAAGGAAAATAGGAAGAGGGAAGGGAGAGGAAAAAGGAAAGGAAGGAAAGACCAGTGTGAGAGGAAAGCATTTAAGCAGCAACAAGACAAGTTTTGTAATTTTTAGATGGCAGTTCTAAAACAAGTCTTTCAATATTAGTATCCATGACAAAGATAACTCAGTTCAGACCCTGAGGATCATTAGTAAGGATCGCATCATAAACCATTTTGATCAAAAAAACGTGAAAAAGTGAATTACACGCTTGCCAAAAAGTAAACCATCCTACTCCTAACTGAACACTAAACTAAGGGCTATGGAGCTCAGATCAGGAGCAGATTGCTCCTGATGAGATCAGAGACATTTTGGGCCGAAGCCTGCATAGCCACCAACCCTTTACACTCAGCAAGACATTCTCTTCTAGACACCTTTAATCTAGAATGATTAAGTAAATGGTTATCACAGCAGCGGTTCTGCTGCTGAACCACCCAGAGCACAAGGACAAAGAATTAACTACCACTCCTTAAATTCTCACGGGAGAGTAGGTAAATCAGCTGTCAGTCTGTGACAGGGAGAAGAGAACACAAATTCACAGCAACATCATCACGTTCCCTCTTGAGCCTCCCTACCTGTGAATCTATGATACCTGATCACCGAAATATCTGGTAAGGCTCTCATACTTCAGAAGGTGCTTTAAAGCTTTTTGGTCTTAGTTTAGATGAGGAAGGCCTTAAAAAAATCCCAAAAATTAATAAGGCAACTTTGTAGCCCGAAAACCTGCAGGCCTGAAAGATGTCTCCTTGAAAGACAGAAAACCAGGAAAAAGTGTGTGAATTATTTAAGAATGACAATTCAAAGGCAATTTATTTTAAGCTAACTTAGCTTCATAAGTATGTCTGTAAATCATATCCTCAGAATAATCACACACCAAAAAAAACTGATATGAAAATATAAGATAATTAAACAGCTCAGTTTTAATGATTTTGATAGTTTAAAGTTCTATTGATAGTTTAAAGTTCTAAAAAAATCCTTTAAAATAAGTATCCTTACGAAAAGAAACAGGTCAAGTCAACACTTGCAAGTTATAAACAAGGGCTTTGCAGTTAGAAAAATCAGATGCTCACTCGGACACGGCATAAATTTTCGTGTCCTCCTACACGTCCTTTACTCCTACCCTGAAAAATTCCACTATTGTCAGCCTTCTCCCCTACTTCACTCCACACTCAACCTGCTGTTTGAGCCTCATAAAACTGAGCAAGTCAGTTTGAAAACCACCATCTGCAAATACAGGAAGCAGGGGTGGAAGTTCAACAGGAGAAAAGCAGGTTAAGGAAAGGGAATGCCATTGGGATGAGGAAAGCAGGCATGAGAGAGCAGGGAGGATGAAGTCTCGGAAAGGCCCATAGACACATGCACTCCTGAAGACAAAGGCAGTGGCACTTGCAATAGCTGTCACGGTTGCTGTGACCATGGAGAATCAAACTCCTCAACATCATGCACACTTCTCCTGGAGGCTGCAGCTTTCACACAGATGACATATGCACGCGCTGGGAGCAGCATCAGAATGTTAAGACAAGGCCAGGATGAGTCTTTACACCACCAGTAGCTTTAATTTTAGGAAATTTCAGACAGATCTCTTCCAGATGATATTGTTTGAGTGAGGGTGAAGACGACTGACTGAAAGAACTTAAAAAGCCTACCAACCCAAAATTTACACATGATACACATTTCTCTTGCAATGAACTACATATTTCCCCTTCATAGAAGCAAACAGTAGAACAGAAATAAAATGCTATTCGCTGACTGGTTTTAATCCTGTTAAGTTAATCATCTGCAACCAAGTATTTGAGCTCAAATAAGAGACCTCCATCAGTACAAGATGTCCAACTCGTTTTGTTGAAGAGACCATCCAAAGTAAATAAATCTCAGTCTCCAGGAGGAACTTGAAAACATCTCACCTTGAGTTAATCAGCTGACACACTTCAAACAAATATTTCTATGTGGAAAAGGGATGTTAAGAGGCCAGGTGAGCAGAAGCTGTTTCAACTGAGTAACTCGAGAAAGGTTTGAGGAAAAAAAAATTTCTAGTTCAATTCTAAGCTTTTGGCTGTCATGAAAACAGACTAAATAACTACCACCCTCCCTTCTATGTTCTCCCAGAAAGAAAGCCATGAATATATGTTGCATTTTAAACTTTGCGCTTTTTTTCACCGCCGACTCAATCTAAGTAGTGCTGGTTAAGCTCGTTTCCATGAAACCACATTGCATTCCACAGTGAGTGTTCTGTCTGGGATTTCCTCGTGAGAAATGCTGGCATGCAAAGCTCAGTTAAAAGCTGACCCAGAGAAAGCAGGTTAATAAGAGAACCACACAATACACACATTTGCCTCCACTTCCAGAGTATTCATCTCCCATTGGATCAACTGAAAAGAAGCAGGAGGGAAAACACAAGAAGGATCAAAATTGAAGGTTCACCAGGACACAGGAAGGGAAGAGAATACTACTTGATGTTTAAAAAAACAAAACACAATTTTCAGTAACACATTTTTTTCAGTTTTGATTTCGAACTGGGGTTTTTTCCTTGTACCAAGACTGTACACAGACTACCACAAGAAGACCTGCATTTCAGTGTCTTCTGGCCCCACTCTCTTGAAAACAAGCATACCAAAAAATAAATACATATTACACATCCTTAAGCAGTCCGTGACTAAGCCAGGACTTCTGCTTCACAGGCAAATAAGCTCTGACAAATCAAACTTGTGCAACATACCCTTTCTTTTTTAAATACAGTCAAGGTATCTTTTAATCCACTGTGATACATTCTGTGCTTTTATGGGCATCACCTTCACTAAGAATTAAATCACTGGTTATATTATAAAAGAATGTAGCAGTTAAAATTTTAGTTTATTTGCCTTGTTTGGAATGAGGACAAGGAAATAATTCAGGCACAAGTTTGTTCTGGTGCTTTAAGAGGTTGCTGGCAAAGCAAATCAGTACAATACTGCTCTGCCAACCTAACTCAAAATCTTGCCCCAGAAGAACTCATTATACACAAGCAGCCGTTTCATAGCTAGTTATTTTGAAATGACAAATGGTTTATCACTCAGGACTTTGTCTAACAGGCATTAGCCACCATTTTCTTTTCTGAGTAAGGATGGCACCAAAGCCAGGTATCAACTAGTAACCTTAACTCTTTACAGAGGAAGAAAAGATGCTTTCTTTCTCAGTATGAAATTCCTTTATAGTTTGAAGGTGGCCTGGCAACTCTACAGACAATCCTAGGATGGCTTGTTTAAAGACAGAAAAGGCTACCATTCCTAAAACCATGGTCAACATTTAGTTATGAGCACCTACATTTAACTTCCATGTTTTAAATCCATTTCTCTAGCATGTCCAGCTCTCTCTCCTCCATAAGAGATCTACCTAAGAATGGCAAGGCCTGTTTAATCCACTTACTGTCAATAATATCTCCCAGCCCTTGGGCACGCAGGAGATCCTTAAGCCTTGTCACCTCCTCCTTCAGCTCACGCACCAGCTTGGCATTGGGATCTTCATTAATAACAGCATTGCATTTAATCTGTTTTGCACGATCAGCATATCTGGAACCAGACCAAAAAAAAAAATATGAAATCTTATAATGAGCATATAAGTGCTTCTCTGCAACACAGGAATGCAGTAATATAGAAGACATTTAGCTTGAAGCGGTATGTCAGAAGAGAATCCTGAATTATATTCCATCATGCCTTTGAATTCACATTTAATACAAGGTATTGCCTCAAAAAAGACAAGATGGATTAACAAGGTGTATTGTATGTACGACAGATAAAGCAATTTTTTCTTTATTCAGTGCTTTGAAGCCTCAGCTTGACTAATATACTCAGTTTTTGGGACCACACTGGAAAAGAACACATGAACACAAGAAGATGAGTCTGATTTTTTGATTTAAGAGTAGCCAATAAATCCCTAGTTCCCTATTCACACACAATAGATTGGTTTTCCTCTTTCAGGGTAATTGAGTTCTTGCCAGTATAGAGTCTTCTTCCCCACAGATTTTCTCAAAGTATAATAACCCAAAGGTTTGAAGGATAGAGCGCGGCCATTAGAGCTAACAGCTATCCATATCCATCTCAGATAAAAAGAAAGTACCTTAAAGTGCTCAAAGTCTCATCATAGTTTATGTCTGCTGGACTCAAAGCAGCAACCATTGCAGTTCTGGAGTTACCACCTATAATGAAGAGGCAAGATTTCAGATGGAATTACAGTGCACAATCTCGGCACTAACTGCCTACTGAATACCAGTACTTTCAATAAATCAGAGTTCAACTATATTCTCCATTACCAAGGAACATACAAAAATCATAGGAAAGAGAGCTGTAACTTTAACAAAGGGTGGAACTATATGACTCAGATTTGACTAAATACTTCATACAAAGTTAAGTGAGGTAAGAACAGAAAATTCAGTGAGCATTTCTTTCAGTATTGGCACAAGCAAATCAGACATACCCAGATTTTCTCGAAGAAGCCATGTAAGTACAGAATCCCTGTACGGAATAAAGTCTGTCTTCTTCTTCTTTTTACTCTACAAAGAAAGAAGACACTACTGAAAAACAGATACCAAATGGAAACTTAACTTTTAAGCCACAAAAATCATACTATAGATAGAAGAACCATGATATAGAACAGATCTAGATATAGAACCCTAACAGCATACACATATGCTACCTAAACAGAGGGGTGGCCCATCCTCAGTGATTACTGAGTTAGAAATTCGATAACATGCAGCACATTCCAACATCTAAACAGTTGTTAAGCAGTCCAGGGAACTCCTTTGAAGCACTACCTTCAGAAAGTTTTTTTTGTGTATAAAGAGAATTTCTGTGTATAAGGGAGGGATTTGTCAGAGACCTGACATAAAACATCTCTGCTCTTTGATTCCGAAGTAAAGACAATAAAATCTTACACCTGGGCAAAAAAGACTACACCCACATACCTTGCTGGTGCAGTTATCCTAAGTTGAAAGCATTAAAGAAAGAGGAAGAATATGCAAAATGAGCTTCTAAACAGAGCTTTATATATAATTTCCATGTTAGTTTGGGTAGCGTTTTTTTTTCTTGAGAAGACAAATGAATGAGAATAGTTTTCATTTTAAAAAAATCCAAAAAGCACTTAAATATATTCAACCTGTCCTGAGCTGTTTAGAACTCACTTCTAAAAAGAACAGCAATAATTTACTTTAAAAAAAACCCCAAAACAGTAGTTGAGTATAAAAGTAAAAGGCAAAGTACTTTCCTAAACCTACAACCTTGTTTAGATCAACATATGCTCACTCAACTCAAGACATCAAGTCTTTCCATCGCAAAAAAAAGCCAGTGATAACCAAATTATTACACTGGTATTTCTAAAACTTTAACAACAAAGCTGCAGTTAGCTTTCTAGAATTCTTCTTTCTAATAAAAATAAAGTTACTGCTCTACAGTCAGGCCAAGAACACTGAATGCTGTACTCCACGGTTTTTACTGGCTCAGTTCTACCAGCTATGGAAAGGCTGTTGCAGGTCAGTAAATGCTGCACTTACCACTTCAGCCAATGCTGAAATCACTTTGCCCAGAGTTGTGAGAGACTTGTTTATATTTGCTCCTTCCTGAGAAAACAGAATCCAGCATTAGATAGTAATTAAAATTGTTCAACCATGAACCCCTGTAGACTAAACGAGCCAAATGTCACATCCATGATCAAAGAGGAAAAAAGAAAAGGTCTTTGGATTTGCAACTATTTTTCCATTCTTATAATAACAATCCTTTCTTTTCCTTACTATTTGTCAAGCAAAGACCCCAGGTGATGCTTGTGCACCCACTTCCCTTTCTTCCCCCATACATCAATGGCCCAATACCTTTAATCGGGTTCCTTTGGCACCAGTTGAATCAGCTCGCTCACTCCCAGCTAGATCCACAAGGCTAATCTTGCTGACCTGAAGAGAGAAAGCACATTAACAATGAGAATTGGTTCTTGATGAACTAGAGTAAGAACAAAACTTCAAAGAAGTCTATGGCACAAGAACTCTAGTATCTAAAAAAATCACCATAGCATGCTTAAAACTACAGTCAAACCAAGTTTTCTCAATCAACTAGCTTGATGTCATTATCTTATGGATGAGAAGTGTCTGAGATTATGCTGCAAGTATCACTATACTCTAAATTACCTCAAAAGAGACAAGGAGGCCTCACATAAACAGAGCTGAACAGAAGTCTAAGAAATAGAGCATTACCACTACAGACAATACAAGAATCTCAGAGGAAGAGAAACTTCACGTTTCATCCTGACTCTAGTGACACCAACAATAAAGCACTGGTGTAACTAAAGCTACAGACTGTACATCAGTTAATGATAATTTCACAGGGACTTATTTTTGGCAGGGGGAGTGTCTTCAATACACACATTTTTTCAGATCAGTCCAAAGTAGTCAGTTCAGAAACGTGAACATTACCTGTATTTCAGCTGCTTTTGCACACAGAGACCCTATTTCAGAGTAATAAAAGCCAGAAAACTGTTCCAGGCAAAACAGTGCACCTCCTTTTAAAATGCAAATTCCAGAAAGTGCCTAAGTCTCACTCATCCCAACTCCTATGCCCAAAGAAAAGAACTAACAATGCAAATATTTTGCACTCATAAGCAAAACCACTGAGAATTCTGGGAACAAGACCGGGGAAGATTAATTCCTTTTATTTCATATATCCCTCCCTGTAGAACCTAGCCCTTAGGGCCATATTTTTCCCACACCTACACATTCTCCTCCTGCACATATTCCCCATTTAGCTGTTTTTAGCTTTATAGTCAAACAAAATCCCCTAAGAAATAAAGGGCTCTGCCTCACCCTTAAGCAAAGCACCAGAAAAAAAGCAATTAATTCTCACTTATTCATGATACTAAAAGTATTCATGCCACTAAAAGTAAGTCACTGCAGGGAAGATTTGTGAAAAACCATCAAAAAGCCACTTCTTATCTTACTTCTTATCTGTAACATACCTTCTCTGTGGAAAGATCAGTTTCTGTGTCATGTTTCTTCTGAGTAAAGACAATCGTAAACACAGCATGAGAGCGGCTGCTGGTTTCATTCATGTTGGTAGCTGCCACAGTCCTAAAACATGAACAGATACAGACATACTGAGAAAACAGTAGCCTGTGTGCTGCAGGCACAGCTACCTGCAGGGTTGAATGCAGCTGTAGAGGCATGAGGCCAAGAGGCTGTACAGTTGATGTTCTGCCCCATAACCAGGCCACACTGAAGACCAATAACAAGCCCTTTGATTTTTCACTCCTGAATTATTCTCATCTTCACCACAGTTTAAGGGAGCTTCCTCAATCTGTGTACTCTATAACCTACCTTACATTCAAACATACAAGAAACACAGGCAGCATTTATGTCAGTCTTTCCCACGCATTGTTAAATGGAGCCTGCAGCTGAGATGAAAACAACTACTAATGAACCAGAAGCTAAAGCTAGAATGCCAACTTTAGCCTTGACCACTTGAATGAATGAAAGCGGAGACTGTGCTTACGTGTTTCTACCAATACAGTGATGCAGTACACAAAGGCAGAACTAAAAGCCAGTATGATTATTTACATACTTCAACTCAAGCAATGACAAGCTTCAAGTACCTATACAGCGATCTGCAGCACTACGTCATGACACAAATCAATTTCAGCCTTTTTATAGCATTGAGCTTTTTAAAAAAGCATGAGCTTTTTTAAAAGTGCCAATGCATCATAGAGGATATTTTAAATTCGGTGCTATATGCCATATATGCTCACAACAGATATAAAAACGTATAACATGCTACCATCACTAACCTGGCTTTGTTCCCAGCATCCATGAGGTCTGCAATGTCCGTGTAAGATGTGACTGCTAACTTGGACAGATCCTCCACATACGGGCCAAGCAGAGGATGTTCCCGCACCCGGAGATTCCCTTTGTTCTTCGGGTTCAACAAGTCTCTGACTCTCTCACAGTAGATCTCCATGTAACTCACCTGAAAACAGGAATTTGCATGAACAATTTAGTGTTTAAGGCTTCCTCTGCAAAGCAGCTCTGCAGCATTTAAATGTGCCATTGGCAGAAACTCCCCCAGCCCACTACAGGAAAGCTACAGGTGGATGACTCAAACCATGTAACACCTCGAGACAACAACAGAAAGGAAGAAGAATCACTAGTCTCATGCATCAGATCTCCAACATAAGCTGCAGGCCTTGCATCCTCGTATAGATCCCTCAACAATTTCAAAAAACATTGGTGTTTAATTAAAAATTATACACTTGAGCTCACAATCATTTTAGCAGCTTTAATGACACAGCAGCAAAACTATCTTTCTAAAGACAGATGGTAAAAGGAGTCTGCCTACACAGAATCTCTCTTATGAACCTCCAAAGCAAACTGAAGGGAAAAAATTAATTTCTTCATATGCAGTCGCAACTTTTGACTCTAAGCTGTACCCACGTCCTGCTGTATTCCTGAGTCATCAGTACAATTATACAAACTACAGTAATCTTAAATCTGCATCCTTTGAAATAAATTAGAAAGTGAAAATTATCTTTAAACGTATTCCTTCATTTTTAGGGCACTAGGCTTATTCCAGCCACACAGGTACCTAGCAGCTCCAGCAGTCAAGCTATTCAATATTGAAAAAGACAGTAAGTTATTCACTTCCATTCTGTGGAAAGATTTCAGATGTAAGCAGCAGTTTTACAAATACAAAAAGAGTTCTTCAATCTCTAAATAGATGCAATTCAGAAAAATAGAATTTTATATGCAAAATAGATCACAGTGCACTATTTATACACTTCCATCACAGTTTCTGTCTAGCTGTCTCCCTTCTCCACTTACTTGTAAGATGTTCATTCTTTTGGATTTTCATTATAAGAGAGACTATTTCTCTCTTTCACATGCACAAATCCATGGTTGGAGACAGAACCATGAGCAACCACCAAACAGAAAAAACATCATGAAAATGTGGGAATCTTCTTCACAAATCCTAAATGTGATGCTCCTATGGCATTCAGGCATTAGGTCATCAAGAGTTAATAAAAATACAATTAAATGAAGTGTTAAAGGGACAGATTCAAAGCCAGAGAACTAGTGTGCAGAACTAGTCTCCAGTTTTGTAGTTTAGAAGCAGTAATGATTGGAGTTCACATTTATCAGTAATAACCACATTTGACTTCAACCCGCTTTTTGGTCTTCCTTTCTTGTGAAGCCTGCAACATATTTGCATGTCAAGCCATTAAAACTGACTGGGGGGAAAAACAGTAAGAGAAAGAAAACACTGTTCCTGCAAAGCACCTGCTTTTATTTTATCAGCATCTTAATGCAGCATCAATAATGCAGCACCTAAGCTCAGCTTGATGTCCAGCACACAGATATTCTTTGATTCTCACCACACTCACCTCTACAGAATATGACATTTCCTCATTGCTGTTGTCATTGATTTTTTCAAACAGTTCTTCACATAGCTGGAAAGATATTAAACCTGAGTCAGAAATTAGTCTTTATTGAGTAGTAATAAGTAACTACTATAGCATGTCCTTACGTTGACTTTAAAGTGAGGGGAGGGGAAGAACATATTACATCAACCACATAGAGCCACACTGGAAAGATATTTCATCTTAATTCTACATCACTATCATTCAACCTTATTTTATATAATATATCAAGAATTGTTCTAGGTTTAACCAATATTACTATTTTGTATTATAAAATTAGAAAGTCTATAAAAACTGAAATTAGGAATAACAGTTTTAGAAAGGAATTATTAAAATATTTAACCCTCTCCTAGTCTCATAAAAACCATAGTCTGTCTATTCGGTGTGCTCAAGTTCCAGGATTCAAATTTAAATTTAATAGGCAGAAAATATTTCAAAATTTGTTAACAGTATCTTCATATGAAGGATACTTTAATTATCAGTGGTCTACTGCTTCAGGAGTGCTTGTCTACAAGTAACTGAAATGAGAGACCTAAAATTAAGATAACGAAGAAATGAAGAGAGAGCAAACCATGGGTATGTATTTGGAGATTAAAAATCCCATGGTAAATGCATGGGTACAGAGAGGAGTAAGAGTAGGAGGAGGTTTCTGGAACAGGTATCTACAAGCCACTGTAATGGAAATAAACAGATTATGAAGAATACAGGCAATTTTGAAGTATACACTCTGAAGTCTTCAGTCAACACATGGTTAAAGTATCAAAGTTTCACACTAGGGACTGGCAGACAGGGAATTTTGCTAACACATAAGAATTTAATGCAAACAACCTACATTACTTGAAACACGACTGTGCTGTGCCTTCTGAGTATGTGACAAGAAAAAGAACAGATTCAACAAGGTTTCCCTGAACAGCCAATTCATTTAGTACCTCTATGAGAAGGCCTCCCAGTGAAATTGGAGGGAAATTAATTTGTTTTAAAACTGCAGTACATAATAGGAACATTACTAAATCTACAGGAGCATTATTAAGTTGGTGGGGTTTTAGGACAATGTTTAATTTATGTGTATTTGAGGTTCAGAAAAACAAATACGAATATCAAGATTACAACAAGAAATTTCAGCACAAAGCTGTTGTCACAGACATTCAGCTCATTTTACCTGTCACACTGTTACTTCATATTACTGTAATAAAACCAAAATGCTTAGCTACAACCATTCTCTCCTTTACATTAGTTCTTTCAACATCATTTTAAGCTGATCACCAGAACACTTGCTACCTATTTCAGTACCTAAGCCCAAGCTATCAACAGAGAACAATGCTCTGTGTCATCTATTCCACACCTGTGGCACAGGGCCAATGGCTACTGCAACCCTGCAGCAGAATGAGGACTCAAGCTGTTCAGCGTATTTGTTTATCAAAACTAGAACCCAACCTCAGATTTCTATTTTGGGAATGGAGGAACACACTACCTTCCAACAAAGGTGGTCAGCTGTCAGCACCTACACCCTGCAGAAGGCTTGCACTTAGAACAAGTGCCACACAACCGAGAGCTCTAGAACACTAAATTCCTGACAACAATAATTTGTTGCCAGCCAGAACTTCCTGGGGGGTATCTCAGCTTCTTCAAATTTCATGGCAAATGTCAAAAAGAAATTTCAGGGCAGAAAGTCAGACTGGGATGTGCTCAGTTGCCCAATTTTTTCTCTCCCTCCCAATGTTTTGATACACTTCTTTTCTTACCAAGATAACATTACTCAGTTTTTAACTTTGGGAAACTTGTTTCCCCAAAAGGTTTCTGGCCCGTTCATCAGCAATACCACCTTCTGAATGCCTGCTGAATACAAAGTGCTTAAGTGCTGTCCTAACTAATGTCAGAGGAGACAAGAAACCCAGTGAATAAGACATCTTCATTTGCTAGTTTGTTGGGGAAGTGGAGAAATTGGATGTAAGAAAAACTTATAGCTACTAGTACAATTAAAAACATAACAGAGGGAAAAATACTTATAATGCTCTCATTCCCCTGTAGATTTCTTTCATTTCAGAAGCAGTGTTTCTCTGTTAACTGTTATTGCAATATCAGAGCATATCAGCAAGCATGTGTCTGAACATGCTACAAGAAACAAAACCCCTTTCTGGGTTCTGGTCTACCTGGGGGATTATGCCTGCTTGGCTCTCCTCCTGCTTGCCCATCATTGTGTAGGATTTCCCAGCTCCAGTTTGCCCATAGGCAAAGATGCATACATTGTAGCCCTCAAAGGCATGCAGCAACATTTCCTTCCCAATATCATTGTACACACGGTTCTGAGATGCAAAGCAGGGATCTTCAGGCTGAAAAGACACAAAACCAGCATAAAGTTTTACCCTATCATTCAAGTAACATTTCAAAAAGCAACTGGTTTTTTTCCTACTTCTATCTTGTGGATCAATCCCTTAGGAAGAGGCAAATGTAGCACATTTTTACACACAGCCTTTTCCCAAGGAACCTGTTCAAAACAAGACTTCATGAATTGTAGAAATTCATTCTCCGTTCTTTAAGCAGTGCATTTCACACACTCTGGCACTCTCTTTTCTGGTGTCTTCTCACAATCATTTAGGAAAGTTCTTGGTAAATATATCTGAAAAAATTAATCATACTAATTATTATCTATGTAATGTTTTATGTTGCACAAACCAGAAGAGTCTGCATAGATAACACACCACTGAAACCTGACCTTGAGGAGCATGGCACCACATTGTACATGACTCTTACTCTTAATCTAGCATTCTCTCTCTTCCTGAACTGCTGGATTTTAACATTATTTGCTCCTGAAATCAGGAGGAATTTAGGTGTGCTGAGATCCTAATGCCGCGCTAAAGATTTCAAGTTACTAAAATTAATCTTTCAGAAATGCACTATCCCTCTTTCTTTATCTTTTGAGAAAATAAGGCAGCGGAGGGGCAGGTGGCAGAACAACACAGTTCTGCTACAGAACAATTACTGGAAGTCAGCAAGACTTCAGCACCAATTCTCAGGAGGGCGGGGCAGAAGAGCAATCTGAGAGTTTATTGCTTTTGCAGCTATCGGAAACACGGATCACTACTCTGCCTTTTCCAGATATGCCAAGGGAACCTTGAACTGTAAGAACTTGAGCGACTTTCACTTGTCTAAGAGCAAAGCAGAATTCACTGTGGTCCACACGCATCCTTAAAATATTTAGAATATAACATTGTTGGAGAATATTTTAAGTAATCTTTCAAATACCCACAACTTGTTACCAAACTCCAGGAGCTTAGCTTTCTGCTCTCCCCCAAACAGGAGAAGACAACATACTATGATAAGCTTTTAACCTGACCGAGGGTGAGATGGTGCAGAAACATCTGACAGGGATGGCATGATCAGAAGACACTGCAGTTAAATCAAGCCAGTCAACAACAACAAAATAGTTTTCTTGTAAGAGAACTTACCGATGTGTGGGACCAATAAGAGTAGTCAAAGCTGAAGGACTTTGGTGCTTCCTTGGGATTCTTTGGGTTGATAATACCTACAGGAAATAAAATTCAAAATCTTAAGTTAGCTTGATATTTAGGAGCATAATTACTAAACTTGCTGAGCCTCAATGCAATCTGTGAATTTGAGTATTTGCAGACTTGTCACACTGCACAGGAGTAAAAAGATTGAAGTAATAGACTCACAGCTTCCTAACACACTGCTTCTCTAGGCCTTATTGGAAATAATGAAGGGAAAAAATTCCTAGAAGGAATGCTGCTGCTTTAACAAAATTCTTGTGTTGGACAGAAAGCCAGAAGTAGGTCATCCTGGTCCCTTGGCTTTTAGGAGTTGAGTGGTATTAGCAAGAAGGAAGATCCAAAACACAAAGAGTTCAAAAATCCCCAGTGATTTCACAGCAGCACAACTCAAGCTTATTTTGAAATACATGTTACACAGTACAAGAGCTCATTGCAGGAGGATTTTCTTTAAGCTAAGTATTTTCAGGGCATTGAAGAAGATATGAAAAAAGCTGGATCTGCAGACATTTCAGGGATTATCTCTATAGCTTATTTAAATGCTCTTTTACATGCACAAAGCCTACAGGCAGATTTTTAATAGGACTGACATTAATTGAACCGATCAAGATACTCTTAAATGTTCTTACTGTAAACAGCCACTGATTCCCACAGTGACCCCCAACCAACTCGCATACTTTTCTCCTTGGAATTTCCATGTAATATACGATGGCCCTAGGATGAAATTCCCATTCACACACTCACAAAGCCAGAATGAAAAAATGCTTGTGTACAGTTCCTATGTTACAGACTTTTTAAGTCCCATTTCAAAAGCTGACCTCCAATTTCCTTTGGAGCTCTCACACCTTATTTTCTTTTCAAGGTATTAATTTATAAGAATCTAAGAAATTTCAGGTGAGTTAAGTCATTGAACACTTGACAAATACCAGAATAAATATGCTGTGCAAAAACTCCATTTTCCTATCAGTCTATCTGTAAACTGTATGCTCTTTTCTCAGATCCTCCAATTCTTTCAAGATTTGTCCCACACATTTGCACTGCCCAGAATTAATGAAAGTTCTTCCAGATACCTTTTAGGTTGTTTTGTGGTTTCTTTCTTTCCTAGTAACAAAGCAGCTTCCTGTAACTTTTACCTGGGAAGGGAGTGATACACAATGGATTCAGCTGACCTTTAATGGCATATAGAACATCTATAGCTTCTGTATTCCAAGGAGGGCAATTTATGAGCACAGGTATTGCTGCAGAAGTGAATCTCTACTGCTTCTTTTCAGTACTACAGTGCTGGAAACACTTAAATCTATTATTTGCAGCAGCTGTTTTCAACACCATCTCTGCAAGTAAGGAGTCTAAAAAGATGTACTCTTGAGGGTATCAAAATTAGCTAAACCACCTTAGATTTCAGCAATCTGCCTTTGGGAGCAATACACTAATTACAATATGTACAAAAAAAGTCTACAAAGAAAGAAGCTATACACAGGTGGTGACAGTCTTCCTGAGAGTTATTTATATCCTGATCCTAGTCATCCTAAACAAAGGATGCTTATTTCTCACATATTCATGCCAGTTAGGCTACACTTTGGGAGACAGAGGCTTTTCCCTTTCCTTATGCGATAAATAAAAATTATAACACCCACATCTCTTACAATTTCAAACATGAACTTAACAGCATGTTTCACTGAAATATCTGAAAATGTGGTTACAGAATCCCCGTTGAAATTACATCACTCCTCTCCAGACACTGTGTCCCTGAGCAGGGCTGTTGTCCAAAATTGCAGTGTGGAGAAAAGATCACTGTCTGCATTGCAAATAGCAACAGTTGCTACTCTATCTCTTGTGGCCAACTCCATTTCACTTGGATGCACCTTGTGCTGACATTCTTGCCTTATAAAAGCTGACAAACATGCAAAGCCAATGAATAATATGCCTTGCACCAGAACAGTATCAAATGGCAAAAATGCTCGTGGCTTTGGATAGCAACATGGGCATCAACACATAACAAATGGTAACCTAAGCAATCATAGATGGCTTTAGTTTCCCTTTACTAGTTTTGACAGCACACACTATTAAACCAGTTCAGGCTCTGTGATTTATGCAGGTGGTTCCACTCTGCCCCTTTTTTTTCTTAAAGATGTTTTTTATTATTATTATTTTCTTAGACAGGCTTTCCTCTGCTCCCTCACCCTAAGTTCCACATCCAGCTCATGATTTTGAAAACTACTCTCCAGGATGCATGTTTTTGCAAAGCTTATCTTGAGAAGCGTATCAGGAAAGGGAGATTAATGGTCAAGCAGGCAGCTCTGTCAGTGGTTGGGAATGCAGCTGCCTGGCCAAAACCTTCCACTGCAACAGGAACAGGTCAGAGAAAACCTCTTGCTGCCAGAAACTCTGCATGCTGTTCCTCACTACTGTGATCCAGTCACAGCCTTTTCACTCAGCTTCTAGTCCAAGCCTGAAGTCTGTTCATCCTCATTCCTGATTCTTACACAGACTCTACATCCCCCATCTTCAGAATCACTGGTTTAATAGAATTCTCTCTACAAATGAATCTAGCAGAGCTGACCGATTGAGAAAATAAAAGCTTATGACCTCAGTGCATTTCAATTGGACTGAAACCCTCTTCATTTGGAACACTGAGCAACAAGTGGGTAGCTGCTAGCATCAGTCATGCCTGGTGTGGTCCAAGTTTGAACCGAGTGATCAGGCCTGTAATAATGTGAGATAAGAAACTTAAAAGAAGATGGTGAGGCAACCAAGAAACCAGGAATTCAAACTGAAGTAACTGACCTAACTTGAAGGTGTCTATTGCACCAAGAACCTTCTTTGGAGGGACAAGCCAATCCATGACATCTAGCTGCTCTTAAAGGAAGCTAATGGCTATTTCTGAAGAAATTAAAAGACTTCTTATAGTACAGGTAAGGTTTACCCTAAAAGTTCATAAACCAAATTGGAAAAAAACATGATCACGCAGAAATCAGACTGAGTAGGCAACACTGATTTAATGTACCATGTTATTCAGCAAGATGTGTTCTCAGCAGAACAAGAAAACAAACAGCACTGAAAAGGTAAGACACTGTTTCCAGCGACTCCAATACCCACAAGAACACTAAAAGCTTTTAAGTTATTTTGTTTGTTTTTTAAACCACGCAATGCCAAGATGAATCGTATTAGTGAATCATGAAATAGGTCATCATCTATCTCCTCTCACCACAACAGACTCACGGCAGGGTACGCAAGCTAATAGTTTAATTACAGAGCCTCAGGAAATGAGAAAGGCAATAAGGCAGATGATCACAGCAGGAACACACTAATGGCCTTTTTATCTTACAGTATAAATTTGTTTATCTGCTATTTCAAAGGTCCAATGTGGCAATTAACTCTTCTGTTTGCAAACTGACACTAATGCTTTGTGCTGCAGCTATAATTAGTTACCATGAGCATGACACCGTAGCAACTTTGGATGTTGGAGTTAGCCTAAACAGCCAGTTTCTGAGAAACTCGATCCCTTTTTCAGGCCTCTTGCTTCACCAAGAGCCAACTTCCTAGGTCACATGGAATCCTTCAGCTTTCCACAAGTTTAGGTTTCTGCATCAAACGGAAGGGGTATTTTACATAATCACAATCCCCTACACCATCCCTGCTGAAAAAGGTTACATACATAACCCAGAAATGCACAAGGGGTGCAACAAGTTGAAGATAAGATTTTCCTACTGCGCTGTCTAAAAACTCTCCCGGAATCAAAGCAGCAACCAGTTTGGATTAATGCCCATCATTTACCTGTGGAATGGAAGGCTGAGAAAAAGGCATGGTAATATCCATGTTTTAAAAATACAGTCTACAAATTCTTGATCTGATTGAGGGAGATAAATGCATAGATTATTCCTTTTTATTTTAACTATGAACTTCCAGAAATTTTGAATAATATGCTTCCCCTTAAGACATAATATTTAGATCAGTTTTTTACCTTGGTAAGCAACCAGAATAAGTAGAAGCAATTACTTACCATAAATTGATATAAAATTCAAATAAAAGCACACTGTGTGAACAGCTACGCAGCATTACCATTTAATTTGAACCACTTTATTTAATACCCACTGCCATCCCAACCTAGAGAGGCAGCTTGCATTCTAGAAGCTTATTTCTCCTTACAGCTATATAGTAAACCACACAGAGCTGCTCCACGCCACCCGAGGTGCCTCTAAGCAGGGGTAATCCACACATTCTCTGAAGCTCAAATCTTTTACACAATTCGTTTTAGCCACTTAGCTGTTTAACTTTAGTGGGGGTTTCTGATACCTGTAACTACAAACATATGAGTTTTATATATCAGTGGCCAAAAGGTAAGGCAACCAACAGTTTAAAACCAAAATTCTTCACATCAAATAACCTAACATTTTGAATCATTTCCTAAGAACCACAGACTTTAACTAATTAGTCCTTGTACAGAAGATGTATATAGTAGGAGCAGTACAGCCTAATAAAAGCTAATGAAAAAGTGGGTGCATAATCAATGAAGGAATTATAATTTTAGATGTGCTGTATCAACAGTAACAAACCAACCTCCAGAAAACATTTGGATTTTAACATGCCCTTACTTAAACAGGCACCTTCATTTCTTGGCATAAGGTACTTCACAGTCCATCCTACTTGTTCCTTAATTAACATTTTTCAAACCATCCACCATCTGCTTTATCAGCTAGCACAAAAATAACATACACTTTCCACCTTTCACATCTATGAGGGATCAAATTCATTGCTTAGTTCTTAATTTCAGCAAAAACTGTTAACAAAATTTGAAAGACCCTTACTGAAACAGTACCCCTGTATTTTGTAATATGTATGATTTTGGACATTTAATATTTTTTTTGCCTTGCAATCCAATCCTGATTTGTTGAAGCTGAAATTCAAAAAGCAAACCTCAAATATGCTCTTTATTTTGCAATTATAACTAGGCTGTGGAGCACAACAGAAAGCTGATGCAAAGTTAGAGTCTTCTGGGATACTTTCATTTGGAAGCAGCATTCTGTCTTCTCGCCCCTTCATAAACATGTACACAAACACATCCCCACTTCAAGCCTGTATTTGTAGGCTTACACTTCCATTCTCAGTTAAAACTAACCAAGTAAACAGACAGTGGGAAACCTACAGAGAAGAAAGGGGAAAAAAAAAAAGAGCAAGCAAGCTCAGCCAAGATCAGCCCTCTCATTCCATTCTCATCTACTCAGCCACATAAAATATTTTTGCAGGCACAAAGAATGACCAAAACTACTTCTTAACCACTTAAATCTCATGTGAGATTATAATGACGCTGACCTAGCAGTCCAAGACTACTCTATTTTCAACCCACTTTATGCTCCTCAGCATGTCACAAATCTTGCAGGTTAGCAATTACCTGCAGTTCAGTATCTGGGGATAGAAGCAACTCTTTCTAACAAGCTCTTGGAATAGAGAGACAGAGCCCAAAGCACACAAGAGGTAAGCATTTAAATGATTCTCTTATCCCTCACTGCATTTCAAGTCAAGTCACCAGATTTACCAGCCCCACCTCTGCTAGCGATCAGACTGGTATTACAGGGCATCCTGCCATCAGACATGCCACATATTAGTAGTCACTGTAGGGTGCTCCAGTGAAGAACTGGCTAACTGCAGTTTGCCCTTCAGATAAACACCAGCAGACAGAATTAACTTGGGCTAAATCCTGGGATTAGCTGATATACAGTCTGTGTTGGGGGGGAGAGTGGGGGTGGGCAGACTGATAGATTAGTATTAAAAAAAAACCACACCAAAAAAGCAAACTATCAATTGCCAAAAATAAAACCCAATAATGGTGAAAGTCAGGTAAAGAACTGGAGAAACTGAACTTACATCATTTGTGCAATGCTTTCTGTTGTTTCCATCTTCCATGCCCATACTGCTACCACATCTGTCAGTGCCAAAGGCACAAAAGCCTCTTTAATTTGTACATATGAAATAAAATGAGGTTTCATGGCATGAAAGAGGCTTCACACCAGCCTCAGTAATTCTCCCAGTGGCAGCACTGCCCTACACAGAGCACAAAGGGCACACATTCCTGCCAGATGCCAACACATATTAAGAGATAACAGCTAGCAAAAAAGGCACTGTCCTGTCTTCACTTTTTCTCATTAATCACTGGCAAAGGAATAGGCCAAAATTAAAAAAAACTTGTAGTCTAGACAGAACTTTGGAAGGGCTAACATCCAGGGAAACAAATCCCAAATAATTCTTTTCCGTGCCTCCTTCAAACTCTGTTTGAACCAATATAAGCCGCAGCTTTATTTGATGATGTCTGAATACTCAATGTAACCAATATATAGAGCCAGGGCTTTCAGAATTGACTCCACAAAACCAGATTAACATTAAACATACAGTCTCTTAAAATGCATGGGTCTGGAAAATATATCTGCGCCATCTGTAGACTGGAATGACAACAATGGGAACACGTTTGTTACTGAGAGCAGGGTGGAGCAGGCATTCTTTATTTGCTGGAACGTGAATAACACCCCAAATACATGTTTAATACTGGCTTCTTTCCTAGGCATACGTTGCAATCAGATATATGGCTATAGTGTTTTTATAAGGCAGACTTTCAGGGTTGTTATTACAAGAGATAAATGAAGGGAAATGGACACTTCCAGCTCGTAAAGCTGTGCTTGCTTTTCAAAGCATTGTTGGCATTTTTCAAATCATTAAAAGGGAAGGAAACCAAGCAGAAGCTAAGAACAGCTCATTTGGAATTCAACCGGATTCTCTCCCCACTGTGGAATTTCAACCCTGTGCTGGGAGAAAGGTTGGATGGGGGAGGGAGTTAGGCTCAACAGCCCCAGCGCAAGACAAATGCTAGCTCACAGAAGCTGCTAGAAAGCTGCTCTCATTCTCAGCTGCTCCTACAGATCCAAGTGCTATAAATACCATCTCTACAGCTGGTGTTCTGGGAGAGCAGGATGCCAGCAGGCTTTGCACCAAGCAGGAGCTAGTCAAGCCACACTGCTCTATGTATCGGAAAAGCTGAACCAAACCATTCCAAAACTCCCATTGTCAACCGAGCACCTGAAACTGTCCTGGTGCAGAAGGTGCCTATCAGTTCTGTGCACGCAGGTAAGCTACACACTGGGAGCAGAGCTGAATTCTTTCCTCGAATGTTTTCTGCTTCTCTTTGAGACAAACTTGCATTCAAGTCTTCTCTTGTCTCTTACAGGACTTGCAACAAATGTAGTAATTAGTAGAGGACAGCCATGAGCAGAACTTGGGTTATCTCTACTACTGTGACTTCTTTGACTTGTCCTTCAAACCACTTCCCAATTCAACCTCAACTGCGAGATAATTCATGCATCTTCCACATGACATTCAGTTTATCTTCCCATAAAACATCCTGGTTTGATACACATCTACCATGAATACAATCTAGTGTTAACATACTGGACAGCCATTCATTTAGTTTTAACCACAGATACCAGGATTTGCAGACCACAAAAATCAGCACAAGGGTTAAGTGACTGTCCTTCACTTCTGTTTATTTTCTTAAGACAACCTCATCATGCAAGATGCTAGCATAAAAAATTGGAAAATTAGAAGAAAATTTTAAAAAACAGAAAGGAAAGAAACAAAGAAACAAAGAAATACAGGCTGTATGTGCAAAACCACTACACAAGACATGCTTTAAGAAGCAATGCTTTTTAGCAGGCACAAATAATCAGAAATGGGATATGCTTATTCTGAGCTATCTAAAATTACTCATTTGCAGAAGAGAGGTTGAGAGTCCAGACTGAAATCTACCTATGAAATTAATCCTCTCACCTATTCTATACTTTCATTGATACTGTCTCATCAAGAAAACAACAAAAACAGAAAAGTGAAGTTTTATGTAAGACAGCTACAAAGAACTCTTTTGCTTGCCTTTCTAACTGTGTAGCATACACTACATAAATTCCCATTACTTTACTATCCACACATATTCAGGGCTGGCCTAAATTAAAGCCAGTTCGTTATAAGGACTTTTCTCATCAGTAATTTAGACCAAATATTATTTCCACGATACAAGTTCCATTGTGAAAGTATCTGAACCATAGTTACAGAATATTACCATAATAAATAATCAAACTTCTTATTCTCCTGAAGGTGCACACACAATAGGGTTTCTTCTCCACTCAGTGTGTCTTTTCATTCAGGAAACAGTTACAAATCATATCAGAAAGAAAAACGATCAGCAAACCATAATCTTCATCCCTCTCCCTCTAGGATTAAGTTTCTTTGAAAGAGATTACTACTTTTTAGAGCCACATCACAATGAAAAAGGCAAAATTTAGCAATATCCCCTGTCAATGCATACCAATGAAGTACTGGCTGAGTTGCTGATGAGGTTACCTTGCTCTATGAACCTTTCAATAGTTTTGATTTCTGTGTTATTTTTCATGTATCAGCAATTTTAGTATTATATTTCAAATATCACTGATTTAGGTAAATAAGCCATAAATCAAAAGCCTTAAGTCCTGCTTTCCCACCCATTTTTATTTTGCTCCAGAGCAATTGCATAAAGCAGGACATATCTTAAGAAGAAAATTAAAAAATAAAATAACCCAAACAGAAAAGGAACTCAAATTAGATGTTTCTCTATTTTTTCCTTTATTTAAAGAAATACCCAATACCTTAAGCAGGCCACAAAAGAACGTTCCAATATTACCAAGTCACAGATTATTACTCAATTAAAATCCAAACAGGTAATTTTCAGTCCTAACCTAAGGATGCAGTTCCACTCCTATCTTTCAAGATAACCTAGACTATGCAACCACACTTCGACATTGATGGTTTATGGAAACCAGAATACACAATAATCTCAGATGAACTACAGCTTGAGAACTTTGTTTTACTCTGTCACTGGCACCCACAGGATGCTGAAACCTGTTGTCATTCAGATAGTGCACAATTAATGTAACATCAATTGCAGACAACATATTCCACAGAGGATACTTCCTTATTTCCCCGTTTATTAATTTAGTTTTCTACTTACTTAGCTTTTTAAAAGAAGCAGCTAGCTGGACTCTTTGCTAGTGATGAATATCTAAATGCTGTTTTGTAGCTATTAGCTTGAACCTCTGTTTCATTTTAACTTGTTTTTATTTATGCATTATTTATTTACAGACAGGATTATCAAATCACTTCCACAAAAAAGTATATAAACAAACAAAATCCAGATAAAACACAACACCAGGGAAGTTGGTAGGCATAGAATAGCTTAGCTTTTCATTTCAATAATCCACAATGGCAACTGCCAACATTGTTTATATTTGTTACATTTCATAACCTGATACAAGAATGAGTGTAAGAACTACTGACACACAAAATACTCTCAGATCTCTAGGTCAGCTTTCATCCCATGTATTACACAGCAGAATCTTACTCCCAACTACCACAAAAATGGTAATTAATGAAGTGGACAGTCAATAAGTAATTAATATATTGTGGGTAAGATGCATTGCTGTAAATCATTCCAAACAAAAAACAAGTGAAAAAGCAGGAGTTAAAGACAAAACATGTTCAACCAACGTAACCTGACACACACGATCTTTCTCGGATCACTCATTTTTCAAACCTGCTTGTGAGTTTGGGCTAAAGCACAATAAACCATGTATCCAGCAGTTTAAAGAAAATTTTAAAGCAGAACTTTTGGCAGCATCATTTGAGTGGATACCATCTGCAATTAGATATGATCTGAGCAGCACAGGACTTCTGCCAAAATACCAGCCCCTTGATGCAGCCAGCACATGTGACTTCAGCTGGACTGCAGAATTCCATGTTCACAGGACATATTTTAAAAACATAAAGACTGACAATTCTTCAAGTGTAAGATACTGTAATACTGCAGATCAATACATCTGAAAAATGTATTTGGGAAAAAAAAATTACTCTTCATCTTCATATACTAAACCAAAAAAGAGCCAAACAATATGTTTCAAGTACTGATTTCAAAATTCCTGTATTTTGCATCCTTCTGACAGAAAAACAGAAGTCCCAATTATTCACAGTGAGTGCTCTTAACATTGTGGGTTAAAGACCTTTGTAAGAGCTCTCTTTTTCTGACATTAGGACATATATAGAACTGTATTCAGCTACACTGTCATTTTTAAACACTGAGAAATGACAAAGAAGGAGATCTACCATGGATCTTGATTAAAGGCTTTGATCTTCTATGAAGAAATTACTTAAAAGCCCGATAGGATAATAAGTTCATTCTGTAGAGGACCTCAAGTCCACAACAAAATTACACTTGGTTTGCTTTAAGGCGAAGTTAAACTGTGTAACAAAACTGGGAACAAACTATGCAAACCAGAAGGACGCTCTGCTTTGCTGGCAAGCCCACCATGAATGACAGGCGCTGCCAAAAGCTGTGACCAGCCAAATTCACGCAAAAACTGACAAACAAAAGCAGTGTGTCAAGCAACAACCATGGTGGCATTCTGAGTTCAAGAATATACTTTGTTATGGATGTCAAAAACCACTCTTTTCTTCAATTAAAAAACCCATGGAGTACAGCTGCGATACACTTGATTAGCTGTATCTCCATACTGTTTTCCCAAAATAATCCTAAGGACTTTGCCTCAAGTTTCACTACAATGTAGCCTCTGCCTACAGCCAATAAATTTACAAAACTTGGACAAAGTTTAAACTCAGGACCCACAAAGGACTTGCAGAATAGCTTGGCCAATTAATACATAAAAAATTAAAGTCCAAGTAACAGTCACAATCCCTTCTTAGCTATCAGACTTCACACTGCCTCATCAATCCTGTTCATTCCAATAGCCCATTAGGCTTTAATTCCAAGATAAGGGAACTTTAACTGCCTCGAAGGCTTAAAATAGTCACTACTCAACATATCAGCCTCTCAGATTTGCCTCCTGTCAACTTGCTCAGCGCAGAAGTGAAAAAATAACCTTCTCAGAGGCAAGATATCTAAGCCTTGATCATTTCACCAAGACATTTGAAGGTATGAAGCAGGAACTCTGTAGGCTAGAATTACTACTGAATTCCCTTTATTTTGAAATTGCTGCATCAGATGCGAGATTAAGATACATTAATGTCACTTTCTGTAGTCAGCTTTTAGCCAACAAGTTCAGGCACTAATAACGAGTTCAATAATGTAACTGTGAGGCTGCAAATGAGGGATCATGAAAAAGAAAGAATCCTTGGCAGAAACAGCAACAAGTACTTACACCCTCAAAACTAACACATGGCCCAAAAGCATACCAGAAGAATTTCAGTTGAAGTTCTGTGCACAGACAACTTGGTTAAGAAGATTCTTTGAAGAAAAGATTTCTGCTCACATTTTCCCCCCACCAAACAACACATTTTTCATCTTGTATTACATGAACCTCTTTGGTTCAAGGAGTAAGATTACTCCTCTGTTTATTCCTTTCTTCTATATTTCTTCTCTAAGAGGGAAATACAGAGAAAAAATAGCCCACAGATTGTAAGAACATGTAACTATTCAACCAATTATTCCCTTCCCACATCCTGTAATGGTCCCTGATGACTTAAACCTGACCATCTGTCCTATCACCCATCTTGTATCAGAGCCATAGGACTCAAATAGAAGGCTGCAGATCAGAGCATTTCCAGAGCACAAAATATAGCAAAAGCTGTAAAGAAATTTCCAACTAGATAAATCAGGAAGTATTTCTCTCCTTTTGAGAGCTGTTTTTACATGAAATTCAACCTAAAAAAAAGTTCCTTTGGGCAATATTCCCTGTAAGGTCTGAAGATAAGAATTCACTGTGCTGAAAAGCAAGCTCTCTTCTGTATGATGCTTCTCTTTTAATGAAACCATAAACATTGTATATAATTTAAGTGACCACAACCAGGATCTAAATTCCATTGCAGAAGCAGGCTGAAGAACAATCTCAGCTAAAAAAAAGGGAGGAGTCCGTATGCAACCTCCTTTGTATTAACAAGCATGAGTAAATACTCAAGTAATCAGGCAGCCAAGTTACTCTGCTCTTGGAGTGTTACCTCCCACAGCTACAGACAACTCCTTGATCATCTAACAATGAAAAACTACCATAAGAAGTGCAGTTCATAGGTCTAGCTATTAGTCTACACATGACCAACAACACTGCCGCAAATGATATCAATACTGCCTTGACCTTAAGAAGCATGTAAAAAAATAATCAATAAATGATGTGCCCATATCGGTTTCCCATAGAAGAGTCTTCTCCTCTAAATTAGATGCATAATAATCAACAACCCTAACATTTCTAACTGGTTAGAAAATGAGATGATCTTATGTAGTGCTGTCATTCACATCTAATGTGAAAAGCATAAAATCTGACATCCTCTTCCCTTCAGCTTTCTTATTCAAATTCTGCTCCTCAACAAATGGACAGACTGCAAAACAAGCACACCCAGAACTAAAGCACCAGATGCAAGCAGGTGTTACATCACAACAATTATCACGTGGTCATCTGCAACCTATCCCTGTATCAGTCAGCCCACACGATACTCCCACACACTGAAGATTACCAAAGCATTTTCACTTTGGTATTCTAATCTTGCTGTGGAACTCACAACAAGCAAACACCATAAACAACAGCATCAAAATCAAGGTATTTGTGATTTAGACTTTCTAGACAGATTCAGAGACAATCTAGTTTGTTATGAGAGCCTCAGAAAAGAAGAAAGGCAATTCTAGATGATATATGTACACAGTACTCAATTCAGTCTGACAAAAAGCAGAGTATTAAGCAGAAAGGCAGAGGAGAGAGGAAAAACTCCCTTATGAGATTGAAATAAACTTACTGGTTGAATTGCCTTGCATCTGGATGATACATTTGGATTCTTTGCTGGTTTCTCGGGAATTGAAGGGCCGGACCCGAACAGCCACCTTCACTGAAGCCCCCGACATCCTGGTTGCTTGTAGTGCAGTCAAGAAATTGAAAGTGAAGGGGTCAAGAGTGTTTCAAGTTATCCTTCTTGTTGGTGTTTTCTAAAGAAAAGAATATAACTTAGTTATTTACAGCTACAGCATTGAAGATGTTGGTAGAATTAGGGAGGTTCAAACTTGTCTGATAACTTAAAAATCACTTAAGAGCACCTGTACACTGTCTCCTAGCCAAAAGTTTGTGTCATCTGAAACAGTTCTTTGGAAATGTACAAACAGATTTGTTTCCATTACTTGGTTTTCTTCCCCGAAAGTATGGGCCCAAATACCAAAACAAAGATCTGGTTACAATATGTGTTAGGCTTAACCTAGCCAAGATAATTTTAGCAGTAGAGATACAGCTACTTAGATTTCAGCATGAGCAAGCTACCATATAGGACAATCAGGTTCTCTAGCTGTCCCCCCTCGCTCCCACAACGCCTTACCAATAATATTAAAACTAACAAGTATGATGGGCTGTATCACACTGAATTTCAATACACACCATTCCAAAGGCAAGGGTGTACCCAACAACCTTAAAGAACCCTTCGCAGTCCTGGGAAAGTCCTCTTCTCCAAGGAAATAAAACCTCATTAACTACTTGTATATCTAGTGATTAAAGGATATACTACTCTAAGGAAGAAGAGGAACCAAAAATGATTGCCTTCAGGGTAAATACTACTATCCATCGTCAGCAAATTTCCACCAGTAAATGCGTCTTCATTATCAAAATACTTGTTCAAATCATACTGCATCCAAATGATGGAGTACTTTAGGTGCCAGGAAACTCTCCAGGATACCCACAGTCTAAACTTTAAGGCATAGCCTAGAGAATACTGAAATGTAGGGTTAGTAAAGATTAGTTCAACTCTATTATTCTCAACCAACCTTTTCCATTAGAAGAAAGTTCTACAGGTGATCTACAATTAAGCAGTTTAACTAATTGCCACAGAATTCTGTGGGTATTGAAGTTAAACAGGCTTGAAAAGCAATATGATAGATTCAAAGAAAAAGCCATCAAGGTCTAGCAAAAAGCTACCACCCTTAGCTTGGAAAGCCTCCATGGCACAGATTCTCAGAACCTGGAAGACTACATGGAGAAAACGTGATTACACAGTTGATTTATCCTTATATTCCAAATACTGGCTACAGCCACTGCTGAAGAAGCATTCAGGGCTCGGTGAACCTTTGGTTTGACCCAACGCAGCCACTGCTATCTTGAATCTGAGTTAACACGGGCAGAAATCTACCCTGCTCAAGTCACCACGCATGGCCCAGAAGTCTTGACACTTTTATGGTTATCCATATACCACACACTCAATGAAATGTTCATTTCAGGGTGTCACAAAAGCACAAAACTCACCAGCAGATCTAAAGCAGAAACATTTCAGCTTTAAAGTGAGTTCTATGGCTGGTAAAAATACTTACACCTGCTTAACTCGAGTTATGACACATCTTCACACAGCACAAGAAGTTTTTAATAAAACTGCATTACTTCATTAATGTCATCACATGGTGAAGGCAGAAATTAAATTACCCCACCAAGTAGAAGTAATTTAAATAATTCCTTATTTAAGCAGGTACCTGAGGTATCTCACCAGACTACAAGAACAGGAATGTCTTTAGGAACGAGCCAACTGAATTTCAATGTCAGTGGCGCAGCAAACTGGTGCAATAATGTTGTATGAGACAGCCACTCAGTCTGCTCCAAGTGAACACAATTTTAAGAAGTTTCACGAAAAACTTACACATACAACAGAGCAAAGAAGAACGGGGAATGAATTAGCATGGTCTTCAAAGTTTCTGGGTTGTTTAGAGGACTGTTTTATTCACTCTTGTTCAGAGGTGCCTACTTTTTTATATAACCAAGTGTATCAAACATGTAACTTCATTATAAACCTTCTTCCCAAGTATCTACTGCATGGGATTTTTGCTCTGCCTTCTTAGTATGACCCTTGCCCTCACAAGAAACCCGAGACAAAACTAATCCCGATACATCTCAGTAGTATTATTCAGCTGACCCTGAATATTGCTGCTAGAAAACAGGAATGTTACTGTACACAGCCACTAAGTATTCTGTTTCTGAAATACAATTTAAGAAATGCACCAAGTGCAAAATCTCTGTTATTATCAAGTTCATAGTGACATGGTTTCCTTTGTCAGACTGCAGAAAGAGACGTGTAGGTGGAATTTTCATATGGTGACGCACACCACAGAAACTCAACCCAACATCAACTTAGTGGTTCTCATCTTTCTTTTCCACATCTATCCATATTAATGTGAAAACCATAATTTGGTCAGCTTCCCACAAGGTCCAGTGAATAAGAGTAAAGTCATACTGAAGGGATCATTTTTTTTTTAAAAAAAGAAAACGAAAATACAACCAGTGTGTTCTCACAATATTATCTGAAATGCAGAAACCTTATTTTCCCTTCTTACTGAAGAGTCCCACATTTTGTTTCTGATGTTTTCATAGAAACACCTCTCGGAGTACTACATTTCTACAGATAACTACAGAGACTCCATATGCACCAGCTAAACAATAGCCTTGTTTGAAACACAGCTGGGAAGAAATTCTTATGGAACAGGTCACAAAATCACCTACAACAACATCAAAATGTAACTGATAGACTTCTGAAGTGGCCAGCCTTTCTCAACCCTACCTCCTGTGCTCATAGAAAATTAAATGTGGTGTTAAATTTAAATCTAATTCATTCTCAACCCTACTACTTTTCATAGCTGAAGTAAGCAAACTGTCTACTTGTAGTTGCACATTGATTTCAGATGTTTTGAACACCACCTCATGATGCAAGATTTAATTTTCTTTAATAAGAAAATTAACCAAAACCAATATATTTTTCTAAGCCTCCCATAAATATAAATTGTTGAGGTGTTGAGTGGGGTTTTTTTCCCCTTATCAGCAACTTTAACGGGTTGTAACATTTTCTAATGGCAGTATTGCCCTCACCATAGGGAATGATAAAATGAGGCAAAATGAGACAAGTTGTATAAGATCACTGACAATAAACTGCAACTGTTTTTTCAAGGTTCCCATTTCCCAATAGTATCATTCACTGTGATACTCTAAGTGTTGTCTACAGAGTGGCAACAGGAGACATAACTTGCAACAGAGCAAAACAAAATGTGCAATACAGTCTGTGGCACAGATTTAGAAGAACAATCTTTATAAAGGACAGATTTTATTTATTTTTTTTATTATTATTCATTATAGGCTTAGAAGGTTGCGATCCATGTGGAATGAATCATTTTCCTCATGTCTTGGAAAGAGTCTACTAGCTGTGTGTCTTTTAATGTTCAGTCTGCATGAATCCAACCAGGAACCAAAGAACGGATCAGCATGCTTGAACCTCTGACATGATACACCACTGGCTCTAAAACAGGTGGTAGATAATATCTGAGTTGTTTAGTAAGATCCACCATCACAAAAGCAAGTCCTACTTATTAATTTGCACTTATTTAAAATTATTATTAAAATATATTCACCTGGTAAACCATTCAGTGAGGCTTTAATATTAAAGTGTGTAATTAAACAAATAATCTGAATATCTTGTCTGTTTTCTGTTATTCAAGCTTGAAAACCCAATGCTGTTGGTCAACCATTCTTCATGGTCTCAAAGCACTTGTAATTAGATCTGGACTTTCACACAAATGTTTAAAGAAACAAGCTGTTCATTAAGACTTGGATCCTTGGATGTATTTGTAAGTCCTGGCAAACCAGTTTTTATGCAATGTCAATACAGACCACACTGCTGTTTTTTGAAATAAAGTTGCAAGCAGAGTAGGGATTTATAGTCAAATTATTACTTATACATTCAGAGAAGTTTGCAGCAAGTTCAAAGTAGTTACAAAAACAATGTTCAGAATCTGTATCTCTACATTCACACAAAAAAAAATAAACCCCCACCACATATCACAAATGAAGCAGCATCACTTATTGAACACAGGCAGCCACTGTGTCAGATTTGCACAGCTATGCCCACCAGAGACTGTGCTAACTTTTAAACAAACAAAAAACAAATGCTTGTAACTTAATCAGTACAAGAGCTCTAAAGAAAGAACATTAACAAAGATAGAGATTAATATAGGGAAAGTTACAAAACAGCTGTTCAGAGCAGCAGGGGTTTATGAACAAGACCACAGCGAGTCCAATTTTAGGTCCTGCACTAAGGATCAGGCAGTGATGACACAGCCTGATTATCAGCTGGACACACTAGGAATTGCTGCCTTTGTACTAAGTGAAGATGCCAGAGAAAGCAGTGGTGCAGAGCCTGGCGATGCCCTGAGAATCTGATCGTAGGAACATCTGGCTGTTTATCAGCACACCAACGCACTGGGCTGGGCAATAACAACCAGAACCGAGCTACGGAGGAGCTGGAAATGGAGAAATACACTTCAATTGAAAGTATTTTATATTTCAGAGAAGAGATACAAATTCACCATCCGCTGCTGGTGGATTATAGGTGTCCAACCGCAGCCGAACGCCCCCGTTCTGCTCATGACCCCCTGCCCGCCCGAGCTGCCAGCACTGTCAGCTCATCCTCCCAACATGGCTGCCTCGGGAGCGGTGCCGGGCCCAGCCCAGGCCCACAGCCACCACCCGCGGCTCCGCACAGCAACACCCGCAAAGCCACAATCCTTCGGCATTCCCGCACCTTGCGGCCGGCCAAGGGCCGCGCCTCCCTCCCGGCCAGCGATCACCGCCTCCGCTCCCCCGGGCTGGAGAGGAGAAGGACGGCGGGACGCGGCGATACTCGCGACACGCAGAGGGGAGAGGATCCGGGCTCGGGAAAGGGCTGGAAGGGCCGCGCCGCCACGGCCCGGGGGAAAGGGGAAGGCAGCGCCCCAGGGGAGCAGCGCTCGCATCGCGCGGATGCAGGCGAGGCCAGGCCGGGCCGGGCCCCACGCCCTTGTGCCGCTGCCCTGACAGCTCCGGGACGCCCCGTCCTGCCAGCGCTCCCCCCCTGCGCCTCCCCGGCCCCATCCCACCCACCGCGCCCCCCC
>VZRW01000914.1:680622-721962 GCA_013398125.1 Aegotheles bennettii | reverse complement strand
AGGGAAGAGCAGAGCCCGGCCATCGCCATCACGGTTCGCCGCCTCCACCGGGGCTGGGAGACGCCCCTCCCCCCCGCGCCAGGAAGGGAGCGGGAAGGGAGCGGGAAGGGCCAGGGAGGGAAGGAGGGAGGGGAGAAGGGGGAGGGAGGAAGAAGCGAGGCCGCGCCGGGAAGAAGGAGCGCAGCGAGGCGCTCCCCTCAGCGCCGCTCCCACACTGACAGGGGCGCGGGGCGCTGCGCCTGAGCCCGCCCCCGCAGGGGGAAGAACGCCGGTCCCGCCAATGGCCGTGCGCGTCTGTTCCCTCCTCCCTTCAGCCCACCAATCGCCAGGCGCGGAATCGGCGCGTGCCCGCCTCCCGCCGTGCCAATCACAGACTGACAGCGCTGCGCACCAATCACAGCTCGGGAATACCCGTCCCGCAGTGACGGATTCACTGCTCCCCTTGAGTCAATCCCTCCGCCGAGCCTCGGAGATACGGGGATCTCTTCTCTCCGCCCTCAGCCAACCAGAACTCGGGACGGAACCCGCGTCCTCCCTCTTTGACCTATCACGAGCGGCAGGAGGGCGCTCTGGTCGTATCACCGCTCCGCCGCGGTGTGTGCGTGCGCGCTCCCTCAGGCGGGGGCTGCGGCGTTCCCTGCGCTCCCGGGACGGTACCGGAGGCGAGAGCAGAAATCGGGCACTTGTGGCTTAAAAAAACCACTTGTGACTAAAAACAGCCTTGAACGTACGCGGCGGGTGGGCGCCCAGGACTCGAGAGGCCGTCAGCGGGTCGGCCTGCCTGCCTGCCTGCCTGCCTGCCGAGGAAGGGCCGCTGAGGCGGGAGATTGGGGTTTTGAGCCCAACGTTCAGAGGGAAGGGATTAATTTATTAATTTTCCTTTTCCCCCCCTTCAAAATGCTTTTTTGAGCACCCTGATTTTTTTTTGTAGCCCTCAAAATGCGTTTTTATGTAAGTGATGGAGCAGTTTCTGTGAACGGTGCTGTATCAGCTCTTGCACCTTCATCAATTCGTGCATAATCTCAAAATGTATTTTTGTGGCAATAACTTCAGCTGTGAAGTTCTCCATTCTATTGGTGCTTTGATCATTTCTCTGGTTAGAAACGGGCTTGTGTTTAATCTTCAAAGCATCTCAAAGAAAATAATATTAAATACTTTAATGATGTGCTTTCCATACACAAATTGATTGAGGCTGTTGAGAACGTTTTGGACCCAGGATCCCATTTTGGAATGAGGTTTATTTTTGTTCACAGGCCCCTGGTACATTTATCTTCACTGTGTCTCTTATGTTCTCCATAAGTTTTAGGTTTTTGGGGAGAATGAGGTATTTGTTACTTTCTGTGTGGTGCAGAGTAACTTTTCCCCTGTGCCAGTCTTACCATGCACGCATGTCTGCTGCAGTTATGCCTATAAAAGCAAAAGCTGAACAAATACACAGCTGAGCAGTGGTTTGTAGGGGAATAATGTCACAGAACCAACAAAGCAACAATAATTGAGCTTCATATGTCCTAAAAAATACCATTATTTGGACTTCAGAAGGATGGGACCAAGGATCTAGTGGTGGTTTCAGTGTGGTGTAACCATGCTAACTTCGATCTAAAGCCATGAAGAATTAGGTCAGCTATAATTTCTCTGGAGAAAAAAGCCACAAAAACAAGCACCGAAAAAAGTCCAAAAACCAAAACCTGCTTTGAAGTCCTCTGTGTCAGAATAGCAGGGGTGTGCTAACAGACAATGTGATTAATTTTCCTCCAGCAAAGTTTGTGTGGTGTCTCTTAGGAACAGTTGCTGCATCACTATCTTGTGTCTAAGGTTGGAGAGGATTTGCATAGAATAGTTCCAGTATGTTAGTCTGGTTGTTTGCTTACAGAGTCTTGGAAAATCTGTTAGAAATGTTCAGGGACAATCTAGTTACGTGTCAGGAAAGGACACAAGCTGTCTGGCATCTGGGAGGTCACTCAGTGCAAAGGGGGACCAGAGGAAAATTTCTCTTTGGCTATCCAAGTATGGAGGTGAAAGGTGGTCAGGTATTAAGGCAGCCCTCATCTAGCTGGTTGTGATGCATTCCTAATCATAGAACTTGGGCATTTTATCTCAATTGAATTAGACTTGCCTTCTTAATATAATTTTTGAAAGTCAGGTCTCCTTGGGTAAAATAGAATTAACATTCAGAAATGTCCTCAAGTGGAGTTCTACTGCCTATGAATCCTGATTACAAAAAATAGTGTCCATTCTCTTGGAGGAAAAGGACCATTCTTACTCCTTTTATGTGATTCTGGCCAATACTGTATTACCCTGCCAAACAGCAGAAACAGATCCAATTCTCTACAAGTGTGTGCACTTAAAACCAGAATTGAGACATTTCTTTTCAAGACGCCAGCGCAAGAAAAGTGTTACTGACCATTATTATACCAGAAAAATGAGAGCAAGTGGTATTGTCTTGCATTTATTAGTACAAACAAATATAGTTAGGTAGCATAGCTTAGTGATGTGAGTAACTAAAATTGGGAAGACTGTTAAAATACAGGGGAGAAGGTAGGTTTAAGCTAAGTAGTAACAAAAAGGAATAGAGTGACAGTGTAGTGCTGGGGGATCGCTGCTAAAGCAGCATTGTCATCCTGCTATTAACAGCAGCACTAGGCTGTCCTTGCTGCCAGCAGGGAGGAGTTGAGAGGGATGTAAATTGTGCTATTATGTAAGCATAAATTGTGATATAATAGAATCAATTGTACCCAGTTGTATTGCTGTAACATCAGAACTTGCCCCAGTAATTTCTCTAGTCACAGAACTAGAGGGCAAGTAAAGACCAGCAATACAATGCTGTAACTTCAGATTTTTCAAGAAAAGCACATTTTGCAACATTTGTGTCAGTGAGCCCTTCCTTGGGTGAGCTATTCAGGTTCTGCAGGTACATAGAAATGTCAGAGTTCATTTGGTCAATGGATAGTTCCTGTGTTCTCCCATGTAAGGCTACAGTTGGATTGCAAAAAGTGAATGACAGTGGCAGGGGGAAGAGAGACCACAAAAGCCTGCAGGTGGGATTAAATTAAACTAAGAATTGTCACACAACTGCTCGACTTTTGTGGGAATTTATTCTTAATCCAATACTAATTGAAGCTTTCCTTTCCAGTTACTCAGACAGCCACGATCCACTGAAAGACAGGAGCTTGATTCACTTTTGCACACAGAAGATAGCAATATACTGGTGTCTGCAGTTGCTCATATTAAAATACATTTAATTATTCTACCCCTGAGTGCTGCATTTGGGAGAGCGTTTGTCTAAATTCACACCTTTGAAATACTTGACAGTAGTTCTCCAGATAAAATTGCTTTAGCCACTTAATGTGAGCCTTCATGTCTTCTGTAGTATCTTCATTGATATATTTTCAAGTGATAAATGGATCCCATAATTAGACAAAGCAGTTCAGCAATGCACTTCGCTATTTATATTCCTCAGGTCAAAGCCTGATATGATGGCAGAACAAATGTAATTTCAGATTCTGAAGGGCATTGTCTTGATTAACACATCCTATACCAAATGTAAATATTTCCATTTCCTCCTGTCAGACAAGGTTAAGAGAAGCATCCTGAATTTGTTCAAACAGGCCTTTCAGTCGGTACAATGGAATAAATAAAAAAAATAGGATTTTCATTTTATACTTGCATTAGAGAGAGCAAGTTGCATACAGATTTCTTGGTAAAACATTTAAATTCACAACCTTCTTTGATATTAACACTTCAAATGTGAAATATCAGGAACAACTGGAGAAGGTCAAACCTCAGGCCCCATGCAGGAGACAAGAAAACAGCTTTTTTAATTTAGGGATGGATTATTTCTGCTTGTACTCTTTGCACTTCATAAGACTGCTCATAGTTTCCACAGCATCCTTATTTACAAAAGGTGGTGGTGTGTCTAATTTATAATAGCTGAAGAAAATGAGAAGAAAGTATTTCTTCCATCTTTCCAACACATTCACAGTCTGTCAATAAAACTAAAAGCTATACAATGTTAAATGACAGAAAAACAGCCATAATGTGAAACCACAGCAGTTTAATTATCCTCCAGCAAAAACAAATACACTGCCGAACAGTTGTCCCCCATCAAAACAAATATAATTTCTGGGATATTTCTAGAGATTTCATGGTGTAATTCTCAGTAATGAGGCATTACTGAAAAAGAAAACACACCTTGAAAATTACAGCCCACTCTGCATACCCTTATAGCATGTTCAGAAACCGTGACAGATGTGGATGCTGAATGGCAGCGTGCAGATAAAGCACAGCAGGCTTTGTTCTGTGACTTCTGAAGAGGAGGAGGATTTGAATTTGCGAAAGGAGTGAAGGTTAAGGAACTAAAATCAGTCACAAACAAGCTTCTCTGCTCCAGCAGTCCATGCGGACACAAACTTGGGAATCTTCCTCCCAGCCCTGGGGAAAACAAACACACACTGGCAAGAGGGGTGAGGGGAGAGGGGGAAACACACCAACAAAAAACCCAATAAAACCCCACATCTTATTATTTTAAGTTAGAATTACTTGCACCTCTCAAAGGTCAGCACTGAGTTATATATAACCTAACCCGAGCTCCCCCTGGGGCCTGGCACCAACTGTCATGTGGCTATGAATAGGTACAAGAGTCACCCACTTGGGAACATTCAGTAGTTTGAAGTATCGCTGATATCTGTGTGCCCAGAAATTTTTCACATAATATCCCAAGTTATCTCCAGGTCCTAAATCAGTATCAGCAAAACATAACAGCCACCCAATCATTTGTATTTTTTATTCTTTTGCTGACACACTTAAAGAAAGACAAAGGAAACATTTTGTGCGAGTGTGTATCATTTATTGTAGTTCAAGAGAGTCAGGAATTGAACAGAAGACACAGCGTAAAACAAAAAAAGAAGAAAAACAACCTTTTTTCAGACTGAATTTTAAAACACTGTGGTTTCAAATCCTTTTTAAAAAGGAAATTCAAGTATCGTATGCAGGGGGCAGTAATACAAAAATGTCTGTGAATTTTTTTTTTTATTCTTTTTTTTTTTAAAAATGTAATTCTACATTTCCTGCACCCTTTCTGCTTTGGTAAGGCCAAGCCATGGATACAAATTGGTATGCAACATAAAAAAATGACCCCTGCCCCAAACTGCGGCCTCCAAGAATAAAAGGATCTGCTCTCTGCGGACAAGCTCTAATGGCTCAGAACTGTCATTTAGCATATATCATATCTGCAGCATTAAAAGAACGGATTTTATTTTGTTAAAAAGTCACTGAAATCCTGGTATTCCCGAGCATCTCATTCATGGCAGCTGTTTTAACATGTTTCTATCTCAAGGCTTTTAAAAAAAATACCAGAGCATCCAGATCAACAAAAAGAAAAAGAACATTGCAGAGGAAGGAAACCCACATGTGAAATCTTTGCCTTTTTGAAATTATCCTTGCATCTAACACCAATTAAACCCCAAATGTGTATAATATAAAAATACGATCCGAAGATTAACACTTTGTTGCAGGCACAGTTATCGCACAGAATATGTTCTTTTGAGGGCAGGGGAATGACTTTGATTTTCACAGGGATTTTTTTTTTTGCATTACAAAAAAAAAAAAAAAAAGACAGCAGTGCAGGTTTGAAAGGTGGAAGAGGAAGAAGGGAGGGAAAGAGGAAAAAGTTACTTTAGCAGCAAAATGTCCAAGGTTCTAACCACAATCAAATTAACGGATATCTGGCTGTAAAAAATAAGGTTGAAGGGATGCTGCCCTGATCCATTCATCTTTGCTAAAATAATTCAGCTGTAAAAACTCCAAAATGTGACATACTGAAGGACAGTTTTGTAACATAAGCAACTTCCTAGCTTGTCCTCCATGTTATTGACCATCATTATCACTTAAATATATGTACAAGAATTAAGCCGCTTTTTCTCCTCGTCCACATGCGTCTGGTCACTACAAGTCAGTGCCAGTGGGCGTGCGAATCCCATCAACAGCTTTCAAAGTGTAACTGCTCCACCATTACCAGAACAGCCCACGCCCTGTTCTTCCCATCGGTGTTGGCGTGCACGGCAAGGGAATTTTCAATGGTCAGCATTCTGCTTGTCTCTCATCCAGGCTTGGATTTGCTCTTTAAGTTCTGGCACTGACAGAGTAAAGGAAAGAAAAAAAAGAATTATTAACACAGCAGTTAAATTATTTAGCAATATTACTATAAGAAAGCCCATCATGACCAAAAGCAACTTCGTTTCTAGAGACCCCAACAGGAATACCTAGTGCTGTTTTCTTCTCCATCAATGTATTTTCTGCACAGCTTTCAGTAAATTAATTACTTATTTACCTACCACAATAATATGCTTTAGCCCAGCACTTACAAAGATGAGGCTGTGGGGTTTCTTCCCAGGAAAAGGAAAAACAAAAGGAATGAACTATTACCTCTGAGGCCTCACCACTATCTCCTGAAAGCACACAGAACAAACTGCACCCAAACTGCTTCCCTCAGCCAACAGTTCCATCTTGCCCAGATACCTGGTTCCAGCATATTTTCCGTCAGCGTCTGACGATTGAAAGGATCGGTGGAAGAGTTCAACAGATGCCTCAGGATGATTGACCTGTCCATAATGGTTCCGGATGGCAGCCTCACAGGGTCAGTCATCAGAGTGTCCATAAGGGGATCTGAGGGCACAAGTGACTCCTCGTTAAAGACAATAGCTACAAATTTTATCTGCACACAAAAATAGGACTGGACAGTACAGTCCCAGGGAAAAACAGAGGCACTCTTAGCTCCCTCTATTTACTTTACTATTGAATTGAAACAGCAGGATGCAAGGCTTCATAAACAAAGTTTTATTATTGCATATGTGTATATAAACTCAAAGTAACAAAAAAAAAAATCCCTTTTCTCCTAAGAAGTCAGTTTTTAGAAAATTCAACTTGCCTCTGAATTCATCCGGAGCATCGCTGTAATCGATTTCTGCACGGGCATTCTTGGCAACAATTTCCTCCACCTTCTCTGCCAGCAGTTTGAATTTCTCTATTGCTATGGTTGACTTGATCCCAGCCTTTCTCATCTTTGAGATGACCTCCTCAAAGAGCTCTTTACTGTAGGACCTCTACAAGCAAAGCACAAAGGCAACTTTGAGTTGTAGTATCCTAACATGCCATAAAGAGTCTACAGATCTTTTAATACATTTTTAAAACTTCAGAAGGTGGGATTAATGAAACCTCAACATCACATCAGACAGAGAAGTGGTATGCAGAAGAGATTTCATCTAGTCCCAAAACATCAAATTTGGGGTAGATTTGTGCTTTTTTACTGGTCATCACTACTGTAGAACTGTTCACAACGGAAGAAAAACAAAAAGGCAACTTCCCCTAATCAAAATGAGTAAGACACTCAAGAGGCTGACTGTAATTATTAGGACTGTTCCTTAGACAAAACACCTCTTGCCACTCATGTTGGTGTTCCTGTTCTCACCAAGTCTTGGCTGAAAATATAGCATAAAATGAAAAGATTTGTTTGATTTCTTAAATTTTCTGATAAGGCAGTACTGGGAAATAAGTGATTCTTTCTCCTAACCCAATCAAAACCAAACAAACACCCCACAATGTTGCAAAAATAGTAAGGCAACTCAGAGGGAGCTAATACTTGCTGGAAACTCGCCAACCAGTGCAGTGAGAACTGTACAGCTGCACAGCACAATGTTAAGAGAAAGACTAAATGCATATCCTGTAGTTTCAACCGAAGCAGGCATTGCTTTCATGTGAAAAAACAAAGTTAGGCAAGGACTTTGGAAAGCTGCTTATCTTCTAAAGACACCACTTTCTTTAAAGCTCACAATGCCACGTTTTGATATAAGTCTTTTAATAAAAAATGTTATTTACACTGCACTGGGAGACTGAATTAAATGACAAAACAAAACACACTAAGTCTCACAGATTTCCATTTTCCTTGGGGATTTTAAAATGTTCAACACAGCCCTGCTTCTTTCATCTACACTATATCACACCAAGAAATACCATTCACTGCTCAGGACACACAGTGCCCACCCAAACTCCTTTCTAGTCCACAGAGGGGAACAGAACTATGGCAATATGCCCAGGGCTTATAAACATTTTCAGACTCCTTCTAATACGTGCTAGGATTTGCAAACAGGAGATGTATCAAAATGCCTTACAGAGCCCCTGCCATGATCAAGCAACTTTTTGTTTTGTTTTGTGTTTTTTTCTCCTAATACCAGTAGCCATTAACCAACTGTGCATTTCCTTGGTGTTTCTTTCCTGTCATTGACAGTTTCCAAGCTACTAGTTGCTCCCCCCTTTTTATGAAGGGCTACTTTGTTAATTAAGCTTTATTCCAGTTCCCACACCAGCAGGCTTCTTTCTGTTTAATCCCTATGTCATTGCTGTGCATTTTGCATCACATTCACTGATGACTGAATGATGGGTAACATTCTCACTTTCATGTACACTGAATAGCATGAAAAAATACCCTGCCGTGTTCATTATACACATGCAGACACAAAGTCAGTTCCAGAAGTGTTACTGATATTACCTGCAATTATCAGAACTTCAGTAATTACAGAAAAAAGATCACGAGTTACCCTCATAGCTCTGCTTCACTAGACATGCAAACACAGCTTCGTGTATTGTAAAACAGCTTCCACTCGAATTTCAAGGAGCCATTGAGAACACTTGCTCCCCCTAGACTTTGAAAAGTTTGTATTATAAGACACAGGCATGGAGAGATGCAATTCAGTAGTTTGACAACTTTACAGGAACAGAGGTGAGTGATACCTTATCTACCTTCTACCACGAAGAGTTCAAAGGTGCCTCATGAATGTTGGGTTTTGCCAGTTTATTACACAGCCATTTAATAAAGTGATATAAAGGGAAATATAATTTGGAAACTGTTAGTCTGGAGAATGCACTTTGGATTGTTAACTGAGGCTCTTACTCCCAGTCCCAGCTCTGCCTGTTTCATCAGGCATGTTTCTTCTTCTTGATGAGGAAAGGAGGTTGTCAAAACTCTTTGTATGCTTCAGTTTTCCCACTCGCACATTTAGGACAAAGTATTTCAGCTAATTTGCAATGAGACTGTAGCTAATAAGCAACTAATGCTTAGGAAATATTCCTATTTATGTGAAGTGTGCCAAATGCTTTGAAAACACCCATCTACAAAGAGCAGACAGAATATGAACAGAGATGATCTGCTGAAAGAAAACAAATTGCAAGCATACATGACAGGAACTGGGTGGCAAATGAAGTGAGGGGAAACTCTTCCAGGGCATTCTGCAAAATCCTGTTTGTCCACAGTGCTTTTGCCCTTCCCCCTCTCATCATTTTTGAGCTCACCTGATCATCAGCAATTGCTTTAGCAAACCGAGCACAATCTAGTTGTAGGTAAATGTCAGTCAGTTGGTCCAACAGCTTCTTTGGTTCAAACCCATATTTCTCAGGGTTTTCAACTTTCAGGTCACGGCACTTGGGGCCACACAGTTGCTGTAAGTTGAAGTTCAGCATAGCAGCCAATCGTGGTCCAAGTTCCTACAAGACCAAAGTTAATCACTGATCACAGCATGAAGGCAGTGACAAAGAATATCATCACTAGATTTGCATACAGCAAGATCAGGAATAATTAACTAACAAAACCATCATTCTGTAGGCTTGCAGGAAGTATCTTCTCTTTATTCATGCTTTCCATTAAAAAAAAATAAATAATGCAAACAGCTTCTGTCTAGAAGGATCACACCGACTCAGTGACTCGGGTAATGCTCTTAACATCAAGCAACTTCAACTCAATCAGATTTCAATGAGTTGGAGACAGGGAAGAAGAATGGAGACAAAGGGCTACCAAACATTTCCAGGTTATTACCCAGCAGAAGAGACGTTAGAGAAACTAGAAACCAAGTTAAATCTGAGCAGGACTTACAGGTCTGAGAAAAGGTTTTTGAACCTGCTTGGTAAGGATATGGAACATATCAACAGTTTCTGTTGCCAGGGCAAGATATGAACGAGAGACGCGCTCATCCTGAGCTAGCTGCGACTGCCGAGCCTGTTGCTGATCCTAGAAAAGAAACATGCAGTGGTTACAAGTCCACCCAATTTCCTACATCATCACCAATCAAAACCTTAACAGCCATAATGCTGACATGATCCAGACAGACAAAAGAACAGACTGCAATTCAAATCCAGATGTGATACATTTAAGGCACAGCTCACTTTTACTACCTAATACTAAACAAAGGTCTGCACCAATTTCCATAATTCTGCAACACTAAAAACAAATGCAAATGGCATCACAAGACTCCACAGTTATTGAGTCCGTTTACATCCTGTGACTACTGCTCACAGCTGCAAAACTGGGTTACACTTCCTTTCCATCCAAATGCCAACACTTCAAAACCAGCTTGGGATCTGAGAGTCAGGTGAGGTTCTCTAATTCATACACCTTAAGGATCAAACAAACCTGTAGCTGATGTACCACCTCATTTTGTCACTACAGTAATGGCTTTACCTTGCTAGTAAGCACCAACAGGAACAAAGGGCTTCTGAAGAGCCAACCAGAGTAACTTTAACAAACAAGATCTTATGGCTTTCCTTTTAAACCCCCTTTTTTTGCTTTAAATCAATAACCTTAAAATAGAAATACCTGACATTGGTGGGTCAACACACACAATTATTGTTTATTCAGACTCAGGTCTGAGGTATAGGACTCTAATGGTCTGCATCGAATCTACCCAAGATTGATGCATTAACAAAATAAAAGCTTCTATTCCTTGAAGTCAATTCAACTGGCATCTTCCAAAACCTCCTTCAAGAAGGTTAATGCCTCAATTTCTCCACTTAGAATTAAGTGCACAGTAATTTTAAACTTTACACTATTTCCACTTCACATCAGACTATTTGTCAGCCACAGCATAACTACACAGAATGATGTTTTTTGCAGAATGTCACCCAGAACGACCACAGCCATACTGGCAGCAAGAAAAAGCATTAAGAACTGCTTCTCATGAGCAGCTCTTTGGTTCTGCCCCTTATTTAAAAGATTTTTTTTAATGGTCTTGCGTTAAAAAAATAAGTAAAGGGCATTTGAAAAACAGCTCTGTTCACCCTGGGCAGCAGGTCCCATTGTTCTTTATTCTTCATCTCCTCTTGCACTTCATGGATACGTTTTAGGGACTCCAGACTCTCATCCAGCAAGAAAGTTGTGTCATTTATCAGCATGTTGATGTAGCGAACAAACTGCTTCCCAGAGCTGAAAACATTGAAACACAGTTATCAGGGCACAGTAGATGGGTGTGCAGACCAGACTGCAACCCCAGCAACACTCCTTCTGCACTATTTCAAATAATTATCCCATTCCCCCAGCCAAGTTGATTGTGGTGTCCAGAGCTCAGTTTAGAAACACTCCAGTTCTACTGGAAGGGGTTGCCATTAAAATGCAATGGAAAGCAGCATCCCCCATTCCCAATGGTAGTGCCCTCCTCAGCTTGCATGACAGTAAGCAGCATTATACACAATTTCTTACTCACTTGAACTCTTCCATAAAGGTACCATGGTGAGCTATATTCTGCCAGAGGCTTTTGAAAATGGTGCTGATGTGGTAGCGAATCGTAAACTTGTCATAGAACTCACTAGTGGCTCCTGTATGCTCAACATCTGAAAAAAAGCAGATCCCAGAAGTGAAATCAAACCTCATTCCACCAGGATTCACCTGCAACACACTACATCTCTCCCCTACTGTCTCCAACATGATGAGCTTCAAGCACCAAGCTTTAAGAGATGAAATTCAATTCCTATTCAGAAGTCTCCATCTTAATCCCCATTAAAAAAAAGCAGCATTGTGCATTTTCTAACCCAGAATGAACCTAATTTCTCAAGAAAAACCCTCAGAAAACAAAACTTTCTGTTCTATTCAACTCCACTCTGCAATTCATCCAACAGTCCAAAATTTCACTAGTAAGAAAGCTTTGGGAACACTGCAAAAACAGTTGCTTCTATGGATGCAAAACCCTTCTGAAACATCCAGATCTACAGGACTAGCAAAACTAGAGTCAGAAGTTTTAAAATCCCAATACTCCCTTTGCAAAACAAACAAAAACCATCCAGTTTGAAATCTAAACACCACAAAACCAATCATCACATCAACCTACGGCGCTAGAGTTGTCAGTGCACAGCTTGTGGAAGGACTAGAATTCTCAAGGTTCCACCTAATGCTATTTCCCCTCATTCCTGAGCAACAAAGCATCATCTTTACAAGATCTACCTGCTTTTTGCAGGGTTTTTTTGCTTAGAGGTTACAACAACTGATACAGCCTTTTGATTTATACTCATTGCTTACTGTACACTCAGTGAGCTACAGATGAAGCACCTACCTGTGTAAAACTTCATTAAGGAGGGGACTAACAATTTAGTGGAGAGAGGATGATTCTCAATCATTTCAAAGAACTTCTGTGTCCGAGGCTGAACAGCTGGATTTGTCATGAACATCACTTCCACCAGCTTGGCTACTAAATAAGGATTTCGGATGTAGTTCTGGTTGCACAGCATCACAACAAGGAACATCACTATGTCCTGAGTACAGGGCTCATAAAGCACCTGAGGAGCATATCTGAAAAGAGGGAGAGAAAGAAATTGAAAACCCCCAGCCCTGTATTGTCTACAGAAGACTTATCACATACATCAAGCAAGTTCAGATTGCTCATTAGCAACAGGAAAATCTAGTCATTTTATCATGATTCCCCCTATTCCTCTACAGAAACCAGACTCTTACCCTTCCAAACGGTCTTGCCAGCTGTTCACTGAGAGCTGAATTTTATTCTGAAACACTACCATATTCATTTGTTGTGCATCATAGCATGTTTGCTACGGAGTACCACTATAACAGAACTCCAGGGAGGCAAAAGCAAACACCTCATCACACAACACAAAGTCTGAATTTGAAGGTACATTTTCAGGAAGAAAGTTACCAGCTTCAGGATGACACCTGAAGAGTACTCATGCCCATCTAAACTGCTAGAACTATCCAAATGCATTTTGTCCCAGCAAATTTATAAATAGGGAAATTTTTTACTTATTAAGCTATGACTTTTAAAAAATATTATTCTAATGATTTAACGTATCATGAGACGAAAAGGGCTCAGCAAACTCCAAACCATAAAGAAAATCCTTGGGGATGGACAACCAAAAAACCTTCATTTTTTTTCCAAAACAAAATTAGGTTAGAAGGGACTCTGGAGCTCATCTAAGCATTACACCTGCAGCAGTGCCTGCCAATGCCATAATCTTATGGCTGTTAAAAAACAGAACAATAACTACAGAATAGCTAGGAAACTACTTTCACACTCTGAATTTATGTGTGCTGCATCTGTGCAGAGATGAAAGGTAGCAGACATTTCCTTTAGATAGAACTTTACTTACTGTACAATAAAAAATAAAAATTCAGCAACATCTTCCACATAAAACTCTGGCAATGCTGCAAATACCTTTGGAACTTCAGGAGTTAAAGGCAGTTTTATGCTGTGAAATAAGAGACAACAAACAGGACAGTAAAATAGCAAGCTTGAGTAAAAAGTGTGTGAGCTCTCTTGTGAAATTCTCCTATAGGAACAACTTCACAAGAGTTCTGACCATGACTTCTTAAAAATCCATGTCAGTTCTTCAAATGTACTAAACATACCCAAGGGTTGCTCCCCCCCACCAGCTGAACCTTAAGCTATAAATAAGACATATATTCCATGCAAGAATGTATATCACTGACATAAAGTAACAGTCCTGCAAGAATGAACACACTGTAAAAAACAACAAATTAAAATTCCAGAACCCCTGAAGTCAGTAAACAATCTAACATGATCTGGGATATCTTTGATACAATTTACACAGAGAATCCTGACACTCACTTGGGATAGGCAGGGTCAAGAATGCGAAGCATCAGCTGAATCACCATGCCATAGAAATTCAGACATCTCCTGAGAAAGTTTTCATCCAGCAAGCCAGCATCTGCACAAGCCTTGCACCTCACCAGTTTCTGCAGAATATGCATACAAAAACTAATCCAGGGCGAGACGATGTAAAAGGAAGAGCAAGCCTACTCAAGCTAATCAATATATCCGTGAATTATGACAATTATGCAATGATCTCTTCTTAAAATATGCTGTTATTGGAAGAAAACGGGGCACTTAAGCCCCAACATATCAAGAAAAACACCATATAATTCAGAGTGGCAGGGACAGGGGAACCTTTTACAAGCTTTACATGAACAGGCAAAGAAATGAGAGGTATCAAAGTGGGAAAATGTGCAATTAAAATAATTTTGGTGATACAGCTCAGAAAATGTGTCAATTTATGCTAGGAAGACCTAAGCAGGACAGACCTTCAGGAAAGGACACTCAGCTTTGCAAGAACTCTGCATGAGATCAGAGACTCAAAAGTTCCATCTGTATCTCAGGCATGGACTGTGCATGCACAACTACTCCTGAACAAATCACAGCCCCTTTGCTGTTATCTCTCCAATAAAAATACTTTCTTCTTTTAAGAGAAATACTGGCTAAGTTAATCTTGGTGTTACTTTGAATTATAAATTCACCATTAATGTTGTATCAGATCACAACCACCATCTACTGCAGTCAAAAATATGCTTCAACAAGCTCACATGGTTCGTAGACTAGAACCCAGTATTTTCAGGAAGCATCAGTGGGAAGTTGCATTTAAACACTAGGACACAAAGTAAACATACAGACAGGTTGACAAAGGCATTTAGTTGAGAACTGAATCACTTACAAACCTTAAGCTGTGTTTTGCAACGTTTCAGCATTTCTCGATGCCTGGTAGCCAGAGGAGAATCCTTCCACTGACTTTCATTGTTTTTCAAATCTTCAACAGTCCTGAAAACCACATGCACCAACTGGTTATCATGACAGAGGGCATACGTACTGCCACCTATTTAACTTATCTACTAAATACTGAGGAAATAACAGAGACAAGTGGTGAAAAAATCAGCAATTAAATGTACACTACACACCATTTACCATTTTAAAAATCCTACATATTCCCATACCTTAACCCTTTTTAGGAAGGGCAGCTACTTAGAACAAACTCCATATACTGAACTACACAAATACAGTCCCTTTTCCATCCCTCCTCTAAACACGAATTCTTTTCCACATCAAACTCTGCCTATAGCAGAAAAACATCCAGTCTAATTTATTGCCAACATCAAATGATATTGCCCGGTGTTGCAAGCAGCTAAGCAATTAATAGAAAATGCTGAAGACTAAGCTGCTATTGATGTCAGTAAAAGCCAAGAGCTCTTCACTCCCCACCGTTAGATGGAGATTGCTGCATAAGCAACTTCTTCACAACAACTCTAAATAAGGAAAAAGCAGCAATTCCTTTTCCAAGCCAAATGTATGGCTTATTTACAAGGAATCCAGAGGATGTTTTACAAGAAAATTCTTCTTTAAGATATACTGACTCTTCCTGCTCCACTCTCTGCAGCTTCCCAGGTTCTTGGCCCGCATGTGCTTTAAAAACTAAAAATGAAATCACTACGAATGCAGTCCAAAAATCCTGTAACAAACTCATGCTATCACTGCCAAGGAACATCTACCAAAATGCAATGAGTGCAATTATAAACAATGGAAAATACTGATGATACAAAAGTCTGTTCTAATTTTAACAGAGTATTCTTCGAGGTTTAGCAACTATAAAAGTCTATTTGAACTTCTGCCCAGAGAAATGGAAAACAGCAGTATCTTCATGTCAACATCATAACTTTGATTTATCATTTTTAAAACAGTAAACCACATGCTGAATTATATGTACATTAACAAGTTTAAGAGTTTACTGCTGAAGGCAAACAACACTGAGAGGATGTGAGGACTCTCTGATGCACTAGATCATTAACCACTACTAACCTGTTGAGTTCCCTGATGGCCCGCAGTCTACGTATGTACCGACGGCAGCTTGGCAGGATTGAGAGATGATGGGCATGCAGGGTTAGGAAGAAACATTCCGTTGGGAATTTCGGCTCAGAAAATGGAGACGGATCCCTGTCTAGAAAACAAACAAACAAAAAAGCTGTATAGGTGAATAAATTGAAAAAAAAAATTAACTGCCTTATCTAGAGGTGAAACCTTGAACTCAATTTTCTTTAAAACCAGTAAGAGCAGACAGCATCAAGAACAAGCATATAGGAATAGGGGAATCATTTGCTGGATCAAATACTTCCACATACCTTCAGTAGCAAAAAGAGAAGGTAGAGTAAATACTTAACAGTTCTCAACAGGAATACTCACAAAGTTCAGCAATCCAGGCTGCAACATCCTCCATTGTCGCTTTCACTCTTGTCTCATCTGTTGGGAGGTCAATACGACATCTAGGATGGAATATGTACATGGGATCAACCGTTTCCAGCTTTATCTTCGTACTTAGTTGCTGTAGTACCCATAAGAAGTTGAGCATAAAGCCATCTGTAGATACCAAACGATCATCTGTCTGTGGGGCAAGAAAGCAAATCATTGAAGACAAAAGCTTAGAAGTACAAGGAGATTTTCTGCGGCTTTAACAGTATTCGACATAAATGAGTATACAAGTTCAAGAAAAGGGATAAATGATGAAGAAGGTGGATCTGTAAGGAGACTTCCAGGATATTGGGAAGGTCACTTACTAACTTACATAGTATCTTTCTCTATGGCTCAAGTAGTCATTGAGAACATTAAACAAACATTTAAAAAGAAGTCATAGAAGTCTTAAGAAATTAAAAAGGCTTCTTTCGAGATTGGTTTGCCACAGATACATAGTTTCAAATAGTTGCTGAGCTTCAGTTCTTGAGTTTTATCATAAGTATAAAATTTCTATTACTCCTTCAGTGGAATTTCACTAAAATACTCCTAGGAATAGTTCCAACTGTTTACTTTTGAAAAGGGGACTTGAAGACAACAATGATGCAAACTTCAGTTGTTCAGGATTCACGCGCAGATTTTAATCACAGGAAATAAGTGCAACTCATTAATTAAACAATGGCAAAATCACAGCCCTGCTGTTTCTCTGGAACCAATCCAGTTTATATCTGCATTACTCCTTTTACAGACATACAAACAAAGCCCAGCAACTTACCAGCTGGGAAAGAAGGTTTTTTAAACATAACCAATTGAAATGAACGAAGCCCCCACAGATTGGGAGAAATTGCACAGGGCTGGGGGGCAGAGGAGTACAAAGCTTTAAACATCTAATATAGAATCCCTGTTAATGAAAGGACATGTCAGTCCTGAGAGAGAAAACAACATAAACTGATCAAATAGGTAAAACAGAATAACTTCAGAAATGGGAAATATATTGAAAGAGACAAAAGACTGATGACAGGGCTTCTTGCCTGTTGTAGCAGGTATTCAAAATGCAAAATTGCAGAAGCCATCTAGTGCTATTTGAGCATTGACTGGGCCCACAAATTACAGGAAGAGCATTCCCTTTATTTACCTGCATTTGCGCCTTTTTCATGTTGGCATTGACAATAGCTGCCATGTAATTGAGAGCTGCTTCCCGAGTCTCACCATTCAGTAAAATACTATGTAGAATCTTGAACAGCTCTTGCTGGAATTTGAAGTAAACATTCTGTCAGGTTTGCACATACTTCTCAATGTTGCATTCCTGCTTTCTGTTGCTCCATATTTTAGGTTCTACAAATTCCACAAAACTAGCTAAAAAATGACTAATATAATATGCATTTTTATTCATCCTTTAACGTGGACTATAATCCATGATTAACTGTTCTGTTATTTCCCAAATTGGGCTACAGCCTTAGAGAAATATTTGTAGCACTATTTTTAGCTAATTCCCTTCAGGCATATCCCAACAGATTAGTTGTTTAATACAGAAACTAGATTATTTTAGATTATATTCTTCATCTAAGTCAAGAACAAAGAAAACCCACACTATTTTTGCACTTTTTTTAAACAGAAGAACACTTACCCTTGCTAATTCCAGGTAATGTTGCAAAGACTGGCTAACAACCCGGGTGTTTTCAAGAGTAATGGCAGGCCCTGAGAAGTACTTTTCAACTACTTTGTTCTGAAATTAGAATTAATATTGGTCAATGTATTGAACACATTGCAGATGGGGAAAAAAACCAAAACAAAAAACCTAAACAACCTCACTACACTACTATCAACATCCTTCTGTAATACTTACATCATCTTCTGCAAAGACAGAGAGACTAAAGAAGGCTCCAAGATAGGAAAGTCTTTGCAGCTCTCTTCCTGCACCTGGGCTTAAAGATTTAGGCAACCACAAGGGCAAAGAGACAACCTAGAAAACAGGAAAAATAGCAAGTTAACCAATGCTGCCATGTCAGCCATACTACTTCATCTGCACTGTCACCTTCTGGTGTTTGCCACATGCCCTCCTTTTACCAGTTTACTTTAAACTGCTGTTTAGCGTGAGCTGCTACAGTAGCCCTTGTTTAGAGTTCTGCAGAACATCATCAACGTGGATCATGCAATACCAACAACAAAACAAGTGACATGGTTCTTTTAACTTGAAAAAAATTCAGACTGGACACACTTACCAAACTGCACATAGGGTGTGTTTTCCCAAACTTGATTTCACAAAGTTCACATAATGCCTATAAAGAAATCCCAAGAAAAATTACTTTTGTTTGTAATTCCTAAGTAACCTGTCTGCAAAGAACAAGCTTAACGTGGTAAACTGCTGAAATAGCCAAACCTTCTCCTAATCAGTGCCAAAACTTCCATCTTCTACAATGGTGAAGAGGTCCAAAAAGAGCTAGAAGAGCACACCCTGCTCCCATTTTAGCTTTTACATCTGTTCCAAGTTGTCTCAAAAAAGCTAACATGTCTCACAGGATAATAAATTATTGCACTTATTTCAAAAGTTAGCTGTGCAAATTGCTTGTTTGTTCAGAACACAACAATGCCTTTGTGGGACTCCTGAACTGCCACGTAAAAGTCGGTAACAATAATAAATAGAGCAATTGTTCTATACATACACCAAGGCCTTTGTCTTTTGAATCAGAGTGGAAAAATGTCAGATGAACAGAGAAGCCAGAAACAAAGAATCCTATCCAAGATCTCTAACTCACTTTCAACTGCAGCATAAAAAGAAGAAAGCAGTTATAACAGATGATTCCAGAAACACAAAAATACTGTAGGCTTTCACATATACTGCTTCTCCCGGATTATATGTTCTCATTCTTCAATTATACTACAGCTAGTAACTACTACTGCATCATTATGGTGCACACTGTGCCAACCAGAGATGATCAAAATGGAATATCATTTTTGAGTAGCCTTCACTTGTAGGGGAATATTTTTTTTTAGGGGAATAACTGAAGAGTAGGAAAACACAGAACCAGCAAAAATTATTATTTTTGCAGAAGTACCACACTTGCTTACTCAATTTGATTTGCAGCACCCCAGTCCAGCTAATTTCCTGCAGTACAAATTGAACTTGAGATGTAACAGCCTTTTTTGGCATCATACACTGAAGATTCTAAAATCTGAAGGTGTTAGCTGACAATGCTCAATTTAGCCAATAATTTAGCTTGCTCTTTTGTGGCCAAGCACGCTTTTCAAAAGACTCTCTTGTTTTGTCAATAAAAGCAGTAGGAGGGAAGCAGATCTGGGGACTGAAGTATGCACTTTTCAAAAAACCTAAAAATAACCCCCCCAACTTTTCAGCCAGGGAATATGATGACATTTTCCTACAGTAAATAATCACCAAATAATTTTAGGTTTAATACAACAGAGTTTAATTTCCCACATACAAAAGTGAGTCCAACAAACATTGGTATGGATATTGGGCTTTATCTCCCAGACTTAAATTGAGAGGAGACTGGAAGTATTTTATAACCACTCACAGTATTATAACTGGTGTGCATGATTAAATCCATACATTTGATTCTAATATAAAGCAATACATATAAACGTTTTAATAGCCCACTGTACAAATGCTGTGCGTTAAGCTTAATATTGGCCTCAGACCCTACTAGGTTTTTAATGGTCTTCTACACATCTCATACACACTGATCTTCCAACATAGAGTTTAATAGTAATCTACTAACCAAAGAAATCCTAGAAATGTTGAAATACATTACCTTGTAGAGAATCTGCATAAGTTATCATAAAGAAACTGCTTCAAGAATTGAACAGTCCTTACCATAAGGGGGTATTTAAAATTGTCACTATCAAGGGAGCACTCTTTGGAAGCTACAGCCAGGCCTTGTAAAATGGGAATAAAGATCTGTAAAAACATAAGTAAAATCACTTTATTCAAGTATAGTAGGCAACCAAAAGACACCACTGCTGCACACAACATGAAATGCCTGCTCATTCTTCAAATACTGCAAGTTACATAAAGGAAAAACTAAGATATTTTCTTTAAATTTGTATCAGCTAAGCCTGAATACTTAAGGGATTATTCAAAGCTAAAGAACAACTTTCTTGATACAGCATAAGTGAGGTATTAACTTGATGCCCAGACATAACTTACTCCTAAAAACTTCCTTCCAAGCACTTGGATGTACTTTTCCTCATCACACTCTAACTTGTTTCCAAACATTTTTATTTCACAAACCAAATAACCCCAGAGCCTGGTATATCTAGGTTTGGACCCAAAACTAACAGATACAAGCTGAAGCTGACAAGTCCTAATGTCAGCACACTGAGAAAAATCAGGTGTTATTCCATCAAGTTCTCTGCATGTGGAAGCCAGCCGGGGAGCACACACACATTTCACACAGCATCACCATACATAGTGTATGCATGTGTGCATAGTACCTACACAAATGAGAGCACAAGTTCTGTAGATTGCCCAAATGGGTAATAATTTATTTGCCTACACACTTGCAGTAACAATAGAGCTTTAATTTGCAGGTCATGTAAGCCAGCTGGTTTTGTGCTGGTAAGCAGTAACTGTGGTAAGAGTAAAGATAATAAGCAGCAGTCAAGGATTGCTATGGAAGAGGAAATGACATGACAAGAGCTTATTAATCAAAAGTAATTATATCCAATTAGTAAGTCCCAATCACACAGCTCCGACAACTATATCCTCACAAAATAAACTCTTGTAGTAATTTTGCAACAAGAGGTCCCACTGAATTTTAGATTTAAGTATATTGTGTTGCTGCTATGAAATGACAAAAAACCATTATTAACTCCTATTACAGAAAAGGACTACAAAGGGATTTTTGTCTGCTTCAGCTAAAGGAATAGTTCTCTTCTCCAGGGTAGGTGAACTTTTAACACTTCCCATAACCACTTTTTGACAGTTATAAATGTACTTTCAACTGCACGAACCTCTACTAAAATGCATCCAGCCGGAGCTATAAGTTATTAAGAAGTACTTGCACTACACATAAAAATCAGCTAATGTAATTTTTTTCAAAATGTGAAGGATCAAAAGCCATTCTGAAGGACCCTTTGCAGCTAAGTCAAATCATATTACAGGAGTGCTAATGAGAGACAATTACAACCTTACTGATCTGCTTTAACATTATGTGGGCTAGAATTTTGCTAGTTTTGTGGTTTTGTCTCACCAGTTCCAATTTTTTATCATCTAAGTGAACTACTCTGACTAACAGAATAAACCATCTAATGGTTCTCAGTCATCTCCTCTGTCAAATATGACAACTTAATGGACTAGGATTTGTAAAATGTTCTCAGCACCTTCAATGCAATCTATTAAGAAGGGTAAAGATTGCAAGACAGAAAAAAATAAGTCTTTCAGAGTACAATTACGGAGGAGTGTTGTCTTACACACACATTTTCAGGATATTTAGTACAGAAGCATAGAAGGATGAAAAGCCAAGATCAATCCTGTAATATATGCCTGCATATTCTGAGTAGTTCATGTCAACATTACATAAATGTGTAACTGCTTATTAACAAATACACTTTTAATAATTAGAACCAGCAAATAATGGAAGTCAGTCTTTTTCACAAAATGCCAAAAGAGTGACAACCAACCAAAACCCAACTCCAAGTGCTTAACAGGTTACTAGCCCCTGACATAATAGGTATAGAACTGTGAGATGCAGAATCATAGAATAAGCCTCTGGAAATCCAGACTCTTGGGTATCACAAATAATAAAATCATATGATATAATTATTCATTGTTTTACCTATGCCTTACCTGTTTGAACACCTCTTCATCCTGATAAGTTGTTCTCACCAATTCTTGGATGAAGCCAAATGGGAGATTCCTACACAGCATATATGGTACCAGCAAAGACTGCTGCTGCAATGACCTTTATTTGTATATAAAAAAAAAAATTCCCAAACTACTGATTATTTGCAGTAGTGTTTGTAGTAGTATTTGCAAAAATGTCAGAGTAATCACATCTAAGGATGTGTCAGAAAGCAGACTATCAACATGTAGACACACCTACTCCTTTCAGAAGTAACTAACCTTGTCTTCTCAAGTTACTTGTGGAAAGGTTATTCTGAATCAGATGCTGCTGCCAACATCACACTTTAGTTTAATGAGGCTAGGAGAAAATAACAGCTTCTGTGTAGTAATTGGTTCTCCCTTCTACTCCTCTCTAATGAAAAGACCCTCTGTTAAACTCAACTAGCGAGGGAACATTTTTTGATGTTTGTTTTTCCAGATCAAGAAAAGAACACAACATTAGTCTTTTGTGAATGAATGCACTCATTACTTTTAACCACTCCCTAGGGTTTTTGAAAAAGAATCTTTTTTTTCCTCATAACATATAGAAAACTGATCCCAATGTCAATATTGGTTCATGTAGAGACAAAACTGATCTCAAAGGACAGGAGATAATCGGTGCAACTTTAAGGACTATAGAAGCATTGTTTGGAAATCACAAATACAAAATGATGCAGCTTTTAGCAAAAGTGACATATCCTATTTTAAAAATCTTTTTATTGTTCCAACTAAACAGGCTACCAGTCAAACAACTGCTGTTGGAACAACTGCACTCAAAATCTCAAAGTCCTGCTTTAGTGTAGAATGTCTACACACAGATTTATGTTACCAATCTGTTGTGGCAAACTCTCTGAAGTAAACAAGTGCTATGCCACTTCAGCAGTTTTTACTACACATTTTGATAAGACTGTTTCTCAGATGCAGCTCTACTGGTTACTGACTGTCACAGGAGTAGTGCCCCAACAATCTGCAAGTAAAACAGTTTATGCATGAGGTAAGGCAGAAACCAGCCTGGTTAACTCCGATCCCCCATTTGAACTGTGATGATTTTACCCAAACACAATTAGAAAACACTTAAACTGCTCTCCACCAACATAACAGTGGGAGCAATACCCTCCAATGGTAAAGCAATAAACTATTCCTCTGGCACATAAATGTATCCTGCACCAACAACTCATCTTAGTTTTCTTAACTAGTTCCCAGAAGAAGAAAAATAAATCCCAGAACACTCTAACTTTCATGAGTAACATCAGCTGTATTTACCTTGGTTGTGTTAAGGATCCCTGTAGCACCAAAGCAGCATGTGAAATGCACTGTGATCGGATGTTGCTCAGCAACTGGCTGACTGTTGGCTGGCTACACATCTGATAAAAATAACTTGATTTTAATACAAAGTATTCAGAGACAGAACAGACAAGAAATAAGATAAATTTCTTTATTTGTGCAGTATGAATGTAATATGCAAACTAAGATTAGCACTACTCCAGCTAAAAACCTTCTAGATTATACTAAAAAAAGTGTTGGTTGTTTTTAACCCAGAAGCAAAAGCTTAAAGCAGAAGATAGAATGCTGATAGGGAGCTGTTTTACCTGGAATAAACGTGGATAAAACATAGTAGACCAAAAGGGGAAGGACAGTTTCTAACACAGACCTTATTTTAGAGATGTAAAGCATATACATAATTCAAATATGATGAGTTAATGAGAATCAAAGAGACCTTATATATTCTATAAACCTATATCCACAACAAAGCCATTGAGAAAAAAACTATCCATTTCCACTAACTTTCCCCATTCAACAGTAAGGGGAATGTCTGTGACAGCACTGATACAACCTCACTCATCTGAAATATACCTTTGGTGCTTTCCTCTCCTCTATTCCAACTCTGTCAAAACACTCGATGAGGTAGTTCAGCATCTCTGTCTCCTTACAATTTTCAATGGTGAAGTGGTCACTGCAGGAATCGGAAACACTTGAGCTCCCAGAGCCTCCCATACTTTAACACACACAAAAAGAAGAAACAAAGCATTAGGTAGAGCACTTCACTTGTGGACAATCAAATAATTCATGAGCTCGACTTCCTCTGTCAGTTTTCTGAAGACTCCAGCCCATCACACACATTGCTTAATAATTAAGATCATTTCTGATCTACGCAGAGTTCTCCCATTTCACAGCTAGTTCAGCTGTACTGTAACACGACTGAGGAATCAAGTATCTTATTTAGTATGTATCTGAAAGACAGCAACAAGGTACATGACTTTAATGGGAATCAGTAAGTCTTGTTCTCACATGGCAACACAAAAATTGAACAGCCTTTAAGTAGTACCTGACATCAAAACTGTTTGAATGCTCAGGACATCACAACACTTCCGTGCCATGATGCAGCCTCTGCACAGCCTCTGCACAGAGCATTTGAAATGGCAGAAACACCACCAACTCTGTTAACACTACCCAACCTGTAGAAAGTAAGATCCTCCCACTGCAGAGAAGAGACCTTAGCTGATAGACAGGGCTACAGACAATCACTTTATATATTCTAAGGAATAAGAATAAACAAAATGCGAGGCAATACATCAAAGCAACTATTCCTTTTAGAAATTCCACATTAAAGATAATTTCATTTCAATTCTGTTCCTTTCAATTCCCTTACAGTAAATATGTCATTTCATTAAGCAGCACAGCTATTGTAAACATGAAAACTGAATCTACAAAAACAAAACCATGTGTGAGACAGAGAGAAACTAAATACAAAAGTGAGAATCCACCCCACAACTCTCAGTCTCAGACTTGTTATTGCAATAGAATTCTTCCCTACATAACAGCTTGGCAAAGCCAATTAAAAGCAAAATCCTCATTTTATAGAAGGGACTTGCAATATATTCACTGAATTAAAAAAAATAGCAATAACATGCATGGACTACTGCTATTCCTCAAAGAAAAGTCTATGTACAGCCAGGGTGGACTTAAATGAAGATGAATTTATAAGCCCTAGATCTTAAACCGGAAAATAAGAGCATTTGTTTCCTTAAATGCAGCTTTTTAAAAACATGTTTAAAACTACACACTGTCTCAGAACTGGAATTTCCTTTAAACGCTAAAATAATTTACATTTTAATAACTGAGCTGTACAAATCTATTGTGAAAGCTTTACAGTCCACCCAAGAAATCAGGAAAAGGTTGTTACTGCTTAGCATCTGGTAGCTCAGCATGTTAAGAAGCAACTTCTAATAGCAGCAATCTCCTTTTGCAGAGAGAATTTGTTTTCAGTTATTAAATTAAAACGAATTCATGTAATATGTAGCTCTATTAAAATAGTACTCAGCAACCATGAAATCACATACGTTTTTCTTATAGTCCCTTTTTTAAACCTCTTGGCTTCACATTCAGCTTAAAAAATTACCTTTTTAAGAACATCAATTTATATAAAACCCTACCACTTTTATAATTATTCATTCTGTTAATGAGTTCACTGCAGCAGTAACTGAAATTATTCTAATACAAAGCTCATACATCCTTCATGCACATATTGAATGCCTTGGCATTTTCAGAAGTCAAGTTATTGCATAATTGTATGGTCACTGTGTTTATAATTTAACTAGCACCTTACTGCTGTCTGCAGAATGCCAGGACATAATTTACAAACTAAGACTCCAGAAGCATAGCAACCTCAGAAATCCTTACCAAGGGCTTTGCAACTCAATCCAACATCTGGATTAAACTGCCAACAGGGTAAGGATTACACAAAACAGTGGGGAAAAATAATCCTAAATTCCACATACACAAAAAACCCTAAACCTGTTTTATCATGTTCACCCTCCTGAAATTAGACTGGAATGGAAGAGAGGAGATGCTGCAACTCAAACACTTCAAAGGGGACTGAAAGTCCTGGAGGAACTCTTTTCCTCCCAGTTGTACATGCATGCAGTCTTTAAAATCCATCCTGTTTCCCTTACACATGTGTAAAATTTAACTGGCTCTATTAGGCTATGTGGCCAGACATAGGCCACCTCAGAATTACTATCATAATCAGGGGTTTGAATGCTCATAGGAAATGTTTGGGATACTAGCAAGACTACAGAAGTACCATTTTCCAGAAAAGTCTTCTTAAAATACATGTGTTTTACATAAAATATTTATTCCTTTCTCCAATTTGAGCTGATACAAAAGAACAGGGTGTTTCTTTGGGAATTCTGGTGTGTGTGGTACAGCTGATGAATGTTAAATTTTATGAGAAAAGAAAGAAATTAATCATTTCCATCAACAGACTAATAAAGAACACAAATCACTTGAATATGACAATCTGTTTTGTAGGAAGGCTGCTCATTTTTCACACCAAAACCTCAGTCCTAACAGGAAAACATTTGTGTATCAGCCAAGACATTGCAGCATTACTCTGCAGTGGAATGTAAAGCGAGAGAAGATCCTACCGTGCATTTACATTTCCAAAAGCCTTTTTTTTTCCTTGGCCTATCCAGTGTTCTCCAGTTTATTTGCACAGCTATCTGCCCAGCATCCAAACAGAGCTCACCAATATCAATTCTTTTGGTTTCACATAGCTTAATGTCACACAAACAAAAGGGCTTTGCTATAGGATTCCTTTCTGTTTTACAGGAAAATACTCTGTCTTCCTCCTTCATTCCTGGCTGTTCTAACTACTTACTACTACTTACCACATCAAAGGACCAGTTTAAACTTTCAGGTATATTTTATTTACAGGCTAGAGGAGCAATTCTCAGCTGTCAAGGGGCAATGAATCTTCAACAAAGTCACACTGTCTGCATCAGCTGACTATTTGCCACTGTATCTTTTCCTACATGCTAACCTTTGTCCTCATTTTCCAGTTTTTTATAGGAAAACATGCACATGATGTACCACTGGTTTTAAAATTACAACCAGGGGTGAATAATATTTCTTCTACTCATACAGTCAATGAGGAGTTCCACTCAAACATCACCTCTGAAACCATGCTCATGAAACCTAAAAGCAGTATGATTAATATTTACTTTATCTTAGTCATCTCTTCAAAAAAGAGCTGACTAACTAGCACTCATTATACATGTTTACATGCCATCTTAAAAACCCATCCAAGTCATCTCCTTGGCTTTAGCCATTTCCCAAGTCACTTTGAAGAACACTTGACACTACACAGGCTGTTAGTTCCTAAGCAACCAAACATGCAGGTTACATTCTCTTTCTCCAATACCTGGACCCAAACTGGACACAAGAAAAATCATCATCTTCATTTTCTTCATCACTACTGTCCTCAGATACATCAGAAACGGCAAGAAGGAGGAGGGAGAAAGGGTTGTCGTATATACTACCACAACAGAAATGAAAAAGGCCATCAGATTTTTTTTAAGCCAAAAGAAAAAGTAAATGGTAGTTTCTCTTTGCAAGTCTGCCAAAAGTCATCTTCTTTAAACATGCAGACAGTGGATAACTTCACGTTAGTAAAACCAAGACTATACTAACATGCTCTGCTACACCACTACAAGTTATTCACATATCAAAACACCACACGTTCTTTAAAAAGAACTTTTGAGACCTGATAAAAATTATGGCTGAAGTGGGAAAGTTTAGGTATGACCCAATAATGAGTATTAAAATTCTAAGCTACTGGACTTCAAAGCAGTGATCTCAAAATTTTACGTGCTTGTCTCTCCCTCCTGCAGGGATTGGGGATTCCAGGAGTAGCCAACAAAGAAAATGCAGTAGTACTTGGCCTGGTGTCCTGAAATCAGCTAATCTGCAATTTAAATCTATGCACTAGGGAATCAAATCTAACACAATCCAGCAAGTAACAACTCTCAACAAATCAACTAAAGCCTTGCTGAGAAAACCAATTTCAAAGCAGGAGGTCTCTTTGGTTCACTATCCAGCAACTGAACAGAAAGCTAATAGTTTAATTGGAATGAATGTAAGAGGAGGAGGAGGAAACTAAAACAATTGGTACCTTTAAAGTAATTACATTACACTTCAAATGCTCACAGAAGCAGGTTTAACACTTTGGCAAGGATGGCTTGTTAGGAAGTCAACGTGTTAACGCAAATCAAAACGCAGAAATCAACTCAGGGTAAGTAGGGTTAGCTCAGCACAACTGCAGTTCTTCCAAATTGCATGATTATGCCACACCCTGCACGGCACACATTAAACACACTCTTTGGTTCTTGTGAAATACCTAGAAGGAATCCTGTTCAGTAAAGAAGTACGCCTGTGCAAGGTACTGGGTGAAGCAGTAAACAAAGGTGGACCCATTGTTGTGGGTCTCTGTCTGGATGTGACGACTGGCATGGCTGGAGGGCTAGCAGCCATGGCAGGAGGACTTGGTGAACTAGATGGGATGGAAATATTCAAGGAACGTGGGATGGAAGAAGCTGAAAAGCCTCCAGAATGGGTAACAGTGTATGGCCGGTACCTCGGAGAGGAGGGCTGCATCCAAGAAGGGCTTGTTGCTGTGAGGTGAGAGCTGACAGTAATGGAAGGCACAGATGTAGTGGCAACTGAACTGGCTGGTGGGGTAAGAGATGAACCAGTCATTGGTACATAGCTTGTGAAATTGGTAGTAGGAGCTGGACTAGTCCCATAGAGACTAAACCAGTTACAGGGGAAAAAGAAAAAAAAAAAGCAATGATTTAGGATATGCAGAATAAGGGTGAAAAAGACAAAATGAGCAAGAGAAGACCTTGCCCTTCTGATGACTCTTCAGCAATAATTCTGTAGCTCACACACATTATCCTTTTTACTAACGTTGAATAAATCTATGTCACAATCTACACATTTTTAAGTTAAGAGTCACAGCCTTCACTGATGCAAGTTTCTCAGAAGAAACCAGCTACGTGGCTTTAACCTATCAAATACACTCCTAGGCATGACAATGCAATGAAAAATGGTGAAATGGAGGGACATTCACATTCTCGAGAGTGAAGATGTTTAAAAAACTATTCTGTTTGTTGTTCTTGGGACATTTCTGTGCCTCTCTTTCTCCTAGACTACCAATCAATATTCAAGTGATATCAGTATTCAGTTATAATCAGAAGTCACCTGGATAATGAACTGGAACCAAAGGAGCCCACATTACAGAACATAGGGCTGCTTCCTGGGTTAGAACCCATGTTTAAAATCAGGCTTCTGTCAGGAGACCGGGCAGCTGCAGCGATCGGCTGTGATGTAGCCGTGAGGCTGGCAAATGGGTTTTCATCCCTTGACTGGGTTGACATCATCAGCACTTCCATCAAAATCTGCCCGATCAAGTCCTTAAAATCTGAAAACACTGTTAGGAATAAAAGAAGAAAGTTAGTATCCCCACCTACTGTCTTCATCTACATATTAGTCACAGATGTAAACATCAGAGGTTTCAACTAAAAAGGACAGTAATTTACTCTATGAATTAAGTTCTGCTTTTGGCAAAAACAACAGGCTGATGCTTGTATTTATAACATTTATAACTACCACTCTGTTGATATTCATTAGATTCCAGAATTACAGCTACACAAAAACGTAACTTTTCTGGAAAGTACAAGAGATCATAGATGACCTAATGTTATTGTCAATTATTAATGTTGGCTTCTCCATTCCTCTCACATTTTCTCATGCTGCTGTTGAGTATGTTTAAAAAACTAGGAAAAAAACCACACACACACATGCCCCCACACATATGCCCATACATAAAATAACAATTTTTAATTTGGCCATACCTTATAGCTGACACAAAAAAATAATTTTTTATATACAATACTCAGGAATTTTTAGCTTATCAAATTAACTGCTCAATGTCTACTCTGATGCAAGACAGCCGAAGTCCACAAAAGGTTTCTAAAAAAAATTAAATATCCAGTAACACTGCATTATCACTTGTCTGCATTTGACAACAGAAAACATAACCAAGAAGAACACAGCAACTGACTGAACAGGAGTCCCATATTCCTTTTTGGGGATTCCATTTCCTGCTACATCTCCTGATAGCAGATGATGAAATCTAGCAAAGACCACAAGTAGAGTAGGGAACATGCCACTCAACTAAAACAATCCCTAATAATGATAACAGTTCAGATACTCACCTTCCTTTGGGTTCTGCTTAAACTGGGCAGAGAGTGAATTCAAGAAGATAACATCTCTGTCTCGGTCCTTCCAAGAGACTCTGAAGATCTTACAGACCAGCTGTAAAGCTTGCTCCTCAGATACTTCAGACCCAGGCAGAGATTCCTTGGTTGAGGGGTGGGGTGGGGTTAAAAAAAAACAAACAACTTATTTGCAACTGTATTAATTAAGTCACTGATGTAAGTCTTCCTTAAACAGCTTCAGACTAGATATTCATGGCAGATTTTATATACTTATGGGGGAAACCAGATATGTTTGCAAAAATTTATTTGAAAAAACACCCTGAAGAAACACAGAAGAGCTGCAGAAAAGACGTAGCAGAAATACACAAATCCAGTAGGAAGTAAATTCCCAAAACCGCATACTGAGAACTGAAATTTAACCAAGATACCTATAATACCATTAATACATTTTTATTGACCTAATCACTTTACCAGTATGCTAGTATTTTCGAGTACTTCTCCTGCCTATTTCTGCAGAGAAGGCTTTATTATTGACAAGAAAATTTTTCCCCCACAAACAAGGACTATGCTGTCTCCTATCCACTTCATGTTTTGGTATCACCCAATGAAATAAGAGGAATAGAACCAGGTTTGCAAAGCTTTATTTTACTTCCCACTGTTCCCCCCTTGAAGACTGTCCTTGATTCCAAGCTATTTATTTCACAGCAGCACAATGCAGGCTGCCCCACTGCCTGATTTGCAGCTAGGAATTGACTGGAAAGGATTCTGGGGCAGGGTTACTGCTACGCGGCTTTAAGCCAGGCTTTCACCGACTGACCTTATTACTGACAGTGCAGGAATAAACAAAGACATCTATTGAGCACTGCAAGAATTGCAGGAACTTCTCTCCACTACACTGATGTCCTATTTCTTTATGGCTTTATTTCCCATGGGCCTTAAAATCAAATGACAAAGAGGACAATTTTAGATGTGAATTAGACCTTTGTATTTGCTTGCTTTCTTTTTCTGCTTCAAAGGGCTCTACCACCTGCCTAAACCTAGCAGAATATGCTTATTTATTTTCTTCTAATATCATTACAAAGAAAACCTTATTGCATAGCATTACTCCAGCATACATGACGTTTGAAGCAGTAGCCTGTTAGGAGACCTCTAAATGCTAAACAAATAAGCTGCTACAAACTTCAGAAGTGCCTTAAGAAATATTTCTTCACGCCTACTGCATATTAAAAGATAGATTAATAGGTCACTTTGTTGTAGGATGTATGACAAAAACAGTTTCTTCAGAGTTGTCAAGTATCATTCATAAACCAACTTGAAACAGTCAAAATGCAGCTTTGATATTGGGAGTTTTGACTTGTTTTCCTTCCCACAAGTTTTAATGAGGAAATGCATGAAGAAATTGTTCACAGATGACATCCGAGGGCTAGTTCCATCCTCTTGAAAGCACATATTCAAAATATGGAGACAACTGAACACTGCAAGCTAAAACTCTGCATCACTCCTCCATCCTAAATCCTTTGCTCCTGTTTCTATTTCATCTTTTGGAACACTTACCACACACAATTCTAGTACAGAAATTTCTCCAAAAAACGATGTTGTCCCTTTTGAAAAAAAAGAGAATGCAAGGCAAGCCCTAGGAATACTACAGACTGCAAAGCTGCAGCCATTTAAGGCTCTGCCAGTGAGGGAAAATACAACAATATAGGCAAAGGCAGAACCTACTAAGTGTGAGGTGAAGTCTTCATAAAATAAAATTAACTTACTACGTAACAGCAGCATGCATTACACCAGAAACACAGCACTGTTAACTCCAAGTTGCATAATCTGAACAGGTTCTCCCATGAAATTCTGGAGCTTGATGCCACAATAACACATATATGTAGTCTGGAAGAGAACAGCCAACACAAAACAGACTAACCTTATCTGTCAGACTCCTTTTCTCTCTGCGATCATTCTCATCTACCTCCATGTTTTCGATTCCTGAATCCACATCTACCTGGGACATACTGTAAGTGGAAATAAGAGAAGTCCATTAACTTGTAGAAAGCTGCAGTCAGTCCTTTGCAATATGCTGACTGAAGGAGGGTCACCTTAAGTAGAAGCAGCAGAGAAAAACCAAAGCAACAGGAACAGCCATATGCACAAACAGGAATTAAAGTAGTTGATAAATGCTTCCCGTGCTACATTTATTTTGAATTAAAGAAAAACAATACTAAATTTCTTCAGCAGGCACTACGAACTACACAGCTATCACATCCCATAACCTTTTCTTTTTTAGATAGAGTAGCAGAATTATCCCCACCAGACATGCTCATCGCTTAATGTCTAAGATAATGCTTTGTCTTTTATCACTTTAGGTCACAAATCCCCATTAAAACCAGACAAGAGAAAGCATTACAGTGGTCTAACCTGTGTAATTTTTAAGCATTAAACCCTATTGCTTATACAAAGCTGCATTTTTTTACCTTTTCTCACAGGAGACACTATCGATATCCATGCTCTGAGATCGAGAGAGAGACTGAGATTGTGTTTCAAGGCTGTTAGATGGAGAACTGCTGAGTGAACTCACTCCTTCGCTGCTCTGGCTTCGGTGGGCTACTCCTAGAGAAAAGGCACCACCAAGATTACTACTACAGAGATGAGATGGCACTACACAATCATTTGGGTGGAAAAGGAGGTGAAATACTGTTTTTCAAACCAAGTCTTAAACATTCTTAGTAATGCATTAGGAAATAAATCTTGATAATATTCACATTTCTACCTCCTCTTGCAGCAGCAATATAGGAATGCTTACCTGCACAACGCAGAACAAAACTAAATCTGCAAACATGAAGTGCTCAGAGATTCACACCCATAAAAAAAAGAAGCAGCACTAGCAAAGTGATTTCTTGTAAATTTGCTCTACCTTGACTTTGTCAAAGCCCCTCTAAAGACAGTGATATCAGAACAGGACTTCACCCTGGGTCATTACAATGGAATTCACTCATGTGAGTATACAGGATGAAACTCATCTGAGTTCTGACAGTCTTCCCACAAAACAGATTCACTGTGCAAGAAGCACTTCTTCAGACAAGTGTTAGATACTAGCATGGTAGGAGAAAATTTACCTGCTTAATTCCAAATAATCCGGAAAAAGCCTGCCATTCAGTAACAGTGGAAACTGAAGGAGTTCTACAAACATTGGGCTCTTAAGTGTGGTCTATTCCTAAAATTTGTGCCTAGTGACACTGTTTGGAGACATGATTTATAATAAAGTAGCAATAATTGCAAGCTGCAAGTGTAGTTTCATTAATATCAGATATTAGCATGTAAATAAACAGACTCCCTGAAGGAGTAGGGGAAAAAAGGAACTATTCCTCTATCTGTTTAAAAAGAAAGCAGCAATCAATTTCACTCCTTTGGGTTCTTTTGCCTGCAGTTTACAGGACATTCTCCAGACAGTATTAGGTTTCAGGTGAGAAGTGTAAAACCAGATTGGCAACCTATTTTTGAATTCCAACACTGTTTCAGTGTTACTATTAAGAAGTGCAAGCTTGTCCCACATTTCTGGTGGCAACACATTCTGAAGTTAACAGTGAGGGCAGCAAAACAACAAATCAGGATTATGCTCTTTGACACAAGCTATTTGTTTTAGAGCACCCTTCCCAAAGCTTTTCTAGGTCTTGAAACAATTTCTGAAAAATTGAACATGAAGTTCCAGCATACAAAAACGTGAAAAATTTATGAAGACCACACATTCAGTGTGTGTGGCTATCATCGATACACTGCTTTTAGGCTCTCCAAAATATTTTCAAAATACATACAAAATAATGATCGTATTTTCCAGGAAATGTATGCAAGTCTGATCTCACCATACCATGCAGCTTCTTACAAAAACGGATGCTTACAAGGACACTGTTCTGCTGGGGCTGCTCTGTGTGTCCAAATGAATTAAAATCCTCTGCAGTCATTTTAGTCTACTGCTTAAAGGAACTCCTGCAAACCACACGGTGCTAGCTGAGGCTTCATTTATGCTAAATAAATACAACAGATAATCAGTTGTGAACATTTTTTCCTGATCCAGTCCCCAGTTTGATCACCTCTCTTACCCTTGTATCGAAAAGGCACGCATTATTAAATTGCTGCAATGAAGGGCACTGGAGCAAGCAAACACTATACTGATTAGTTAACTTCTGCTTCTGGTCATCAAACAACTAGTCTGTATAATCAGGTACTGCCCAGTGCAGACAAGAGATTAATTCTTAAAACAGTCTTAGCTACCTGGCCACTTCAAACCATGATAAACTTGGCTGCCAATACCCAAATATTTCAACTTTCAGGTACACATTTCCACACCTGCAGTTGTGCAGTAAGATGGATCAGGACCTTACCTATTTGAAAACTAACCATTTGTTCTTCCTGGGTTAGTTTCACCTGGATTAAGTCCATGATCCACCTCACCACATAGTTGCTATGGGCAGCAAGAAATACCCCTTCCAGCAGGAGTCAGACCAAAGATGGGTTAAAATAGTCACGTAACCATAGCCTGAGTGAACACAGTGAGTGACCTCTGCACTGTTCTTAAGAAAACAAGTCACCTTTGCTTCTGGGTTGCTGTCTATAATCATGAGGACAATACACAGTGTTAAATTCCATCTGCAATGAGCTTTTCTCAGGAAATGCTTTTGATAGCTTTTCTCTATCCTGCCTTGGATACAAGGCAACAAAATAAGCAGGAAGGAGTCACTTCAGGTACTTCAGAACAGCACTGTAATTAAATTACATGATTTAAGCTTGTAAATTACTGTACTTGCTGAAGGGAAAAACTTAACATTTCAGGAAGCAAATAGGTAAACAGATAAAGAAGTCTGCAGGCTTATCAAGGAGCATTGAAAAAGATACTATTTCTATAAAATTATTAGAAATCACCTCAAGCACTGTGTGCAGCTTTGGGCATCTCAACATGACATCAATCTAAGGACTTGATCTTTAGGGTCTTTTCCAGCCTAAACGACTCTATGATATTGAAAACCTGTTTAAAACAATCTTCACATTTGTTTTGAGACTGGTTCTGGGAACCTTTTAGCATAGTAACACAACATGCAAAACAATTTAAGTTTTCACATGAAGATGACAATACTGGAAAACACGCCAATTTGCTTTCATTATCGAGATATCCACCTTGAAATTAAAGTATTTTTTTAGGGCAAAAGTGGTATTATACATAAGAATATTGTCTTCAACTCTCTACAAAGCAACCCTTCCAACTTCCTATGCTTTCTGCATTTGCCTGATTTGAATAGACCAGGCATCATTCCCATCTCCTGCAATAAATACCATTTGTAAATATCCTACTTGTATTCACTCCAGTAAATAGTGAAATTGGCAAAGTAACACAAAGGAGAAAGCAAACACCTTATTCTTACATTGACAATGCACAGTCACAGCCTACTATTTTTAATTGTGCCAAATGCTAGTAATTAAAGATCAAGATGAACTTGGGACTGATTGCTACAATGTACCTCGAAACTAATCAATAAAAACTGTGTTGCAAGACCGAGAAAGGTTTTTTCCTGTCTCCTTGACAGATTGGTTTTCTTTTCTGTAATATTAAACAGCATTACAAACTTTGAGCTCTGTTAACCCATATTTTAAGTGCCATTAGTTTACCGATACCTGAAAAACAAGTGTATCTAACCATTTATCATCTGGAAAATGAAAAGTACCTCGATTCACCAATTTAGAATGTTTCTTTCTGGAAATTATTTTTAGTAACAGGAGAAATAACAGCAGTAATAGTTTGTTCAGGTGCTAAAGATAAGGAGTCGCGTAATGGCCTTCAGTAGACACACAATGACAGTTTTGGTCACTAACATGCCAGCCTACCTGATGCACCAATTGGAGAGGTAGCTGGGGTCATGCTGTGGACATTTAGGCCTAGGCTATGGGATGGCCCTGGGGCTGGTGCTACTACAGGTGGTCCGGGTGGCGTCTCTCTCTGCGGCGACGTCAGCGGCGTGGTAGGCTGGGACGATGGTCCCCCCGCCAGCCGAGCCAGGCGCCTCCGACGGATCTGCAACGGAGGGAATAAAATAACAGCAAATTCAGGAGTTTGTTTGCATATCTGCATGCACACACACCCCATCAGTGCCCTTTGGTTGTTCACTCCTGTGCAACTGCAAATGCAGAAGCTTTCATTGATAACCTGCTCAACGGAGCTGAGCCTTACTGCCGTTTCCCTGCTCTGCGTGACAACACTAAAACACCCTTGATGTTTAGATTTTAACTATGTATTTGCTGCCTTGGAAAACCATTTGCACTGGAGAACACCATTCTTGTCCCTCGAATGGTTGCATAAGATGAGTTTAACGTTTGCTGCTCAGCAATTTCAAAACCAGTAACACTCCCCCCCATTTATTTTGGCATTTGATGAAACAAATGGCATTAATCTGATAAAAGAGACAATATGGACATGACCTTTGCCTTAATTTCACCTCAGATGATACCAATAAACACATTCATGCTAAAGAAGGTCCAATTGAAAGTTACTAAAGACGACCACTGTCCAAGTTACTCTGAAACAGAAGCAACACTAAAAATGGCCAGAAACACCTTGGGAACTAGAGACAGACAGTAAATAACATAGGAAAGCTTATTGCATAAATAAATTGCTTAACTTTGCCATAAGAGAAGCTGTACACATTAGGGTCTCTAAAAAGATAGTTTAAAATACTTTTTCTCCACGTGTATCTTACAGGTTAATTTTTCAGCTGTTTATCTGAAAAAAACTCCAGAACTGCCTCACCCCTCAGAGGCACACCTAAGAAAATGTCAGCTGAATGTCTCCATATGTTTTTCCTATTGCTGAATACAAATGAAATGTTCATAGCTCACAAAGCTGTACCAAAAATATTACCAGTAAAACAAATCTCCCTGAATTTAAATCCAATTCAGCCCCCTAATTCAAATAAAGTTTTAAAAGCCATTTCCCTATGATTCAACTAATCTATAACCATGATATTCAGATGGCATTCAGAATGGCAGAGAGGAATGGAGAAAAAAAGAAGTACAAACACACACACAAACAGTCCATTTATGCAGAAGTGGCTGAGGGAGAAAGATGAGGATTAGTTATGCAAAAAGAAAAATAAATGTGATATGAAACTTTCCCACAACTGTTCATATTCATTCTCACTAGCTGGTTCCAAATCTGTTGTTAGGAAGGAAATATGTGAGGAGGAAAAAGCAGAGCTATTAATCACCATATTAATCAACTTATTCTCAAATAAAGTCAAACGTTGATTACTCAAACAAGGTCATATCCCTCACAAGGTATGATTTGCACAAAACCTCTCTTCATCATCTCTCGGTGTCGAGCAGATAATTGAGGTCACTTGTGCCACTCAGCATTCCTTCACCTACAGTGCTAGGCTAGATCAATGCCCAAATCACATCAAAAACCAGCTGCAATCATTGCTGTTGAAACAGGAGGACACCAAGACCAACTTTCTGCCTTGTATTCGTCACTCTTAGTCCATCAACCACTCATCTTTCTCATGGAGCAATTCCCCAGACTGTAACCTGCCCTGAAAGGGTTCTGAGAAGGGCAAGGAACAAAGAAACCTGCACAGGCACTGAGCTGCTGTTAGAGAAGATATTGCAATCAAAGCCAATACAAGATTTTCCCCTGCCCCTTTAAGGACGATAGGCAAATTATATTTATCCTCCTTACTGCTGAACAAGTTTACAGTAAAATATAAATAAACTCTGAATATTTTTTCCACTGAGACAGCTTTCACAACTGAGGGTACATTCAGCATTTGCTAAGGACCAGATCTGGTTCCTAGATATCCCGAGTTGTCATTTTCCTCTAGGTTTACATAAAATTATCACAGAAATCAGAAACTCGACCTGAAGATTGGGAAGATATAAGTAAGAGAGGAAAAAAAGGGAGAAACAAAGATATGCTAGAAAGGAAAGGTGCAGCTGAAGGAGAAGTGTGAGAATACAGTATAAAACTGGTGCACACATTCTACCCAGTTAATTCCCTTGTGCCTTAAGAGCAAACAGCATCAAGATGAGGGAAATAAGATGGGTTTTATACTCAGGGCACAGCCTGGGGATCCAGAAGACACGGCTTGTTTGCACAGCACTGGGCACAAATGAGGCCCCCTGACCTGTTGCCTCCACGTAACACAAATAACACGTTAAAACTGCAGGAGTTCACAGTGACCTGTCCTCATTTCAGACAATGACTCTCCCCATTACCACAAAGAAACACATAGCTGGGTTCTTGAAAATATTTTCTTAGGAAAGCTTAGGGTACCTCAGTAATACCCAACCCCTGATTTCATCAATAAGTACTTGCAATCGTGGCACACGATGAAGCTGTTACGTATCATCCTATTACCTAACAGTGACAAGTTATTTGATACTAATTATTACACAAGCTATGGGACAAACGATGCCTATCTTCTCCACAGAGCAGAACGCCCTAATACACAGGTTAAAAGGTTAAGAAAAAAAAGAAATATCTAATTGGCTGAATGGGAAAAGCACATTTTTTTTAATTCGTACAGTTTCTGCTGGACACATCTGGACCATGACTTTGAATAGCAGCTTTCAGAAATACATTTTGGATGTTACTGGACTTCCTAAAAGCTGTTAGCTGGACACACTACAACAAGCAATGTAAAAATAACACTCTGTTAAAGACAGTTAAGTGATAATTTGATTATGCAGCAGACCAATAAAGGCATTACCAGGAAGGCTGGTCCTTCAGCCTCACTCAGTTTACAAAAAAAGTCTGTGTCAACATCTGCTTTAGTGGCTGCTGCTTAGTGAGATTGTAAGGAATTTTTTTATTCTGCTATAATCATACAGTACCCTTTATTGCACAGATTTGGAAATGTGGGTGGATAGATGGATAGCTTCATTTTTGTTATATTCATTAGAGCATGTTAAGCTGGTTTAAGAAATGCTTCATTTTATGGTGACAGTAGTCATGTTCTACGCTCAGAAAACACTACTCAGAAATCATGTGTTAGAAAATACTAAGTTTGTATATTTTTTCCTACTTTATGCCACATTTGGCTTGACTCTGCTTTTTTCTACGTAGTCCCTTTTCTGATCTAGTGCTATCTATCACTCGTGCTAAAATTCACACGCTAAGAGCTTCTTTTCTCCCTTCCCAAAGATTTTAGCATGGTCTGCAGTGAATGACACCTTCTAGAGCTTTAACATTGTCAACACTGAGAAAATTCCAGTGAGAGACACCATTGATAGCAGTGGAAAATACCTTCTTGAAGCTAAAATATATTCTATAATCCCAAAGCCGTTATCAATTGTCCCTCTCTTATTTTTAAGTCACAACCTGTTAACGTTATACTTGATTGTTGTTTGATATAAGAAGATAATCTAATCTACAAGAAGCTTGTAATTAATTTCAAGTTAAGTGTTTTTTCCCCATCAGTCACTGCCAGATAAGAAGTTTGAATCAGAAGTCACATACAATCTATTTTAGAAGGCTATTTTTCCATGTAGTCCACCTCTGATCAAGGGTCCATTGCCCCAAGTATAGTGGAGATGTGAAGGAATATTAAAACAGACTTGGCTCTGACTTTTCAATGAGGGGTCCATTAACAATAAAAAGTGACAGCGTGACTCTCTTAAAATGATACAAAATTAAGTTTGTCTCAAGCAATCACCTAAAAGACCAGGCAGCTTTGGTCCTGGCTGAACTGTACTGGAAAGACACAGAAAAACTTGAGTCACTTGAGACAAACATTTTGCCAGCAAAGGTAGCTGAGTCCCTACTGGAGAACTCATTTTCTGCAGCCTCAGTTCCACAATGCAGTGCTTTTGATGACGTTGGAACTCTCTGAAGCAGTGACACAAACAAGCTTACATAGGTGAAATAATTCTGAAATTAATCATAAACCACCTCACAATCAAACGCAGCTTAACACTCACAAGAACTGCATGTAAACAAAGCACTCATTAAATACACCTATAAAATTAGAGATCCCTTTTCACAGTAGCAATTATAACACTAGGGTCCTATCCCACTCTTCACAACACGGGAGTTGTACTGCTCAGTGCTTCCCCAGTGTACAAGGACCTTCACCAAGGTTGGACGTGACGATCTTAAAGGTCTTTTCCAACCCAAATGATCCTATGATCAAGTAAACAGCATGACGTGTTTCCTCCTCGCTCCTGCTGCAACACAGTGGGATTGCTAAATCATGGCACAGAACATAACCGAAAACTTCTTGGAATATAAACATGAGTGACAACAGCAGCCACCTTGCTCTACAACCCCACCATGAGACAGGGAGAATATTCTCCCTGGAGAATAAGTGCAGCCAGGAGCCTGTGCTGCAGCTGGTCCCACACAATACACTTTGATGCATGCAATACACTTGAATATGAAAACACTACTTTAAACAGATAAGGGAAAAATTTAAGTTGGATGATTTAGGCGTGACACTGGGAATCTCCCTACATCCTGAGCAGTTCCAAAATCTGAGTCTGTATTTTAAAAAGGAAAACAACAGCCTTTAGATGAAAGAAACAGGAAACAGTTGGCGTTCTATCACATCAGATGTTGGTCAATCACAACATAACACCTATAACTCTCCAATAAGTGAACAAGAGGTTGAACAAAAAGAGTAAATCAAATCAGAAGACTGGCAAGCCTGTTCCAAGCTGTTTCAAGAAGAAAAGATGTGAAATATAAGACCACAAGCACACCCCTTGCTTCTCAGCAAAAAGCCTGAGGAAAAAAGATGTTCAGTGTTTTACTGTGTTAAGAAGTAGGGGTTTTTTCAGTCACACACAGAGAACATACAAAACGCCGAGTGCTGAACACAGAGAGGAGGCACTCTCCGAACAAAGCCTACCTGGCGGAGGGAAGCAGAGAATAAACGATTAACCGGGGGAGAGCAGGGCAGCCCCACCGGCCAGCCCGGGGCCGCGGGTCAGGGACAGCACGGGGAAGGGAGCCACACGACCCACGCCGAGCACAGGCCCCGGGCGGAGGCAGGACCGCCCCGGTAACACATTCCTGCCCCCCCGGGGTCGCCAAGGGGGCCCAGGAGGAGCCCGGCGCCCCCTCCCCGGGGGCCCGCCC
>VZRW01000914.1:667045-679755 GCA_013398125.1 Aegotheles bennettii | reverse complement strand
GCGTGGATAGCCCGGCTGCGTTCGGCGGCTGGAGCCTCCCCGGTTCGCGGGGTCTGTGCGTGCTCCGCTCCCTTAGAGCATCAGCCGGCACCCTGCGGGCTCTGTGCCCCGAACACCGAGGGGAAGGAGGGCGCTGAGCCCCCGCTGAGCACAGGCCCTCATCCCTCCCTGAGTGTGCTTTGCACCTGAGGTATTTTTTCCCTTTTTTGTATAAAAACACAAACTTTTCTGCCCCTAGTGCTTTCATTTTATCACAGATTTGTATTTTCGTGAAAGATACTAATCTTTTCCTCATCTTCCCTTCCCCTTGCTTTAGAACAACCCTGCAGCTGGATGCTGAACAGCCAGGGGCTGTGTGGACTGCGGGCAAAGCAGCCGCTCCCCCAGCTCGGCTGGGCTGAGCACTGGTGCTGTGTGCAGGTGAAGCAGGAAAAGGTTCAGGGAAGCTGCTTGTTTGGAAGAGGACAAAAATATGGGAGTTGCATCAGCAGATTTTTGCCCAGGATGAACAGTCACTGATGATAAGATGTTAATAAACTGCTGTGTGCAGTGTGGTTTGACTCAGCGGGCAAAAGAACCCCATAAATCAGGACAACAGGATGTTGGTAAGGTGCAAACAAATTGGTCTGTATGAACAATGGGTAGGATTAATGCATAAGCATCCCACAAGCACTGCAAATAATTATAAGGTAATAAAATCAATCAGATTTTTTTAATGTGTAAGAGGCAGACACAATATTTAAGATGAGATGTTTCATTTGTATTTAGAGAAAGCAGATAAATTGGTTAGCATATAAATGAAATTAGGGGAAGCAGTTTTGCCACTGTAGTAGCTTCTCATCCTCAAGATCTCCAAAGCATCCTCAAGCAAGTTCTTCATAGCATTACTTGTTTTCAAATCAGCAATTTGAAGTAGGAAGGTAGCAATAAGTAATATCACTGCTGATAGCTCTTCCATATTTCTAGCAGTAAGGACTTCCTATTAGGAGCCTTACTAATTAACTGTCACACTTCTAGTCATACAGGTTTCTAAGGTCTCATTTTTATGATTCCTACTTGAAGTCTCTCTTTGTAACTACTAACAGAGTTCTTAAGGTCGTCATTGCCTTTCTGTATTGCTTCTCATGCATATCTTATTAGAGTGCTCAGCTTAAAAGCTGTGGGGTTTGAGAATATCTGCAATATTTAACACCTAAAATACTGCTGTTAGGAACCCCTACAATTTAAATAGGTACAACACGTTCCAGAGGTGCCACCTAGTGGGGTAGTGAAGTAATTGATTTCAAATAAATGAAAACTACTCAGTTCCAGAAAGAAAATGCTGTCAGAATCCACAGAATAAACACCAGGCATTTTACTGGTGGTTCCCCAAATTTCCCTAACCGTATAAGGTCTTTTCTTCATATTTTGGAAGCTAGCTTAAATTTACATAGTTCTCGTATTTATGGGGGGGTTAATCTACACAAAAAGTCCTCCAGGCTTCAATGAATTTTGGCTGCCTCTGGTGGCAGCTTTAGGAACTCTGAACTGACAAGCAGTATCAGAAAGTTGGTGTTACTTATGCTTTAAAATGTCAGGGAATATTTTAGACTTTTTTTTGCATGGAAAGCAGTTAAGTTACTAAGTTTAAGTTAGGTTTAATCAAAATCTTTCCACTAGTGACAAGATCACTGCGATATTCATTTTACCAACAATACACAGCATCTCCTTCACATGAAACTGCCAAGTTGATCTGACCGCTTGCATGTGCTTACCCAAGGCAGAATAAAACCTGCTCCTCTATGCAATGCTAAACAAGGTCAAAAAAAAGCATTTGACCTAATTGAACAGATGTATGCAAATAAGTCTTAACTAAAGAAGCATTGTTTTCACTCTGAATATGTGCTTAAAGCGTCCAATTATTTTGCAGACTGGAATCTACATGGATTACTCAGACGTATCTTCATTTTTCTGGGATTTGATCACAGCCTGGTTTCCTCTGGTAAGCTGAACTTAATTATTTTGAGAACAAAGCAGCTATGGCACAATACAGGACCTTACATTACATGTTTAAGATACAAACAAGTGGAGTTAGCTAATAGTCTACATCTTCTAGAGAAGCATTTTGAATAATAAATCTGTATCCTTTGTTGTCTGCTTCCTTTGTTGGCATCTTCACTTCCTCCTCACATCATTCCCCCTCTTTTGTTTGATGTTGGCATGCCCCTTCAGAATAGGCAGTTTTTCTTGTTTTGATTTTGACTGTTGGTCAACTAGAGACCCAAGCCATATCACTTGTGCTGGGCTTTTTTTTCCCCTCTAAAAGCACGTTCAGAAGTCAGGTACTGTAAGATTGGTTTGGGTTTAGGCATTTATTTGCAAAAATCAGATCTTAAACACTGGCAACAGCAGACATTTCCTGAGCCAGAAACATCAGCCCACTTAGGTTAATAGGTACACGGGATCAGATCTTGTCTGTACAGCCATCACTGGTCATGAGGATGCAGTCTCCTGTGTGTAGCTGCCTCTCCGTGTAGGAATCAGTACACATATATCAAGCTCTCTTGAAGACCTGTTTACATACTTGATTCTCACAACGGAGCTCCTACCAAAAAAACAAAGAAAAGTATAGATATATGTAGTAATCAAAGGAGCTGCTTCTAAAAGTGAATATAGATCCTTTGCTATGACTACTGACCACCACCCTGTTACCATGCTAACCATTTATGCTTAACATTCTGAATTTAACCATGCATTACAGTGAAGCAATGAAGTTGTCCCATCTAAATGGTATATGGCAAATACTACAGAGCTGGAAGGACAATTGTGCATACCATGACCACATTATAGATCTTATTTTTGTCATATAGAGACAGATTTAGTAGAAATCTGAAGTAAATACCAGGTGGAGGTCATCTCCTTCAAGCCAGTGAGTCCAGCCCCTGTTGTTCTTCTCACCAGTCTGGACACAGACAAGTTTGTCATTTTCCCAGGTAACTAGGCTCTGTGGAAGAAGAAACAAAGAAATGTTTCTGTGTGCCTATCTCAGTTCTGCAGTATACTTGCAGACAATGCCCTTTTTTCCTGCATAAAAGGGGACCTAAATACCACTCCTGCAGGAAAGTGAAACTCCTTGTCCGTAACTCAGGCTCCTACCTCCTACTTCCTCTACAAATTCAGCTCAAGCAGCTGGATTGACCGTAGCATTTTAATTTTGTCATGGCCTCTTGATTTTATATATTTAGTCTTACCTTGCATTTTCTGTTATCCAGGCCTTTGTTATCTTCTTCAAACTCTTCTCCAACTTTGAATTGAAGCAAATAGTCTCTGAATGTGCTAGTGGTATGGATATAAAATGAATCACCATCTTGTTTGATCACTTTCTGAGGCTTCAGCATTTTTGCTATCTTGCGTGTTGCAAAGTCAATACCTTGGACAGGAGGTAAAAATGTCAGAGTTGTATTTCTCACCAGCCATTTTGACATCTAGGACTTACATTTCCTACTACTAGAAGCATTCTTTGTTTGACCTTACTGCTATGCCTGGCTTTGTTGTTTGTCTGGATTGTATTTTTTTGTTTGTTTAAAGCTGTATGTTACACAGATCAAGTCACGTTCTTGTACATTTTACTCTTTGGAAACCACTTTACTCAGTTGCACAACTCCTGTGCAAGATTTGTAGGACTTTGAGTCAGAAGAGTCCTTTTGGGAATGGGGGAGTTGTGGCCCACACAGACATCCCAAGCTTCATCTCAGACTTACCCCCTGCTTAGCTAGAGGGAAGAGTTAATGCCTGTTCTCATCCTTTGTCAGAGGAAAGGCATTATGTGAATTCACAAGAAATCTTCACACTCTATAACCTAAATAGGGTAAAATTAAGGGCAGTCCTAAAATGAATTACTCAGGCTTGTTTTCAGGACATGCCACTTGCTATTAACGCTTTTTAGTCACAGTAATGAAAGAAATATTTTATAAGCTGTTTAAAGTTAAATGACACTAAGCTAAACGACTGCCTGGAAGTGGCAAACACGCAAGCAATTTTTTGTCACTTAGCATTTAATTAACCCTAGACAGATTTTCTGTAATTTTGTGCTCAAAAGGAAGAGAAACTGAGTGGATAGGGCAAAGTCTTCCCTTTTAACAAGTACTAGCGTGAGAAATTCCTGAAAGCTGCAAGGACACTTGGGTGATGGGCTGAAGTATAGTTAATGTTATCAGTTTATCAATAAACAAAGATTCTTCCATTGTTTTTCAGAGGGGGGAAAAAAAAAGCTTTACCAATATCTCAGTTATAGAAGAACTCAGACCCCTAAAACTCAGGAGGACCCTTATGGGTGAAAGGAGGAAGGATAGAATCAGGTGTTTTCACCTACCTAAGGCCACCATATAACCTTCAAAGTTGTCATTGCTGATAAGGTTCCAGGTTCCGCTGAAATCCACAGGCATTGCCAGGCTGTAGGAAGAAGATACAGTCAACCTCTGACCAAAAAGCAAAAAATGAAGAAGTAATTTTCCAACCAGGCCTTATATAAAGCAGATTGTGGGTGGGATTACATCCCAGAGCCTTTCTGATGGAGGGAAAGGGTACTACTGCTGAGCCAATAGGTGAGAGGGTATCTGCAGATCAGCTTTGGCTGCGTTGGAGGGAAAAGTTCACAGCTTCTGAAATCTGTGTGTGGAGCAAATGTTAATAGCCCAAGAGTTGCAATGCAAACCAGAAACTGATTCAAACCATTTGTGTCCATCTTACATGCTTCAGAGGAAATAATGGACAGATTTTGTCTGTATTAAAATTTCCTGCATGAATATTAGATCTGTGGCTTTATGATCTGAAATCTACGTATTTGTTGAAAAGGTGATGTACCCATATGTGCTATGTTTGAACAGACAGGAATTGACTGTGAAGCAGTGGGTGATATCATATCAGCAAATGTTAAAGTAATACCTATGACACAGTAATAGAGATAAGTGTTGTATCTTATTGGCTAATGTCTGGTGTGAACAGTAGGCTGCATCTTTGTCTAGTGATTATAACAGAGAAATGAAAGACAAATCTTTTTTGTCTATGTTATTCTCTGATGTGACTCTCAACATAGCTCCACTCTGCCACGGTTTACCTGTTTGTGTTCTGTTTTTTTTTAAAGCTGTTAGTTATATTCTAGTTAAGTGAATATACATATACAAATTCTTCATTTTCTCAGATGTCTTACCAGCTAGAAAGATAATATTTTGTTAAGAAAATTAAGTTTCCCTGAACTTTAGCTACATTTTTGGAGCTGACAGTTTGACCTATATGACTCAGAATCATATGAAGAGGAAATTAGGACGTCAAGGCTTGTTTCCTGCTTGCAGATGGATATTGTTCTCTAACCTAAACGAAACTAGGATTGGCACAGAGAAATGCGAATTAATGTTTCCTCTGGACTCAAATAGTAACTTTTCACCCATAAATTGTAATTATGAGGTTATGGTGGTAAAGCATTGTTGCAATACTACTGACTCTTCCAAGTAGAGAGAAGTCAGTATTTGGATAAATTCCATGTAAAAGCCTGAATATAACATTTTAATTGCTAATTAAAATTATACAGATTGTCTGAGAGGTGCTTCTTTCTGTAAACCAGTACTTAACCTCAAACTAAGATTTACAAAGGGGACTAGGGTTACTATTTCAAGCCTCAGTCAAGGAATTGCCTATGGAACTTTTTGTAAGAACTGCCAAGTGCCCTGGCCACATCCTATGATGGTTTGTTTCTTTCTCCCCTACAAATTCCCAATTTTCTTTTTGTGGCAAGGATTTTTTTTCATTTCTATCTTAATTGCTGTGCAGCATTGAGCGCCTAGAACATTGCATCCAGGATGTGGCCTCATTACATAAGTAGATAAAGTGGTTCCTACTGCTGTTTCAGTATTTATAAAATATTTTGAGTCTAAATTACATGTGTGGTGTAATTTGTGGTGTTCTCTTAACAGAGCAGAACCAAATGCAGTGATTTTTAAAAGAGCCTTATTTTTGGTTTTTAGAACATCTGTGAATGCATAATAACTCTTTTATAGTTGTTCAGTGAACTGCATTATTCACAAACTTTACATTTTCAAGTATAGAGATTCTCTTTTAGATCTGGTCCACTCTTGAAAGTTGCATCTAACACTTTTGAGTAGGCCACATTACTGTCTCAGATGCTCATATTTATAATGGATAGGGACAGTGGATTGTCACTGTGCACTTACTTCTAGTGTTGTAACAGGCAGGTTTCTGGATCCCACTAGTAGAACAAAAGATCCATACTCAGCAGCCAGTTCAATTTTTGAACAATGTTCTGTTTTGTATAGACAAAACTGTACTGACATCATTCTACCTACTTAAAAACCATGCCGTCAGCAGACACCAGATTTGGTTAATAACAGGATGACTCAAATCAGCATATTACATGCAATTTATTTTATTGAAAGACCCATCATACATAACTACATACCCATAACTACATTTAAACCTGATGTTTGAAGACCAAAGCTTTATAAAACATCCCGCTGAATCTGCAGCTTCTCTAGAATTATACAGAGTGCACCAACACACACCAGCATCGTTATGTAGAAAAATAAACCTAGATGTAAAGTGCAGTTTTACTCTGAAAAGTGACCACATAAATAGGGTGCTTTCCCATTAGAAAGATCTGTTTATTCAGAAGCACACTGGTTGACTTGAGTGCTGAAATCTTTATGACTGACAAGAAGAGAGAGCAAGAAAGACAGTGAGCAAAAGAGAAAAGCGTGTTCTGTCCTTACCTACTCATCATCAATAATATTGTTATCCTCAGTTATGGCAGTTTGATTGCTAAGGTGTCACGGGGGGCATAATTTATCCTTCAGTACGTTTATTACTATTGATAATAAATGAACTCAGCCTCATTAGCAAAGGACAGTGTAAGCTTGCCTCAGCTCTAGGGGAAAAAATAGCAGGCAAAGCACATTTGATGCAGGAATCACCAAGAAAAAATCCTCAGAATCCTTGATGCTGCTTTCTGTCACAGTGCAGTTACAGATGCACTTCTGGGTTGTGACTTAATTTTATTACATCAGTCTCCTTGTAGATTCTCTGCAGACAGCCACCACTACAGGCTGGAACTAGTAGAATGATGTTCTAGTGTATGGTGATTGCAGAATTTCACGTGGGTCTCCAAATTTGCATGCCTGACACTAGCTCCACCAAGGGGTGCAGGTTTTCTTGATAGTGTCTTGACTGCCCTGCTGGGTTTTCTATGAACCCTGGAGGTCCTAGGGCCACCCATGATATTCTGCATTTAGTGTCCAGCTTCCATACTCCCCCTAAGCTCCTAGGGAAGCCTAGAACTCTGCCTCAGCCCTTTGGGGATCCAGGGAAGGAGGATGACAGGTTGTTACAGTTATGATCCTGGAACATGTCTCTGGTTCTAGACTTGCCCAACAGCATCTAGGCTTCTTGCCCTGAGAGTCTCTCGTTTTGCTGGATTTGTTGACTCTGAACAGAGTCATCTTATGGAGAGACTATGAAAAAGCTGTTGACCCATTAGGTAGCATCTTGGAAACCTTGGCATTTTTAATAAGGCACATAATCCAAGCAAAAACAGGATGACAGCAAATAAAGGGAGGTAGAATTCTATCACCATAACATTCACAGTACCTCTCTAATTTATATTCACATAATACAAATAATACATTCAAAATCACATTTCTAGCAAAGAAAAACATTTCACTTATGTATAGCCACGATGGCAGACAAACAGGCTGCATACGTGAAAGGCAGGCAACTCAAAGCATGGTATATTTAGCACCACTTCAGCCAGAAGTAAATTTTTCCCTTCCAGGACAGATCTAAATAATTTCTTTGAAGTACACCACATGTTGGTAATTTTTTTGAAAATGAGCTGTATAGATTTAGGACCAGTAAGTGGTACATTTTGCAATTAAATGGCTTTGCTAAGACACCATAAGTTATTAAAAATATTTGTGCTACTATGTTATAAATAGCAGTCAGAGCAGTCTGAGTTAAAAAGTAATCAGAACATTTTGTTTGCTCACATGTAATTCTCATATGCAAGTCTGAATTCTTATACTGAGTTCACTGCACTGTGACAAAATGTTTAACTGTGAAAAGCTTACTATTGGATTTAAAAAAGATGGCGTAGGTCCAATTACTGAGTGCACCAGACCTCAACAGGAACTACATATGTACTAAAGCCACAGAATTAGCCCACTATTTATGAAAAAAACATAAGTAGACACAAAAACAACCCCTAAGAAACACATTTTCCTGTACCCAACAGAAGCTTTTTTCACAGCAGAAATTAAGTTGTGTAGTGCCTGTTAGTTTTTGGGTTCACTTGCATGTTTCTGTAAGGGAGCCAAGACAACCCCAGCATTCCTGTCTTCACTCTCTGGACTATACAGATTATTTTTTTCTATGTATGCTTGAACTACATCAGGCACTAGGTAACGAATGCTCTGGCCCCTCCGCAGTGCTCTCCTAATCTTGGTGGAGGAAATGTCATTTGTGATCCATTCTTCCACAAGGTGAATGTTATTCCTATGTCTCCACAAAATATCCGATTCATAGATGAATTTCTGAACAGTGTTTCCAGCCCTACTGATGCATACAAGGCCATGATTTTCCACAATTTCAGTGATGTCTTCCAGCTTCCATAGATTAGGGATCCCAAATGATTCCAGTATGTCACTTCCACAAAGCAGTTTAACTTGTGGGACACCTTAAAAAGAAAAATAAGTGAGAAACAGGGCTTGGTTTAGGCCACCAGATTTTAGCTAACTTGACGGGGACATTTAATTTCTATGCTACCTCTCTATGTCTTTGGTTAAGACGAGACAATGGAATGAAATAAAGATTCAGAGTATATAATTTATAATTAGTAACCTCGATACAGGATTTTTCTGAAAAAAAGTTATGGGAGTCCCTTTGTGCAAAAGGACTGGAAAATAAACTCTAATATGCTCATTTAGCCTTGGGATGAATCAATCACTGTGAAGCTCAAACTAAAAAAAGTTTAGTTTAGGGAATAAACTTATTCAGTGAAATCACAACCAAGAACCAGCATCAAAAAAGTCATCAGGGCAATTCCCTTGGAATAGCATTAAGCATTTCACTTGCAAACAGACGTAACTTTTTATATCTGGACTCTGATTTTTCTTTTTAACAGGGTCATGCCTATTTGGCTCCTGTTTCCTCTTCCGTCCTGGCTTTGTTAAAGGTATGGCATTCTGCAGACTATTAGTGGGATCAGGAGATAAAAGTTTTTGATGATGGTACCTGCAAAAGAGATGTGTTTTAGGTATTTTAAAGATGTAGGAGAATATAGAGAAGAGTATGACATGCTAAATAATCTTTCACCACTTCCTCCTGCTGTACTTTCACAGACAATCCATTCAACAACTGATCTGCTGGAACGGGGACTTGTGAGAACTGGGTCATAAGATGGTCAAAATGCCAAGATTTCAAAGCAACAATTACAAGGTTGGTTTCTTTTTTAATGAAAATTTGTTTTAGAAAGAAGAACCTCAGTGACATAGGAGTGTCTCAAAGAGTATAAAACTTAAAAAGATTATTCCTTCAGACAATTCCCATGCTAGCCTTTACATACACGAATGAGCAGCATAGCACGATTGGACTCAAATGAGAGAAGCTTGTGTAGTGCTGTCTGCCCTGTTCAGGTCTCTGGTCCCTCCTCATGAATATATTTTCAGTACAAAAACTGAACAAAGCCTAAGAAACAATGTATCTTAATTGTTCACAGGCTCATTTTTTGTACATTTAGGACTAATGGTGCAATCTTTCATTTACAATGTTCCTATAAATAGTAATTCTGACTTCACTGAGTCTATTCATATGATTTGGGGTTAGCCTGCTACTGTTCTAACCTATTAGAGCTAACACCATTCCTTATCCTTCTATAGGTTCTTGAGACTTTTTAGGGATTGGCTAAAGAATACCTTAAAACTTTTACTGTTTCCAACCACTCACTCTGGCTGCTCTCCCAATCATCAACTTCCACCCAGTCTGAGTTTTTTGTAGCTAGTTTTGCCATAGTTACTCGGTGGTGTGCACTGATCAGACCTTTCTTCTTATATGCATCACCTACTGGTGAAATGATTCCTTTGATTACTTTGTATTTTCCTGTGGAAAAAGCACATTGCACAAGAACACGAAAAGTGGTTGAGCAGATGTTACTTCCGCTGTGTTGTATAACCATTATCCATTGCAATCTTTAAGAACAGCTCTGACAGCTGCCCAGTGGAAAAGTACCGTACACTTCTGCCATTGGTCAAGGCAGCACCATTAAAGATTTAGTAAGATATATTAGAAAGATGTATTTCTGTAAAGAAAAACTATAAAACTCATGCTTTAGCTCATTAAAGTTAGTAATAAGCAGCACATATATAAGACTGTTCTCTCATGCGTTGGGCCTGCATGATTTTGTACGATTCACTCACACATACCAGCTTCAGTATCTAATTAGTGCTTCCAAGAATATCTGCCCCTGTCAAACAGGCATTCACATACACAAGATATTCACCTTAACATTTAAGTGTCTAGTTATCAGAGCTGTTTCGAACAATATAAATTACCACACTACCTGTCTCATGGAAGTAGTCTTTAGCCAGCTCAAACAGCCTCAGATGCATGTTGGTAATGGGATTGAAGGACCCACAGGCCAGCAGTACTACTTCAGTCTTCTTGTCAGGGTCTTCCATAGCCACTCCTCACAGCTACAGAGCCAAGTGGAGAATGTTGGTGCTAGTTACCAGCCACTACAAGAAGAGACCAGATCAAAAAACAATTATTCCTACTTATTTGTGTTGCCAATAAGCAGATTTCAAGATCAAATTGAACACTGTGTTTTCCTCCCATCACATTTCTGTGATTGCTCACGTGATCCTGTGTTATCCAATTTTGAACTTCAGTGAAAATCAGGTGAAATATTGGTGAAAATAAGGACATTTCACTACTTATCTTTGTCACTGCTCCTCACACTCCAGGGATTTTTCTCCCTTCTCTTTCATGAGAATATTCTGGCTTGCCAAGACGGTTTCCCCTAGCCTGGCCCTGAACAAATGAGAACTGGAATATGTAATGGGCCATGCTTGCTGTTTGTGAGATGCCCGAGACATCTGTGTGGAGCACTGAATAGTCTGCCATTGTTTCTACAGCAACATCCCTGCCTGCACAAACCCACAAGGTCACCCTCACATTCTGTCTCCTTCACAAAGAAGCTGAGTGCTGTTCACAGCGGTGAAATACCATCGCAGCTAAATCTTGTGACAGCTATGTGCAGACATCAAACACCCCTTGAATAAAAGGAAGCCTTGCAAGGGCTTACATTTCGCCAGCGTTAGTGCTTTTCTGTGCTTTCAAGAGTTTCACAGACTTTTAAAATATTCTTTATTACTGCAGAGTCCTTCAGCTTTTGAAGGGTTTGGTGTCAGTTGGAACGCAGCCTTCACAGGGGCTTCAGCTAGGAGAGTTACTATGGGAACAGGCAAGGGAAGGAGTTAGACTTGCTTTTGTAACACATAAAGCCCGACCTTCTAGAGAGCGATTCACGCTGGAAATTTGAAAAGGGTTGATTTCTCCTTAAAAAAAAATTAAAAAGCAAGGAAATGTTCAAATATACAATGCCTTTTCTGGAGTTAGGCAAATGTCCTTTTTCATGCTGCTAGCTAATTTTACAATCTTCAGAAACAGGTGATTATTGCATGACAAACTCACCTTGCAGCACTCCACACCTGCATAGAAACTAAGAATATAAATATAATTTAATAGTTTGCACATAGCCTGTCTCCTAATTTGCACTGACATCCTCTGACTTTTGGGGCAAGCTGTACACTACACACATCACAGGAGAAAAACAGATTTAGGTTCCAGTGATGATTAAAGCCTACCCACTGCCCGAGCTGTACATGGAACTAAGCCTGTTCTTACACTATAATACAGAATATATAATAACATAAGCAGTTTTGATGAATTACATCTAATTTGGCACTGCTTGACACAACTCTTAATTATTGCAGTTTGACAAGATCCAAACGAGCAGCCCAGCTCCTGCTACAGAGATGGAAGAGATCCCAGGTAAGGGTTTAGTTTCACAGTCTTAAAATAATTACTACTATTTTACACCAAGTATTAAATGAAATATTAGTAAAAGCTCTCTACAGAGACTTAAGATGGGGAAACAAAGTAAAACAGCTCTCAGACTGTGGATGTCAGACATCCTGGATCACTTCCCCTTCTTCAGAAGGGAAGCTGAGATGCCGTGTGGTCTATTCCTGTACATACAGGAGTTATATTCCTGTACACACAGGATTACACCTAATCCCACCATGCTTATCCCTAATCCCACCGGCACTCGGCGTGTCCTGCTCTGCCCAGCTGGGCTGACGGGTACTCGCACCAAAACCCACCCGAGGACCCTCTGGGGCGGTTCTGGAACCCGGTTCTGGAACCCGGTTCTGGAACCCGGATAAGCGGGTCCTGTGGCTGCGCTTTGGTCCATCTCATCCCTATTTCAGCGGTCGGTGTTCACCAAACCGCTCATCGACTGCACCACCGAGCGCTCGGCTCCCGGCCCGGCTCAGCGCCCTCCTCCCCGCACCTCCCCGACCGCGGGGGCCAGGGCCAGGGCCAGGCCCCAGCCCAGCAAGCCCAGCCCAGCCCAGCCCAGCCCAGCGCTCCCGCCCCGGCCCGAT
>VZRW01000914.1:654189-666924 GCA_013398125.1 Aegotheles bennettii | reverse complement strand
GGGCCCTCGCTCGGCCCGGTTCTGCCCGGCCCCCGGCCCGGCTCTGCCCCCAGCCTGGCTCGGCCCGCGGGTGCGGGCGGGATCCGCTCCGCCAAGGAGGGAGTGGGGCGGGCAGGCGGGACTCGCGTAGCGCCTCAGCTCCTTCTTCAGCTCCTTCCTCGGTTCTCGCCGGGCCTGCCCGCTCTCCTCTGTCAGAAGGTGCCGGGCAGCGGCTCTTGGGCCCCTGCCTTCCCCAGGGGTATCCGGCCCGTGGTGGCTGCCGTCCATCGGCTGGTGGCTGCTCCGGTTTGGCACCCAGAGAAGCACGGGGCCGCTGTGGGGGTGCCCCAGCTTCCCCCGGGTTGGCATCCACAGCCCCTGCATCCGCGTTGTGTCCCTTGGGTTCCCAAGGGCCGGAGTTCCCAGAGCGGGATGTGTTGTTCCGTATAAGGCACCTCAGCCCCGCAGCGATTCCTGCTGGGTTCCGACCTCTTCCAGCCTCACGTGCTGGGGCTGTTGGAGTTACTGCTTTGGGAGCTGCCTCTTGCTACAGAGAGAACAACCCCATACACCCAGCCTAAAATTCCCGTTATTTCCACTGCCAGTGACATCCCCTCATCAGGAGATTGTAGAATTTTATTGATACTTGGAGCGTTTTTAAAAAGAGTTTTGAGTTTTTGATGCAAGACAATAAAATGTTCTTTCTCTTAGGAGTGTCATGTAACAGCATTTTCATGTGAAAACCAAAAATGGCTTCAAGGGGAACGACAGAGACCAGTAAACTGAAACAGAACTTGGAAGAGCAGTTGGACAGATTAATGCAGCAGCTTCAGGATCTGGAGGAATGCAGGTAATAAAGATGTTTTCCTCTTATATGGTAATATCTTAATTGTTTGGCAAAAGAAAGTGGTATCTTTCAAAAGTCCTGTGGGGTTTTTTGCTTTGTGTTTTGCTGTGGCTTTATTTTTTTATAAACTAGGTAAGTCGCTTGTGTTCTGAAGGGCCTTTTTATTATAAGTGATTTCATGCAAACAACACGAGCACATGGGTGGCTGGGGGGCAGTGCAAAACCAAGAGAACTGAATAACAGCTAAGAGGAATAGAGCAGAATAATCTGAAGTGATGTGAATGTTATCTGAGGAAGCATGTTTCATGGTGTTACCTGATGTCTTGTTGGATCCTCTTTAGAGAGGAGCTAGATGCAGATGAGTATGAAGAGACTAAAAAAGAAACTCTGGAACAGCTGAGTGAGATCAATGACTCCCTGAAGAAGATTATGTCTGGAGATATGACTTTGGTGGATGAGCTCAGTGGCATGCAACTGGTAAGGATGATGTGTTACTAAAAAATGTGTTTACATTTTGCCTGGACTCAATGGAACTGAAAATGGATACAAGTGGCTCATTACAATTTTTAGACAGGCACATGTGGAAGCCAGTTCTATAAATCTAATGTTTTTATTATTTAATATATGCTTACCCTTAGAAGAGCTGTAATCATCAGTGTGGGCATTAAAACTGCTAAAGATAGCATAGCACATCCATTTGTGATGTGCTAATGTCAGGAAGATGTTGAAAATGATTAGGAATTAAGACTTGGACTGTAATGAAACATTTCACAGCTCTTTCTCTGTGTAGTTGCACTAATTAGTGGATTTTTCAAGCCCTGCATAAAGGTCATATATTTTTTCATCTCACTTCCATGGTTATGCAAAAAAAAGAAAAGCTTTCTTTATCAAATGATGTGGTGGATACTAATGATGCTTTCCAGCCTTCATTAATCTTGTCATGCAGCTATAGCTTGTGACTATTAGTTTTAATAATTCTTGCCCTTTTTCTTGTAGGCAATACAAGCAGCCATCAGCCAAGCGTTTAAAACTCCAGAAGTAATTAGAATGTTTGCAAAGAAACAGCCAAGGCAATTGAGGACAAGGTTGGCAGAGGTGAAGGTTTCTGTTTCACTAAGAACTGTTTATTTGAGCTATACTGATTTAAATATGTAATGATTGTAAGGAGAGCATCGAGTGTGCTAGAAACCTTGATGGCGGCATCATAAGAAGACAGAGAAGTTCTCTTTCAGAATTTATTCAGTTTTAAATGTTCCTTGAGGCAATGGGGACAGCAGTGTGTATTTCTTGAATTATCTTCTGTCTCGCTGCTTGAAAACAAAAATGTGATTAACAGTGAACTGATTATAACTGCAAATATAAAATTTGATGACTTGAGTCTAGGTAGCTGTACCCCTTACTTCCGTAGCTACCATACTGAATGGTGATACTTTTAGGCTGTTGCATTACTCAGCCTGTTGTGTTGAGTAAAACTAATGGGAAGCTTATAGATTTTTACTTATTTACCACCCCTTCCCCCCCCCCAATATACAGATGGACCGAGACTTAATGGTTGGGAAGTTGGGACGAGACCTGTACACACAGCAGAAAGTGGAAATCCTGACTGCCCTCAGAAAGCTTGGTGAAAAGGTAAGGTGTTGGTGTGATAGGTGAATAGAAATTTCCATCTATATATTGAAGAGGAATTTGAAATAATTAAAATAAGAAATTACAACTTTTTTTTCTGAGCAAATAAGGCAGTTTGCTTTAAAATGCTCTCTTTGGTGGGTCATATGAATAGATCACATGTAAGCTGGTACAAGTTGATATTTATAAAAGCTACAAAACAAGTTTTTTACTGACTAACTACCACCTGTCCACCTGACAGGAACTATCCAAGACTTCTGGCACACACTGAGCTTTACTTACTTTTGTATTGGTGATATTACCTACCTTCAGGTGTAAGATAAATTAGAGAGATGAGTGATAAACTGTTTCCCCAGTAAGTGCATCAGTGGCAGAACAATCCCTGGTTTTTACCACTAGAGGGAGGAAGAGAGGTTGTTATTTCTTTTTGTTGATTGTATATAAAGAAAATGGGTTGCTATGTATCTTTGTACTTAAACTTTCTTAGGAAGTGAGGGGGTGTAATGGAAAAGACCAAGTTGCTGTAACCTGTCATGGTTCATGTATATGCCCATGTAGATGGTGGGGATGTGCACAGTTAAGGTACAAGCTCACAGTTGTGGTCTTTTTTGATTTAGCTCACTGCAGATGAGGAGATGTTCTTGTCAGCAAATGCTGGGGCAGCCCTGAACCAGTTTGAGAAAGTCTCTACTGATCTTGGTAAGTTTTCATTCTCATAACTTCCAATTTCTTTGCCTCATTGAAGCCTGATTTATAGAGATACCTGTGATTCCCATATAAAAGAAAATGCAAACAAAAGATGCATGTAATTAAATTTTTATATATGTTTTTATGTTTTATTAATAATGAAACTCCGATACTATCCATGAGGAAAAAGTAACACAGCAAATAAATCCAGTGCCACATGTCCATAAAATGCCAGGTGTTGGCCACAATGCTGAAGGCTTGAATGGTTTGTCTGAAGCAGAGATACTACTCTTACAGATAAACACACATGATCTTTGCCTTAAATACTCTCTTCAGGAGCACCTTTTCCTCTGCTTAATGCAGAGAATTCTGCAGTTCTTGGCAAATCATCAAAATACAACTTTAAAGCATTCATCCTGCTATGATTGTCATAACTCTAATCACACTGACAAGACCAAAAGTTCAGTTGTAATATGCATTAAATTAGCACAACAGTTCATTCTGGCATTACAGTTAGAACTGTGATGAAAGAACTGTGAATGGCAGGAATGTGCCAGACTAGGTCAGGGTACAAATAAGCTGTTTCTGTGACCTACCTCGTAGTACTCCTCTTGTAAGCAAGGTGAGAACCCCGTTGTATAAAAGGTACTTTGGAGAGCAGAAGCTCTCTCTGTGTGTGATGGGCTGACCTTGGCTGGCTGCCGCGTGCCCACCTACCCATTCCTCATTCCCTCTCCTCAGCAGGACAGGGTGAGAAAGTAAAATTAAAAATTCATGGGTTGAGATAAAGGCAGTTTAATAAAGAAAAGCAAAGGCTGTGCACAGAAGCAAAGGAAAACAAAAGGATTTATTCTCCACTTTCCATAAGCAGGTGATGTCTAGCCACGTCCTGGGAAGTAGGGCTTCAGTATGCGTAGCAATTCCTACAGAAGACAAATCCCCACCTCCTCCTTTCTCCTGGCTTTGATTGCTGAGCATGATGTCAGATGGTGTGGACTATCCCTCTGGTCAGTTTGGGTCAGCTGTCCTGGCTGTGTCCCCTCCCAACCTTCTGCCCACCCCAAGCCTACTGGCCTTTGGGGGTGAGGCAGCCTGGATGCTGTGCCAGCACAGCTCAGCAGCAGCCAAAACACTGATGTGTTATCAACACCGTTTTAGCTACAAGTACAGAGCACAGCACTAGGAGAGCTGCTATGGGGAGAGTTAACTCCATCCCAGCCAGACCCGATAGAATATGACTGGTTTCAGACCTGTCAAGCCAGTATATCTCCTCATTTATTTTTTTTAATTAACTGAAGTGTTCTAGTTTTCAAAATGTAGGTTTGATTTCTTTTGATCTCAAATGTTTTGCCTGATTTAAATTGTATATAAGGAAATTCACAATTTCTACTAATACTTACTGAAAATGTTTTTTCCTCTCATAGGATCTGGAGACAAAGTGTTTGCTCTAGCAAGTTTTGAAGTAGAAAAGGCAAAACAATGAAGAGGTGCGTGAGGCTTGGGTCCCTCTGGTTATAAGCAGCATTGGACTTCTGTTGCATTGCGTTGGTTTTTTCTATATTTAACATGTTGGGGAAAAAAGAAAAGCAAAACAAAAGCAAAAAAGCCCTAAACCTCTTGGGTTCTTAACCAGAAGATATGAACTAAACAGCCTTAAGTGCACTTTGCAACCTTGGTGTCTGTATCCCTTAGTAATATAAGCTCTGAGGCTGAACACTAAGTGGTACTCTAAAAACAAAAGCATGGTGTGGCTGTCTTTGGGAAGACTCAGCTATTTTGAACTTTTCTGAATGTGTATTTCTCTTAACTATTAAAACATTGCCTTTTTGCATGTGGTTGTAGCAAGCAGATCTTTTTCAGGAGCAGCCCTAAGGAGTGAGTCGTTTTTTGGGTGATTCTTCACGTTGCTCTCAAGTTGTCTTAATTCTCCTCTGGACTCCCTGCTAAGCAGTTTGTGCTAGGAATGCACGAAGCTTTGAAAAATTGACATAGTTTATTTGAAATGCCATCTTTCTACAAACTGTTTGCAGAAGAACCAAAATGAGATGGTGTGCTGATCATTGGCTCTTAGCTGCTTGTTTGCTGTGCGCATGAATGAGTGCTATTGTGTTCTCCCCTTGACTGACAAACAATGGAAGCCCTGTAGGGAGACTCCGGGAGTAATTTAACCTTGTGTATTGAAGTGACAGGGAATTGCTAGGAAGTGGCAATGAGAAGCCCTTTCTGTGACCTTTCACTTTAGCTCTGGGTGTATAACTACGTGCTACAGTTATTTCCCAGTATTTCTGAGACAGCATGAAATAGCTTGCAAGTAGAAACAAGTTTTAAAAGAGGGGGGAGCCTCTCATTATGTGATAGGTGCAAGTGTTGCTCAGTCTGCTTATCAGATGGCAGTGGTATGGAGAGGGGAGGGTCTGTGCCTCCACAGGGGAGTTAAAATCTTGAGTAATCTCAGGATGTAGGAAAACTTTTAAAATCTCATATTGTGGAATTTTTAGCTCTGAGTGTAGAGAAACTACTTGGGAATCTAAACGTGTGTTTAACTTGATAAACTAGTTTTTGTAAAAATCAGTATTAGGGATGATGTTCCTAAAGTGCTTGCTGCTTCACACCTTAATTCCATGCTTGTTAGCATTTGGTCTGAGCTGGCTGGAAGCCTGTATTTCACTGAGAATTTTGTCAGCTTGAGAAATGTGGGTTTTGGGTCTGCTCTGCCCTTGGTCTGTATTCAGGTGCTGATCAAATTATATTGGTGACCAAAAAAAGGCATTTCTCAATTGATTTCCATACCTGTTCTCCTTATTTTACCATGAGCTAGAGCAAAGTGTACAGCTTCTGGCTGTAAAAAAAAGAAAAAAAACGTAACTTCATGCAAAAAAAAAAAAGGAATTTCCCTCTATTTCTGTGCAAAAATAGTTCAAACATTAGACAGTTTTGGGTCTTTTGGACTATATGTCTTAACAGGGAGTTAGCACTTCCTTTCTTTGGAGAGCTTCAGAAGTGGAGGAAGCATTACGAAATCTCACTGGCAAAAGGAGCATTTGGCTGTGAGTGTGTTGATGTGCTATTATTATCTGGAACCCCTCAGAGAAAGTGTGACTTGCCAGTCACAGATACAGTCAGTTCCCCATAAGGTGGGACAAAAATATATCAGGAGAAGAAAGCTACTGCTTTGCTGCTCAAACTCCACAAACTATCTGTTTTTTCTAAGTGATAAATTTATTTTTCCTTATATGAGAGCAAAGTACAATATCCAAATGCCACGGTGGATTATGCTAGCTCCAGCAAATGATATTAGAGAGGTTAAACAGAGATACTACCTGTGTTGCTGAGGTGGGAAGCAGATCTTCAGGACAAACAGATTTTGTGCTGGTTTTAGTGACTGGGTATTTTTTTGACGTGTCTTATTTGCATTTTAGGCATGCTTCTGAACTGATTTGTAAAATGTGGTAACTGCTATCACAGCGAGTCTGTTGCTGAAAAGAAAAGGATGGTGATAATACTGAGAAGATCAGAAGAATTCCTAGGGAAAAAATTAGCTTTTTTCCGTCTTGTTAGTGATTTGAATTATAAAAACTAAGAAATACATCTACTAAGAGGATGATACTGAATTGTTTTAGAATTAGAAATGGCTTACAAACAACTTTTAAACCCAAATGTTGGGTAGATTCAGTTCCAGTTTGTGGTTGCTTTTGGCAACAGGGAGTGGGACCTGCATTTGTCAGCAGTGAAGGTGACCCACTGTTTTGAGAAATCAGTATTTAATGGAGTGGAACATCTATGTTTTACCTGTCTCTCATATATCTTAGGCTTTTATAGCTAGACTTGAGCTTCAGTAAGAACTGCCGTTAAATTGAGTGAGTGGAGTGGAAATAGTCTTAAATTTGGATAGTCTATTGCAACATTAATCTCAGTGTCCCGTAGTCACTTAGAGACTAAGTGGGTAGCACAGACTATAAACAGAAAATTAGCATGATCAGTCATAATTTAGATTGCATTTATAGGGCATAGATACCCTGTAAATAAGCAAGTTCATCTAATTGTAAAGTAGGACTGGAGTAGAGTAAACTAGAAAATGTGTTTTTTAGAATGTATTTTGCTTTAGCAGATATCCTTTTGAAATTTAGTGTTTTAGAAATGAAAGGATACACTGTACAGACAGCCTAATTTATGCCTTTCACTGATGAAACTTTTTTCTCCTTTTTTTTAAGCAGATTGTATTCAGATAGGGTCTTTTGTCCATTATATCAGAACTGTTTTCCTGTCTGAGGCAGTATTATGTTCTCTTGACAAAAGGCTGACTGCAGCTTTATAGCTGAGAGCAGCTTATTAAAAGGCATTATTAGACAGCCTAAAATTATTGAAAACAAAACAGTCCATGGGGACTGTTGCTGCCTTCTTTTCCTTTCTGCTCATTACTGCTGCTAAGTAACTCTTCCCCCCCCATGCCCTCCAACCTGCTTGCTGAATTAGTATGTAAATTAAATCTCTCAATACTCCCACAGATTGCAGTAAGTTTACAGTACAATGGCATGGAAGTCTTTTTCCCTGTAGTTTTAGAGGTGTACGTTTCCAGGAGAAACTTTTTTTTTTAACTGATTTGCAACTATTTCGGGATTTTTCAAACTTTTTGCAGGCAGTTGTAGAATTACTATTCAGTTGATCCTTGACTGAGTATCTTTTTAACGTTGTGTTTGTTCTGCTTTTGAAAAGATCTCTTTGATTTAGATGGACAAAGGTGAGATTGGGATCAATGACCAATGTTATTGTAAGATTCAATACTCCAGGCTAGACTTCCCATAAGTTGTGAAGGGTCAGAAAGCATAGCTGTAACCCAGAGGCTGGGTATGTCCTGCAGAACACCCTGACTACAAATGTAATTTAACAAGGAAGCTGTTGCCAATATGAAGCTATTCATACGTTGATCCTAGAGAATAGTTATTCAAGTAACCTACTTGGAAGTGGTTAGATCAGGTTCAGAGACACAGTAAGTTAACTGGGTGCTGTGCTAAATATTTTGCCAAATAACTCTGGGATGTACCTCCACTAGTAGCTGAACTGTTTCTGCAGGGGCTGGAAAAAAGTCTATATTTATTACAGTAATAATTTGCTCAAATAAAAACCAGTAACAAAACAACAACTCCTAAATAAAACATGGTTTTGTTGTTTAACTTACAAGCTTGTGATATTTGGGTTCCACCCCTGGTTCAGCCTTAGACCCAGGCAGATCACTTGTTCTCTGCACATCTTTCTCTCCTGGAGTAAAATACAGATTAAGATACTTGAATATTGAGTGCCATGAAGTTGTTATTGATCTTACATTCCTTTGAAGATTAAAAGTGCTTTGTTTTTTGTTTATCATTTTATTTCTGAAATAAGAATTGTAAAGTACAGTAGCTTTAAACACATCGGCGAACTTGCCTGGAGTTCTTTTTGGCCATATATAACCTCCCTTTTATAATCTTCTCTGTAGGGTGAATTTAGTGATTGTACTCATCTAAAAGAAAAAGTGTTAGAGAAAATTGAAGCTTCAAATGATGCGTGTCTCTTCCTTCTTTGTCTCCTTGTATTATTTCCCTTCTTTGATCTTGCATGGAAAGTAGCAAGTTATCTTTGTCTTAGAGGAAAAGCACAGGATTTCTTAAAGAGGTCCCTTAGTTGATCGTGTTACCTTGCCTGTTAAAATCGAATTAATTTTGATAGAGAATTCTGTATTCATGATGCCCTATTGACCAGTCATTTAAGGCTGTGTCATTAGTAGCTGAAATGGTAGGCAAATTAAAATGCAAGCATTTGGGTTTGTTTCCAGTATGGCCATTTCCTTCCTGTATAAGCACAAATATATTTTTTACATTGTGTAAAGCAATAAAAGTCAGCCTGCAGGCATCTTCTAGTTTCCCTACATCCATCGTTTTTAAATTATCCTCTCTAAGTTCTGGGGAAATCTTTTCTATTAGGGAAGTAAACTCTTATTTCAATTCTGTCTGCTTAGCTACCCATGAGAGGGGAATAGGAGTGCTTATATTGGAGTTTTGCTTTAGGAGTCATGGAAAATGTGACAGCTTATCTTGCTATGAGGTTGTAGGGTTTTTTAACTTTACCTTAATAGGGTTTTCCACGTGTGAAGGAGGGCAAAATTCCTGGAGTTTGTTGCCCAAGATTTCTCTCCCATAACTTAGACATCCAGGCTTCCCACCTCAGTCAAGCGGGAGGTGCTGATGTTCAGAGCATCTGAAATGGTGGCCTAAAATCTGACACTACCTGACAGATAAATAAAATCATTTCAGAATAAGTAATCTATAAAACAAAGTCTTAAGAAATACATAAGGTTAGTGGGTATAACTATGTGTAAGGCATTGCTATATCATGCACTGAAATGTCTACTACAATTTAACACACTAATGTGTTAATGATATATTTAATAGCAGATTTCTTTTTAGAACAAGTTCTAATCATGAACATCTCTTTTTATCTTGTTGTCATACTAGTTTGCTGCTTGGTAATGTTTAGGATCACGTTTTCAAAGTGCCTCCAAAAATGGGTCAGTAATAATTTGCAGGTGTACTGAAAAGGCAGACCCACCTGCAAATCCTGTGCACAGAAGTGTTAATGTCTGGGTAAATAGCTTTTCTTCTGGTTGTCCAGTTAATACCCTTGTAAGGCAGAGGCTGAAATTAGGTTCTGTAATGTTGTCATAAAAGAGTGTGCTTTGCAACTTTGTAAAGACCAAATTTAATCTGGAAGCACATCTGGTTTTGAATAAAATGCACAGCTGAGAAGGTTTCTTACTGTACAAGCTACATCTGGATTAACAAAAGAAAGATTGTCATAGCTATTTTTACACTAAAGGGCTTTTTTGTCCATCCCTCTAAAATATCTCTGCCTACCTCCTCCCTGCACAGCTTGTAGAAATACTGTAACTAAGGCAGCTGAACTATTTCTCTAATTTTTCTAGTGTACTCTCTCCAATCTACCCAAGCTGTGTTCACCAATAGTCATGGAAATTTCAACTCATTTATTTGTAGTGCCCCAAGTACGCAGAGGGTTGATTGGGTGAAGTACATTTATTTCTCAGGATACACTGTCCTGTTTCTGCATCACAGCGTGATTCTGATGGATTGGAATTGTCAGAATAAGCCTGAAATATAAAAGATTACCAAAAGAAAAAAGATTCCAAACGAAAAACAATCACCTCATTGGGTACCACGCACATCTTCAAGAGAAACAGTTTTCACTATTGTTGCATGTGATTAAGTCAGATGGATAATGAAAGCAGGGCTTGTGTGTACAGATGCTTCTGGAAGCCCTTAATGAGAGGGAGATGCCAACAAATACAGAGGGACTTGGAGGGGGGAAGCAGCTTTACTGTGAATGTACTAAATGAATTTCAGAGCTGACTAAGAAAGACTTGAAGGTCAGAGAAAGACAGAGGGAATTGAGAAAATTTTTCTAACTCAAGCAGGGATTCAGAGAAGGTTTCATGAAGTTTTGGCTTACTAGAATGAACAGCAGCCTCATTAAACAGGAGAGATGAGAAGCTATTGAACAGGAAAATCCATTTAATCTGTTAGATTTTTATAAAATAATATCCAGTCTTTATACAATACTTGTAAAAATGTTAGAAAGACTTAACCTTTAGATAATTAAACTTCTTAACATTCCCCTGATGGTGATGTGCTGTGTTATTCCCATTTTGTGGTTCAGGCAAGTAGGGTGATGACTATTAAGATAATAGATTTGATTAAGTGTGGTGCACTTGTATCTTCTGTTTACTTCGTGAAGGTCTGTGTATTCCCATGAGAGCCATATTCTACTTTAATCTGTTGCAGAGCCAGGAGTTAAGAGGTTTCCTGAGCATCTATCCTGCCTTATGATGATGAAAGTGACCACTGTAGTGGCAAGATGTCACTTTGCTTGATACCTGAACATCTCGGTATGTTTGATGGTAACAAACTAAGGTGGGGCAGAAGCTGGTTTAGACTCAGTGCTTTAAGAAAATAAATCTAAAATTATTCAGGGGCAGAGGAAGCCTTACCCCCTTAAACTATTTCTCTCTGCTAAAACCCTTTCTAAATAAATTCAAGATGTGAAATTCACGCTACGTGAGATTGCGTTGCAGTCTTGTACAGTCAGCCAGCTGGATTGGAATAGGCAAGGTAGAGGGTACTTAGTCATAAAATGGTGTTTTGCCCGTGATGTTATCAGTAAGAAAATTCATGCTATTGCAAAGATGCAAATGATGGCTTAATTATACGCTCCCACTAGCATAAGATGCTTTTAGATCTTTCCCTCAGATTCATGGACTCTGCTAATTAACAGTAATCCAACTGGAGGATCCCAGAGCAGTGCTTCTGCATACTTTTTTCAGCTTATGCTGGAGCTCTTATGTTCTTTTCTTAAATAATTAATAATCATTACTGCCTGCTGTGCTGTGGGTATGTGCTAGTGATCTCAGATCCCAGCATATTTGCACCATTCCTGTTCCTGTCAGCAGCTTAGTTTTGCTCTTTGCACAGGCTTTCATGTTAAGACCTTCATTAGCTGGCGGTGGGGTATGGATTTCAGTGCCACCGGGCTTTGATGTCATTAAGCAGCAAGCTGTTAGAGGAAGTGCCACCTATTTCATTACTGTGACTATTTTTATGCAATTAAGTTAAACACCGAGTGGGAAACAGATGCATTTTACTAAAGAACACTTGGCACACAAAGCGGTTTTATCCTCAGGAGTTCAGAGCTTGCCTTGCTGACCCCACCAGTGCTATGAAGCCTTACTGGGGAACTGGGATACACAGCTCAGCCGTGGAGCCGGGGTGAGGAACCATGGATCCTGGAACAGGCTGCCCAGAGAGGTTGTGGAGTCTCCTTCACTGGAGACATTCAAACCCCGCCTGGATGCGTTCCTGTGTGATGGACTCTGGGTGACCCTGCTCTGGCAGGGGGGTTGGACTGGATGAGCTTTCGAGGTCCCTTCCAACCCCTAGGATTCTGTGATTCTGTGTGATTCTGTGTGATTCTGTGATTCTCCTTGTGTTGGTATTTTTTCAATAATTCGTTTCTCTCCGAGTTCACTGGGGTTTTGCTCTGCTTCAGTCCAGGGGAAGGGTTAGCTCGGAGTGCTTGGGTGGCCACAGGGGTGGTGGTGTCCTGGTGGGAGCTCCTCAGGAGATCCCATTCGCTGTCTGCGCTGCGGTAACGGGAGTTTTGCGGTGCCTTTCACCTGAGCGTGGCGGTGCTGGGAACTGCCCACGCCACCTCTTTGGACACTGATGCGATCTCTGTGACCCGGCGCTGTTGTGCCCCCCCCACGGGACCCACGTCATGTCCCACTCTGACGCAAGGGATGTCCTCAGGGTGAAAGGAGGCTCCGTGCCCCCTCTGCCTGTGTGGCCCCTGTCGCCACGGGGCAGCTCTGTCGCACGGGGGGGGACCCAAAGCCGGTAGCGGGGGGGTGGCAGCCGGTGAGCGCCGCCCGTTCGCTAACGGGGGTGCTGCGGGAGGGGCCCCGGCAGGGCCCTGTCCCCCCTCTCTCCCTCCCGTCCCCTCGGCGGGGCTCCCCCCCTCTGCCCGTCCCCCCTGCCCGTCCCCTCGGCGGGACC